>CM062816.1:276149512-276734512 GCA_031772625.1 Pinus tabuliformis
AGGGAGTTAATGCCTCCTATATTTGATGTGAGGGAATTAATGAGGCTGTTAGATTCTCTAGGCTATATAACAGGCAACCATTCGGATGGTTAGGCTAAGAGAGTGTGAGAAGTTCGTGAGGATTTCTTGATGTAATCTCCAATTGATTAATAAATTCCTGATGCCTATGTTTGGTGGACGTAGCCCAGAGGTTGGGTGAACCAAGTTAAAAAACTGTTTATGTGCTTGATATTTTGCTGTGTGTTTAATTGATTTGTTGTGCTTCTGAATTCCAACAAGTGGTATCAGAGCGATGTTGGATCACAGCTGAGCGCTGGTCGTGGATTAGCGCTGGTGCGTGTTTGTTGGCTGCGTGTAGATCGTGGGTTAGCGGAGACACAATTATATACCTGCGTGCTGTTGCATGGAGGAGAGGCACCAAACCAGCGTGCTGTTGCATGGAGGAATGGCACATTACCTTGCGTGAAGCGTTGTTTCGTGGAGCCTGAACGATTTCTGTTGGTGCTTCAGGCGAAGAGAGAGTGATTGTTGTGCGTGTTGGTACCGTGGACCAAGGCGCTGGAGGTGATATGCGTATTCAATGGTGCATATTCAATGGTGGTTATCTAAAATTTTCCATTTCTGTGTGTATACCAGTTCTGTGCGTATTACATTGCTGATTGAAGTTGCGTATACTAGATCTGTATAGAGAATCACATATGCTTCGGATCTGAAACTGAATGTTAAGAATAGTTGAAATGTGCCTCTAAATAGTGACAAGAACTAGCCCCTCCGCGTTTTGTAATTGCCCCTGCGTGGTTTTGTTTTTTAAATAGCCTCTGACCGGTGCCATTCACCTCTAGCATGCTCTTATTGAATGCAGTTCAATGGGTATTTTTATTTTTGATCTGCGATTAGTGGAAGAATCGCAGCATTATTTTTTGATCTGCCAATAGATCCTTCAATTTACGTCCCTTGAAACATAAATATTCCATAGCTTACCAAAGGTGAGTTGGTTGGAATCATTGGAAAGACTGTAGGTGCGTGAATGCATGGTTTTCAGAGGATTTTGTAGGTGTGTGGATTGCACAAGAAATTTTTTTTTTTAAAGGATGTATATCACATTTTTTTAATATAAGTGTAAAGGGCAGTTTTTTGTTTTAAAGGCGAAGGCAGAAAGGCATAGGCAGTTTTTTTTTTTGCTGGTATTTAAAGTTGGATATTGGAGATTATTGTGTTTTTTGATACAAAATGGCGAAAACTCAAAGTGCCCGGTTTGAAATTGAGAAATTTAATGGGAAAAATAATTTCGAGATCTGGAAGGTGAAGATGCACGATCTGCTGGTTCAACAAGGTGTGGCGAAAGCACTATTTGGGAAAAACAAAAGACCTCCTTCCATGACGGAGGATGAATGGGATGAGATGGACGATAGAGCTTTGAGCGCAATTCGGTTATGTCTGGCGGACGATGTTCTGTTCAACATTGTGTCAGAGAAAACCGCCGCAGGCTTGTGGTCGAAGCTTGAGAAGCTCTATATGACAAAATCTTTGACAAATCGGATTCTCCTGAAACGGCAGCTTTACGGTTTGCGAATGAAAGAAGGTACCTCGATTGCTGATCACCTGAATGTTTTTAATACCTTACTAGTGCAATTAGACAGTCTAGATGTGAAATTTGATTCAGAGGATAAGGCAATAACTCTATTATGTTCTTTGCCCGAATCCTGGGATCACTTTGTTACTTCCATAAGTTTTAGTACATCAGAAATTCTTGAGTTTGACGATGTTGTTGGAGCCTTGTTGGCTGAGGAGACGAGGAAGAGGTCGAATGCAGACACCTCTACATCAGAGGTAATGATGGCCAGAGGTCGCTCACGAGAGAGACACTCCGGGGGAAAGCATAGCGACTCTCGTTCGAAGTCCAAAGGAAAGAAGCCAAAGGTGAAGTGCTGGCATTGTGGCAAGGTTGGACATCTGAAAAAGGATTGCTGGAAGTGAAAGCGGGCTGCTAAAGAAGGCTCTTCAACAGAAAAGAAGGAAGCCAACACCACAGATACAGGTTTAGTATCTGGTTCAGGTATGAGTGATGAGGTATTGTCTGTTAATGTTTCAAAACATGATCAACATTGGTTGTTAGATTCCGGGGCATCTAACCACATGTGTATACATAAAGATTGGTTTACAACATATAAATCAATTAATGATGGTGTTGTGTACATGGGTAATGATGTAACATGTAATATTGTGGGAATTGGGAGCATACAACTACAAATGTTTGATGGGACAACAAAAATATTAACAGATGTGAGGCATGTACCAGATTTAAGGAAAAACTTGATTTCATTAGGAGCACTTGATTCAAATGGATATAAAACTGTAATTCAAGGTGGAGTTATGAAAATCTACAAAAGCATCTTACTAGTTATGAAAGCTAAGAAAGTAGGAGATCTATTTCAGTTAGAAGGTAGAACTGGGTCAGACCATGTGTCTATGTCTGAACATGACAGAAGTTCCATTCACTTATGGCATCAAAGATTGGGGCATATGAGTGAAAGAGGATTGAAAATTTTGGCTGACCGAAAGTTACTTCCTAATCTAAGATCTGGAAAATTGGATTTCTGTAAACATTGTCTGTTTGGTAAACAAAGTAAACAAAAGTTTAAAACAGGCAAACATACTAGTAAAGGCTTACTTGATTATATCCATTCAGATGTTTGGGGTCCAGCCCCTACAACGTCATATGGTGGTTTGTCTTATTTTGTATCATTCATTGATGACTTTTCTCGGAAAGTATGGGTCTACATGTTGAAAAAGAAGTCTGATGTTTTTACAGTTTTCAAGCAGTTTAGAGCATTGGTAGAAAACAGCACTGGTAGAACTATAAAATGTTTAAGAACTGACAATGGTAGTGAGTTTTCCTCTAAGGAGTTTGACAGCTATTGCAAGGATGCAGGGATCGAAATACATAAGACCACGGTTTATACTCCTCAGCAGAATGGAGTTGCTGAACGCATGAACATGACTCTTCTAGAGAGAGCAAGGTGTATGCTGAGTAACGCCGGGTTGCAAAAGGAGTTGTGGACGGAAGCAGTGGCAACAACTTGTTATGTGATAAACCGATCTCCATCAATGGCAATAGGTTGCAAGGTTCCGCAAGAGGTATGGATAGGACACCCTTGTGACTATTCTAAACTCAGAGTGTTTGGTTGTGATGCATATGCTCTAGTGCCTAAACATCAGCGAACTAAATTAGATCCAAAGTCTAAAAGGTATATCTTTGTTGGGTATGGTGATGGAACAAAGGGATATAGATTGTGGGATCCTACTACCCGCAAAATCATCATCAACAGAGATGTAAAGTTTAATGAATCCTCTCTTGTACAGTTAGATGTAAATAGTAGATTGAAACATGATGATGTATCTGATTTCCAACATATTCAGTTTGACAGCATTTCTAATGATAGTCATAACGGCCATAGTTCAGATTCTAGTCATGAACAGGTTTCAGAATCAGATTATGAACAGGGTTCAGATGGAGGTCATGAACAGGTCTCAGATGGCGATCATGAAGAAATTCCTACAGTTGATAGACAGCCAATTGTGGAAGCACCAGAAACATTCTTAAGGAGGTCTACAAGGATCAAACGCCCTCCGAGAAGGTATGATGATCATGTTACTTCAGTTGCTTTGATCGCTAATGATGATGAACCTTTGTGTTATCAGGAAGCTGTAGAAGGTTCAAATAGTGACAAATGGAAAGCAGCTATGAAGGAAGAAATGATGGCCTTAGGAAAGAATGGCACGTGGGATCTGGTTGAACTTCCCAAAGGCAGGAAAATTGTGGGATGCAAGTGGGTGTTCAAGGTGAAACGGGGTGTGAATGATACGGAAGACAGGTACAAAGCGAGACTGATTGCAAAAGGGTTTTCTCAGAAAGTTGGCATAGACTTTCATGAGATATTTTCACCAGTGGTTAAAATTGTTTCAATTAGAATTGTGTTAGCATTAGTGGCTTTGTTTGATTTGGAGTTGCAGCAGTTAGATGTTAAGACTGCATTTCTACATGGTGATTTAGATGAGGAAATATATATGGAACAACCAGAAGGGTTTGTTCAGCGTTGCAATGAGAAATTTGTCTGCAGGCTCAAGAAGTCATTATATGGCCTGAAGCAGTCGCCTCGGCAGTGGTATAAGAAGTTTGATTCTTTCATGTTGAGTCAGAAATATGTAAGAAGTGAATATGATCATTGTGTTTACTTTAAGCAGTTAAATAATGGCATGTTCATTATCTTAGTGTTATATGTTGATGATATGCTTTTAGCAAGCAAAAGCATCGAAGAAATCAACAGGTTGAAGACTCAGATGGCAAGGACGTTTGATATGAAAGATCTAGGAGCAGCAAGACAGATTTTGGGCATGGAGATTTTCAGAGACAGGGGAAATGGTAAGCTGTGGCTATCACAACAGAAGTATGTTGAGAAAATACTTTTGAGGTTTGGTATGAACAATGTGAAGCCTGTGTCGATCCCTTTAGCTTCCCAGTTTAAGCTTTCTTCGAGTTTATGTCCTAATACAGATGAAGAAAAGGATTATATGTCTCGAATTCCTTATGCCAATGTAGTAGGATGTTTGATGTATGCGATGGTGTGTACGCGACCAGATATTTCTCATGCAGTTGGGGTTGTCAGCAGATACATGGAAAATTCGGGTAAAGAACACTGGTCAGCAGTAAAATGGGTGCTTCGGTACTTGAGAGGCACAAGTAGTTATTGTATTTCTTACAATAAGAGTAGTGAATTTGTTTGCGGATATGTTGATTCCGATTTTACAGGTGATTTGGATAAGAGAAGATCAACTTCAGGGTATGTCTTTACTCTTACAGGTGGAGCTATAAGCTGGATGTCAAAGCTACAGAATATTGTTGCTTTATCCATTACTGAAGTAGAATACATTGCTGCTTCTCATGCTTGCAAAGAAGCGGTTTGGTTGAAAGGTTTGCTTGGTGAGTTTGGTAGGTTACAGGACAACATCAGGTTGCTTTGTGATAGTCAAAGTGCAATACATTTGGCTAAGAATCCAGCCTATCATAGTTAATCAAAGCATATTCCAATCAAGTATCATTTTGTAAGACAGGTTATCACTGAAAGGGGCGTTTCTCTTGAAAAGGTGCCTACAAAGGAGAACTGTGCAGACATGTTCACAAAACCAGTTTTGTTGGAGAAGCTACGCTGGTGTTTGGCTTCTCTTGGCTTGCAGAAAAGATAAAATAATAATAACAGGGCATCAGGCGAATTGTTGTCAAGGTGGAGATTGTTGAGATTTTCTGTTTGTAATGAAATAGGAAAAATCTCAGCTGGTGACAACAATAGGAATTCAGGTCCTAGATTAACTCCAGGTTGTTGGGAGGGAGTTAATGCCTCCTATATTTGATGTGAGGGAATTAATGAGGCTGTTAGATTCTCTAGGCTATATAACAGGCAACCATTCGGATGGTTTGCTAAGAGTGTGAGAAGTTCTGTGAGGATTTCTTGATGTAATCTCCAATTTGATTAATAAATTCCTGATGCCTATGTTTGGTGGACGTAGCCCAGATTGGTTGGGTGAACCACGTTAAAAATTGTGTTTATGTGCTTGATATTTTGCTGTGTGTTTAATTGATTTGCTGTGCTTCTGAATTCCAACAATCCTCAGTTAAATTTTGGTCAATTTCGTTACTTAAACATAAATAAAATATGTAAATATATATTTTACTTTTATTTTATAAATTGTATTTTAATTAATTTGAAACATATAAATATTATCTAGTTTATTTATTTAATTAAGTTGGATTAATTAAATTAATTAGTTTGTAATTTTTTAAAATTAAATTAAATATTATTTTAGTTTTTATAAAAAAAAAAAAAAAAAACCACTAGATTCATGTTGTGTGTACTTTAAAATATATATATATATATATATATTATATAATATTAAAATTTAAATATGACATCGCCCCCAAATGAACTCTTAGGGTGACATGGCATTGCATTTAATAAGGTAATGGGAGGCGTTAAAAGGTTCATATATATTTCATAGTGGAAAGATTATTATATGAATGGGTAGATTCAAAAGACATTGGAGTGGGCAGGCCCCACTCTCCACTCATGGGCTCCTCCCCATCCACTTCAAATATCCTCCAACTCGCATTACATATTAAACCATGAATCAGCTCCCTTTTACCCTTTTTACTTTTTCAATTTTTTATTATTTCTTTTTGCCTTGTAATTTGTCTTTTTTTAATTGTTTTTTTAATAATTTTATTATAATAAAACAAGATATTAATCGAATGCATATAATTTTAACACAACTTAAACAGTTTTGGAAACTATATCTTAAATTATACGAGCAATATCTTAAATTATACTCAACGAAATTGTGCAAATAAAGGATCGTTGGAAAGCTACTTCTAAGGAGAAGGACCTCGGAGTAGTTTCTTTACCATAGTTGATCATTACTATGCCAAAAAATCATTCGAAGCTATAGCTACAAAATTGCAACTAAAAATTAATTTTTGAGTTTGTTTTTGAGAGTTTTGGTTAGTCCAAAAAGACTTGCAATTGAAATTTTGATTTAGACTATCACCTTTGCCAAGAAATCTTCATAGAGAACAATCGAAAGCAAGGGAAAGCACAAATTTGGTTTTACTAATTTCCCAAATTATATTTATAATTTATTAATTAGCTTTTCATAAAATTATACATCTGAGTTTTCTATTGGTTTAATTTTATTTATAATTATTTTTTGCAAGGAATTTGTTTCAGGATATTAAGACCAAGGATTTGGAGCAATGGTGATTGCATCTGCAAACCAACAATTTTTTTTATAGATCTAGAAATATGGATCTAAACATCCTTGAATCAGATTTCCTTTTGAAGTATTTTGTCTTTTGTAAATTATAAATAAAGGTCTAGAGAGAGGAGAAAAGGATCATCTTTTCTGCAAATAGGAGACTCTTAGCACTTTTGTGAGGAGGACTTTTGGTTGTAGGTTGAGAGGAATACTCAAATATGAGCTTTGTGGGTTTTATTTTCAAAATCCAATCTCCATTGGAAAAGCATATCTTGCACTATTGCAACTCTTTTATTTGCTAGCAGAGCTGATGATTTTGGGAGGATTGTTGGAGATCCATTGTAAAACAAAGCAAGAAATGTAGTTTTAAGATTGTATTTTCAGATATTTTTATTTGTTAATAAAATTTGTATTCATTTAGTGACATATATGTATCAATATTTCCATGTTTTGCACATTTATTTAATATACGAATTCGTGTATACTAGATCAGTTATCTGATCTAATAGCTTAATAGATCTGATATTTATTCTCATTTTTATCTTGTATTCGAACAAATTTTTGAGTAACTATTTACTGAGAAATTTTCCATCCTAAATCAATTTTATTTTCAATAGAATTTAGTGAACTATTTCCACATTTCAGTTAAACATTTTTTAACATTTTAAATTTCTAAAGTAGAGCATGTTTTATAATAAAAATATAAGTTGTTGTAACTTTTGCAGTAGCTCTATATTCATCATCAAGATCATGTTAAATCCCATCATCTTTAAATATTTTCACTTGGTATTTAGGATCTATCTCCTAGGTGTTAGCACGAGAGATTCACTCAATGAACCTCCGACATATCATGAGCATTCGTGGCATACTAAAAAATACCCCTAGTTTGACTAAATATTGGAAAATACCTCTAAAAAGCAAAATATTTAACCCCCTACCAATATGAACCCATTACACCTTCCCAATTAAAAAACCCCTACCTTCACTAGATATTGTAGGTATCCATTTTTTCATTAACATTTTTTATGCCCTTTATATGTTTCATTAACTTTGAGATCCATTTTTATACCTACCAATATAAAAACCCTTTACCCCCTATTATATGCTCAATATATTATGTCAATTTTTCCTCAATATATATCCCCCAATATGAACCCATGTAGTATGGGAGTGCTCCCCTAGTGAAGCTCCCATGCACATTAGTAAGTAGACCTACATTTTGATTTAGATCTAGATTAATTAATTTCATTTGTAGAAGTCTCCTTACACATAAGAAATTGTAGTAGTGGCTTGGCTAAGTCCTTGTGTTAGCTTAAGGGCTACTTTCTTGCATGTGCACTGCAAGAGCGTAAGTTTGGTTGCCTCTTCTTGTTGATGTTAAATAGAGACATCATAAGTCAATAGGGACAGTGAGGGGTAACTAGACCCATTTGGATTAGTCAGAATCACCATCCCAAATGGATAAGGGTTTAATTGGGGCCCTGACTAGTTGATTTCCCCATTGTTGATTTTGGTCACTTTTTGTCATCAACAGGCACCATTAGACCCTTTTTCCATTTGTCATGGTGATTTTGACCGATTATAGCGCCTGTTGCCTCAGCCTAAAAGTAACCTAAATTAAATTAATAAACTAATCTAAAACTAATATAAATGTATAAACTATCCCTCATATCGAGGAGAATGAATGGTTTGGTTATTTTATTTTTATTAATTAAAAATAAAATCAAATTCCCACATGCATGGGAAATTGAACGTGAGGAACTTATATAGATTGGGGTTTCATAATTATAATAAGCTAAGTCTTTGTAGGACCCTTTGTGAGTGGATGAAGAGGACTTATGTGGTTCGAGCATTTAAACCATTTTTGATTGATTAAATAATAATAATTATTATCTAATTTTAAGGTCACGGTCAAACACCAAATTGGTATATGCGACCCCCTCGTTTGTGGGACAAGGGACCCACTTCTGTGCGACGATTTAACTGCTAAATCTCTGAAAGCATACATACTCTACCCCGCTAGTTTTGAACCTATAACCTCCTAAAAGAAAACACATGCTTTTAACCATTAAAGTCACCTCACTATAAATATATTCATCATATAAAAAGATAAATCACCTCACCCTAAAATCAAATTTGTTATGAACGTATAACTTGTTCATCTTATGAAAAACCTTCACCACGTTGCCCTCGTTAATTATCTCACGAGAAAATGAAGGCACCATTAAGAAACCAGCATGATTTTTGTGTCCCGAGATGGCAAAATGCGACGAAAAACCAAACTTTGTTTCCCAAGATGGATAATTGATCATCTTCTGTTGATAAATATTCCATCACAGCTTGGTCTCAGTGTTTTTCGAATGAGGTCTCGATGGGTGAGGGTCCAGATAGAAAAGTCAAGGCTTTGGATGTTTAAGCAATGCCCACACTTTAAGATATATGAAGTTCATGATAAGTCTTGTTTATGGTTTTATAACAAAATCTTCCCACTTAATATAACATAGTATATATACAACCTTAATGATATAACACTTCTATGTAGTTTTCTAGGAGAGGGTTATGATAATTTTATTTATATGCAAAGGATTTTCTTTATACGATTTTCATGTTTTGTTGTGTTATGTTCCATAATATATATATATATATATATAAAACTAATAAATAAGATTAATTAATAAATATTAATATTATATTTATCTAATTATTAATATTATATATATAATTTCAAAATACAATTTCATGATTTTTGAAAATAATATATATACAATTTATTTGTTTATTATATATATATATATATTTCTAAGTTTACATGGGGTCTTAAGATGAATCAAGTTAGTGTAGTTAGAATAATCCAAACTTTTAAAAGACAATAAATTTTAATCTATGGATAGCTATTAGGTGAAATTTGAATCATTGGTAAGATATTAGAGAGGCAAAATCAATGTAAAAACTAAAAATGAAAACAAAGGAAAATAACAAATTACTCAAAATAAAGCCTTCCAAAAGCCACATCAAAAATATTCATATGAGGTTCAAAAATTATGGGGAGTTGTTGAGGTCTCAATAGTTGTACAACCCAAAGTCGAGAAATGCTATCGCCAATAGGAGGTAAGCCTTTTGCTTCTAAAGAGGATTTTTGTGAAGCATTCATGGCAATGAAGGCCATGGTGGAGGATTTATATCACGAACGAAATAAGTCTAATGAGAGTGGCCTATCAGTAAAAGTCGAAGGAGTTGGTGATCCTCCTAAGACACCTCCTCCTCCTCCTCCTTCTAGTTTAAATAAAACTTCTTCTTCAAAGAAAATTCTAAGAAAACTTTGTCAATATTGTCTTTGTTAAAACTCAATGTTAAGTTTAATTTTAACATGTATGATGGTGAACTTAGTGCAGATAAGTTGGACAATTGGATCAAACATATTGAAATTTATTGCAAAGATCTAGAAGATTGTGAATGAAATGCAAAGATCCAACTTTCCTCTCTTTGATAGTGGTACAACCTTCATATGGTGGGAGAGAAAAACTTAAGAGGATTTCCTTCAAAATCGAAAATAATTTCTTCTTGGTATTAGTTTATTTTTGCATTAAGGAAACAATTATATCCTTTAGGCTACATGCAATAATGCATAATGGACTAGAAAAATTTAATGCAAGGTAAAATACAAAGTGTTCAGAGTTACACTCAAGATATTAGGAAGAAATATTTGAATTTTGATATTTCGTTATATACAAGAAACTCTTATAGAGTATATTGGTGGTTTACATAGTTATCTTTGACATACTGCCTTATGTTTCATCCAACTAACTTAGATGAATTTTATATTAAAGCTACACCTCTTGAATCCAGTTGGAAGAATGTTTGCGATGATGTTGCAAAGAATCCATCTAAGTATATTGAAGGAAATTCGAAATCAAAAGACAAAGGAAAGAAAACCACTACAATGAAGAAACAGGGTAAAAAGCCTACATGTACTTATTTTAATATAGAAGGACATGATGAGGCTAGATGTTGGAATTTGCATCTGAAATTGAAACCAAAGAAGTTTGGAAAGAAGGAGAACAAAATACTACTGCTACAGTTCAACAAGAACTTGGATCCAAATCAGGTGATGAAAGTAAGATCACAACTATGGGAGTGGAAGGCATATCATCTTCTCATGTTAGTTGTAGCTCTACTATCCAATCTCCTAATTATGAAATTAAACATGATGAAAGAAAAATAAGTGGGCTTTTTCATATTAGAGTTATAAAAAACATACTAAAGTTGACAAACTTTTTTATTGTGGTTCCCAAGTAAATCTCATATTTGAAGAAATCGTTAAAAAGTTTGGATTGGAAACTAAACCTCATGTAAAACCTTACCCTTTAGGATGGATGTGTGATGATGAAAAACTACAAGTAACTAGACATTGTAGCTTAGATTTGTACTCACCTCTAACTTCATAGATGATGTTGAATTGGATGTAGTGTCACTTGAAATTTATAGAATTATGTAGGGAAACACATATCTTTATGAATAAATTATGAGAGATCATTGCATGAATATTAACCTATCTCTTATTAAAACAGGACAAATGAAGAGACTTGAAAATGATATGAAAAATTTGTGCGCATGATTGTAAAGGCTAAGGACACTGATAAATATGATGCTTTTAATGATATGATCCTAAGCTTAAATATGAATTAGTCAAATTTAATTCTAATTATGATGAAATGTTTCACGAACATATAGGTTTTCCTTGAAAAATGGAGATACAATATGAGATATAGTTGTAGCAAGATGCCCCACTTCATAACATTTGTATGTACAAGTTGTCAATATTAGAGAATGTCGAGATCAAGAAGTAGGTTCAAGAATTTCTCAACAAAGGGATCACCAGAGCAAGTACCTCTCCATATGGGTCACCTATTGCATTGATTCCAAAGAAAGGTAGTACATGGAGTATTTGCATAGATTTTCAAGCATGGAACAATATCATGGTGAAAAATCATTAACCTTTTCCTCTCGCATCGATGTCTTCTTAAATCAATCAAAAAATGCAAATTATTTCACTAAGTTAGACTTAATACATGGTGATCATAAAATAAGAATTGTTGAAGGTGGTGTACGGAAAACTACTTTTAAAACAAAACAAAGATTATTTGAATGGTTAATAATACCTTTTTTCCTTTCTAATGCTAACTCCACTTTCATGTGGGTGATGAATGAGGCGTTCTAACCATTTGTTGATTATTTTGTTATAGTCTACTTAGATGACATTCTTATTTTCAGTAGGACTTCAGAAGATGATGTCAATCATATTAAGAAAGTGTTAGAATTATTAAAAAGGGATAAATATACTTAAAATTATTGAAATGCTATTTTAGTAAAAATATTCATTACACTTGGGATATATTGTAGCGGGTGGAGAATTAAGGATAAATCTTTATAAAGTAGAAATTATTGGAAATTGGCCGAAGCCTAATTATATAATAGATGTTAGAAGCTTCTTTCAGTAAACCCTATAATGGAGGACATTTATTTCTAACTTATCATCTATTGTAGCTCCTTTACATTTTGTTAAAAATGTTAAACATATTTTCTAGTGGGGAGGAAAGAAGCAAAAGGCCTTCAACACTTTTAAGAAAAATATCAA
This sequence comes from Pinus tabuliformis, assembly GCA_031772625.1. Classification (NCBI taxonomy): domain Eukaryota; kingdom Viridiplantae; phylum Streptophyta; class Pinopsida; order Pinales; family Pinaceae; genus Pinus; species Pinus tabuliformis. Next base: position 276,161,955 of record CM062816.1, read on the forward strand.
CATTGCACCAGTGATTCCATTTCTATATCTATAGCAACCATTTGAAATTGAAATTGATGCAAGTTGGTTCCATGGGAGTATTACCAATAAAACAAAGGAAGTCGACTTGTTACCACTCTGAGACCTTCTCTAAAGTGGTAATTAAATATCCTACCTATGATAAAGAATTATATGATTTATTTCAAAGTGTGAAGAAATGGAAACATCACGTAATAGGTAAAGAAACAATCATACACATTGATCATCAACATTTACAATATCTTCTACTATTGGTACCTTCCAATCATCCTCCCAATCAACTAGTGTAGTTTTCACATTGTCACTAGTTAGTCGAAAGTTAAAAATGTACCATTCTCGCTTGGATTGAATATATTAATTATTTGTATCTTCCTTTAATGGAATACAAATATGGTATTTTTGAAATACCTCCTTAGAAAGGCACATAGTGCTCTTTATGGCCCAATAAATCATCTCATGAAAAAGGAATAAAGTAGAATTAATTTCATTCTTTCCTTCAAGAATTGTGGTGGCCCATAAAATTTGAAACCGCACAACCTCTATGTGGAACCTTACATCTCGTAGAACTTGAAAATACGATCGCCTTTCCCACACAATAAGCGTGATCAAAATAAGTAGCCATGCATAATGAAACTCTATGTCTTTCTCTTGCACAACTTTGCAGTCCTCAATGAATTGGTTGTATAGGAACGTGGCCCAATTCATTGTCACTCCCTCCTTACACTAGGTCACTACCTAAATAACTCATGTTAGCACCTCGTCTTTCCTACACTTTCTGAGTACCTTACAAGCTAGTACTTGCATAAAAAACTAGACACCTTGGTCATTTATCTCTATGACATTAGACACCCTTGTTCCCCTCGTTGTATCATATTACTTCAACAATTTCTCTCTCATAGTATTGGAATTAGCTTAAAAGAGTGGTCCAAGATCTTCACCTTTGTGGGAAACCTCGTAATCTTGTGAACTAGCTGTGGAGTAATTTGAATGGATCTATCTAGCTATAACCAACCTCCATACAGGAAATTAAGCAGTAGTCTAGTTACCACAATTATTTCATTATTGCGACCGAAATGAGGATTCGCCAGCAAATTTAGGATTCCAACCTTCTCTAACCATAACGCCCACTGTTGCATCTCAAACATTTGTAAATTTTAGATCAACCATCAATTTCTGTATCAAATACTCGTATAACTATGAAAAAATCTTTTGATTTGCAAGATTATGATCAAAGTGTCTAGGTTTTCCCACATTCTTCGCCATTACTTCCTATCTCAACACCCCTTTCGGAAGTCCTAGTATAGTGGTAATATCTTTCATTTGTTTCAATAGTTGAACCAGTGGACCACCTCGTAAATGGGGTGTGATATAATTGGGTGTTGGCATATAACCCTTTGGCTTAGATGATGATTGATTGGATTTTTTGGCCTCTCCCTATTTTTTGTCTTGAACCTCCTTTAGCCTTCCTTTTGGCTATAATGGGATAGACGAGTCCTTGGTTAAAGGCCTATGCATGGATGATGCTCCCACAACTTTCCCCATAAATTTAACCCATGCACTGGAGAGTCCCTTCAATGACTTTGAAAGCTTATTTTTTATCCCCAATTTTACCACTAATTATGTGACTCAAGTCTTCGGAAAATCCTAAAAAATAGGATAAGTTCCTCCTTGTGACCTTTTTATCAACAATTGAGCTCTGGTGTTGTATCCTGAGGTTGGAATGACTAGATCTCTTACCATAACATCTACAATAAGCATGCCTTCCAAACTGCATGGTCCATCCTTCCAACCATCATGTCACAGATCAATTTGGACAGGTCCTTGGGCCTTGATTCCTCCAACTATCTTTCAATAATTAAGGAGGGTCACATTTGTATGTAACCGATTTTATTCGCCCCCTATCCTAGTAAATAACCACATCTAAGTGCCTATCATGTCAAATTTAAGTATGAGTATTTTATTATTATTATTGTTGTTGTTGTTGTTGTTGTTTTTATTGTTATTGTTATTATTATTATTCTAGCCATCACACATTGGCCCCCAACACTAGACACTTCTTATACCTATGACAAATGATGACAAAATGTTTTTGCAATCTTGGAATTTTCTCCTTCGGCGCATTGCTAGCTCCCTGTGCCAATATACCTAGTGTGGAATCCTCACCACGTCTATTGGAATTACTTTATAGGAGGGGGTAGCTGAAACATTCTTTCATTCCGTAATGATGGTCGACCTAGTAGACCAATCGACTACCCTTCTCGTCAACAAACTTCACTTTAGGGTTTTTGAACTGGGCATATAAGTTCATGTATTATGCATGAAATCATAAATGGATTTCTAACATGATTCTTAGACACAAATATTTTATTCTCCTATTTTTTCAAAACATGCGTTGATAGGTCACCACTAGTTGTAATATTAAGCATGCCTTGTCACCCTAAAATTTCCCCTGTGTAGATAGTTTCTTTCCAAAAATATTTCATGCCTCGTTACTAATCTGCCACATTGTGTGGTTAATCTTCCCACATCACTTAGTGAAAATATCATGCAGTCAATTTTTCCAATTCTCTAGTACTTCCTTAGAATCCAAGGTGCATGAACCAATGTTGTGCCACCTCAACACTCCATTTGCAGTTGGGTTGAAACAATATTCCTTTAATGCAATGACAATATATATCTCCTCCAAATCCTCTCCATCCGCATCTTATTGAATGAGTTCCATGTACCGTTCTCTTTCACTTGGGTCCAACAAGGCGAATAAGTGGACATCTCTAGATTCAAAAGTCATATACCTTTTCTTTAAATTGATAATCACTTGATTATCAAAGGCCCAATTGATCCATAACAAGGTTGCGTAAGGGCCAATATCATCAAAAATTTCAATACTTCATAATCAACCATGTTGGTAACCCCATCAATGTATACCTCCATATTGAATAATCTTCCAAAATGAAAAATAGTATATTGGTTGGCCAATTTGATTTGAGTAAGGGACAAAGTCAACTTTGGTCTTCCCATCATCTCCCATGTATTATTAGGAAAAATTTTAACATCAGAACCTAAATCCAAAATAATATTATCCATTTCATAAGCTCCTACTTGTGAACCAAATCTGAATTCTATGTTGGTTCTCTTCTTCTACATGACTTTATTATTTGTGTGCCTAGGTATCTACATTGCTTCCCTCTCTAGCTCCATGAATTGGTCAATAATATTATGTAACTTATGTAGGGCTCCATCATCCTACATCAAGTATAGGAAACATTTAAACAATGTCTAAATCGATTTATCTCCTCTTGATGAACTCTTCTCAGCTATCTTATCATAGATTCGATGCATATCATAAATAGGTCTATCTTGAGGAGAAATATTGTTTGTTGCAATTAATTCGTTATGTGTCTCTTTATGTGTGTCCTTCTCTCTCTAAGGGTCAAACCTCAAGGGTGGGTATGTATCTTAGTGCACCTGGTGCTTACTAGTACCAGCCTATTTGGTGTCATACACGCCAATATTGATTCCCCTATGTGTCACAACTTTTACTTGTGAATAATCATTACATGGTTTCTCTATCACCTTCTTTAGGTTCTTCCCTTTCGCCTACAAAATATTTTCTAATAGCTAAGGGAATTCCTCCATTGTACAATCTAGAACTCAAAAATATGTGCATCTCAAACATGGATTAGGAAAATATCTAATGATATGTCCAAGCTAGCCATAATTAAAATAGACAATTAATCCTCTTCCTCATCCAAAAGCTCCTTGTCCATGTCTAGGTCCATGCAAATCCCCAAGTCCTCTATGGATTACGCTCTGTCCTTTATTGGGATGGGTGTTGTTCTACGTTGAACCATATTGATCCTATTATACTATATACACATCCATATTGTGTTCATGAATTAGCTACAATTCCCTACAATGGTGGATGTCATGACTAACCAATTTGCAGAAATCGCAAAATAATATTCACACAGAAGCCTCGTACTTCTGCATCATAGGGAAAGGTATAGGTGTATGACCACACACTCTACATATTTCACGCCGCAATCCTCTTCCCTATACCATTAGGTTGGTAGCAGTAGTCACCATATACTCTTTCAGATCAAGGTGTTCATTCTTGTGGTGCCCTTACACATGAAAAATTATGCACTAGACTTCAGTGTATTGTCTTTTTCCCTTCACCAAGTCTTGTAACTATGTGGTGATCAAAACCATCTATGAGTGTGTTATAGAAATTTTTGTGCCTTACATCATTGAGCATGAAATGTCCATAATCTAAGGGATCCAAAGTCCCTAAACATGTTGTTCCTACCCCTAGATGAACAAGGCTAACAAACCACAACAATTCACAGAAGTTCTCCACCAGAACCTGCTCAAAAACAAGCCAATTTAGGATCAATTCAGTGGCTCCACTAGCTGTCTACGCTGAAATGCAAAGTCAACACTAGCTACCTGCACTGCAACACAGGTAGAAGCACTACCAGGATGCGCTGAGCGAGAATTGACAAATGGCAAGTTCATTCCAAGAGGTGTCAAGACCCAGGAAGCTTCCAGAATCTTCCTCAATGACACTTGCCTCAGTGAATTCGACTAGTGATGAGTAAGAGGTTCCCAATCTCCAAGTGGAAGCAAGAACCTCCAAGTGGAATCAAGAACTGACAGAGGGAGAGGACACTAGTCAGATCTCAAGCTGACTCATCCTCTCTCCAAACATCTATATATGGATCTCTCCTCCATGAGATCTAGAGGCTGGAATTTTGTTATTGCAAAGAATTGCTGTTGGTTTGAGATTGGAATCATTGGGTGCTTAATGCTTTGAAGGGGGTGAAGATAGGAATTCCATTTGCTGGGAAGGAGATGCTGGGTTGGAGCCCTCTGGGTTGTATCTCTTCCTGAACCTTGTTATTCATCAATAAAGCTATCTTGGTTTCTCCTATATACTGATGTATCTTTGATGTATGATTGCATTAGTATGTTTAGTTTACTTCTAATCCTGAACTAGTTATGAATATGAATCCATGTCTTGTGTAGTGTTCTCTTCTTGTGATCTTGCAGAAACCTCTTGAAGCTGGGCGAGTGAGAAGGCAAGTAGCTGGGAACTCTCAAAGAGAAGAGAAACCGGATCGAGGGACAAACGGAAGACACCGGTTAGTCCATCTATCTCTCTTCATTCTTAATTCATAAAGGAAGAATACTAGAATTGCTGTTTCTGTTTGTTGCTAAGGCACTGTCACACCTTAGGTGGATAGGATCGTCCTGCATAGGCATTTTTCCCCACAAAAAATTGGCGACTCCACTGGGGAGATCTGTTTAGTCATTTTATTTGTGTCTCTATCATTGTTTGTTTCATAGACTCAACAACAACAATCGAACTGCATCTGCTATTCTCAGATGCAAAGTAGACAGCTGCTGCTTTGATCCAATCACTGGATTTGTCTATGATCTGAACAATGGATTCACAAATGATTTGATGATCCTTTGTGATAGATCTTAGCCCTTCCTCAAAGCATCCCTTTGATTGTACCTTGCTTGTTGCTTTGATTTGGCCTGAAACTGTAGATTAAATAGCAAACTGTGACCCAGAACCCAGTGAGAAACTCTCGTTTCTCCTTCAGCGCAGACCCTGTGAAGAGGTTCTGCATTTCAACGCAGGTCCCGTGAAGGCTACCTGCGTTGAATGTCAAAACCCCTGTGTTAAGGGTGCGCTGATCCAGTTAGGCCTTGTGCAGCTGGGGTTCTCTGCTCTGTTTTGCCTTGTTTTGATCTCTGATTTTTGCAGCCTGCAACCAGCATAGGTACCAGTCTGATAACTCCTTTTCTCTGCTTAAATTCCGCCTCCTTTTGTACAAAAAGACTGTGAGTGTTTTTATGTGTTTGTGGCGTCATTTACAGTTTTCCTTTGCAAGAGTGAAATAGTCATTCTGTAGCCCTTGATTCAGATCTGTTGATTGTGATCTTAGGAGAGAGTTCATTGGCTGTTTACAGTTGATTATACAGTTACTTTTGCTTTTGGTTTGAGTTTGTCTCTTTTAAGTGTCGAAACAAGTTTTCATTTCGAAAATCGTTAAGTGTTGTAATCTCTTCTACCCTTTCTGATTTCGAAAAAGTAAACTTGTTTGTATTTCTCATTTAAAAGCAAATTCAAAGTTGTACAAAAAGCTTTCTTTGTAGGCATCAATACTAAGAAAGTGGAAAACAAACACCTGCATTGTGCATTTGCATCTTGATAGTTTGCATGTTTGATTTAGGAAAGGTGCATTAGAGTGTGCTGATTGCTCTTTGAGAAAAGATGGTGTCTTTCTTTTCCCTTTGTAGCTAGGATTTTCATAAGTTGAAAAGATATAAAGCTTGCTTATCATATTTAGACTGCATTTAGGAATAGTATCATACATCTCGTGGTGAACCTCAAAAGGCAAACTTCTAAAAAGATCAACCTAAAATAAATTGAATGAACTTAACAACGCTTTGCAACATAACGCACAACATAGAGGTCTAGGCTAGAGACGTGTTCTGGCGTCGTAAAGCCTGGTGACTGTCGATCTCGTAGATGGTGGGTGATTCCTCCTGAGGGACGATAGCGCCAGTACGGATTGTGCTCCCACATACCGTCGCGTATATATTGGGAGACCCCTATAGGCATAAAACCTTTATCCTTAGGAAGTCGTGTCAGTCGCCCTACTGATCGCAATTAACTGAACACAGCATTCAGGAAGATCGACCGCCCATACCCTAAAAAGTATTCTGCGGTTTTGCGAAAAGTTTGGCACACCCTCTACCTAGAACTCCAGAGCAGTTCCTTTTGGCCTTTTTCAGACTCTATAACGGAAAAAGTCCATCCGAGCATTTGTCACTTCGGGCTCGTTAAAACATTGAAGGAGACTAGAGTCATCTTTAGCTTTTTCTCGACTCTTTAAAATTGAAAAAGCAAGTTGTGTCTAAGCGTCGCTAAAAATTTATTTTAAACGGAACAATCACCCTTTATTCCTGCGTTGATCTTTAGGTTGAAAAAATGGAGCCCACCAACCAAGGAATTCCCCTTGGCGGAAATCCTAGTCCCTTCTCCTCTTGGGGAGATGTTGGTGCGCCCCATATGGCCACATTGTCGCTTCCAGGACTGAAAATTGGCTTGCCGGTCTGGCTCTTTTCAACCGATGTCGTTCAGAACACCACTATTCCTAAACAGTCGAATCAACAGTTAGACCAAACCAGAGTTACCCACCAGCCTTCTACTTCATCTAATTCTTCCTCTCCTCCTTCCTCTTCGCTTGACGGAACTGGTAAAACAAAAAACCAAGTTCCTAAGGAGAAGAAGGAAAAGAAGAAGAAAGAGAAGAAGAAGAAGGAGCCAAAAGTGACTGGGGGCAAACAAGTGGCGTATGACAAAAATCCACACACAGAACTGACTAGGCCTAAATCGCCATGTGTCATGTGCAAGGGAGACCACTTCCACAGAGATTGTCCCTGCATCCCTCGGATACTAAGGGACTGGTCTCCCCGTTTGCACAATTCGGTGGCGTCAACCTCTGATAGCCATGTTGATAGCTCACCGTTAACTAGTGAAAGTGAAGTCACAGGACAGAGAGGGAAAGCTAGATTTCCCTGCAAACTGTGTGAAGGCGACCATGCCATCCACCGTTGTCCCTTCTTAGATGAGGCTAAAAGAGTTTTGGAAGATCACCCGGATTTACCAGTGCAACTTCCTCCTGGATATCAAAAACTCCTGCAAAGTCCTTCACTAGTTGAGAACCCGGCTGGCCCGCCTAGGTGGTCAGCCGAAGCACCTATCATCGAAGACGAACCGTCTGAATCCATACCTGACGAAAGTCAAAAGGTTGAGGTGGCAGTTGACCTGGTTTTGCCGTCAGAGGCTCTATCTTCGAATGATACCGTCACAGAGGAGAATAAAGACGACACCGTCCAAATTCTCTTCATCAACACAGACTCTGACGAACAAGGGGGCAATTTTCCTATTCCTTTTTCGCAGGAAGGAACTTCGTCAGAGTCATACCCGGCCGTCTATTCGGTCCCACCACCAAGCAACCTAGTTGTCTCGTTCGACTGGAACCAACTAGGCAGACCCCATTTGCCAGTAAGCATACCATTCAGAATTATCGTTCAAATATACAGAATGCTAATGGTTGGCACTATCATTGATGAGGGGGCATCTGTGAGTATCCTTTCCTCTATTGCTTGGAAAGCGCTTGGTTCGCCAACACTTTTTCCTGAAATGAGAAATCTATCAGGCTTCGATAAAGGAACCAGTCGACCTTTAGGGATCCTCCCCAATGCGCCGATCACATTGAAAGGGAACACCGTTCAAATGAACGTGATGGTCGTTCAAGGACCCTTGGATTATAACCTACTCCTTGGACGAGACTATATATATTGCATGGGAGCCATCGTCTCCTCACTCTTTAGAGTAATGTGTTTTCCGCATGAAGGAAGAATGGTCAAGCTCGTGGACCAACTTTCATTTCCCGGATCACGCATCGCAAATAGTCATGTACCATCCCTAAATGGTCTCTTCACGCAAGAAGTGTCTCAACCCACGGTCCGTCATCCTGATGAGCGCGAGTAATCCGGGAGGATATGACTGGAACCCAGGGGGCATGCGTCCTGGTCTGCTTCAGTAGGAAAACTTTGGGTATAGGGTAGGTTTCCGTGGGAGAATATGACTAGTCCGTAACCTGTCCGTGAGTGGAAGAGGGGTTGTTCTAGAATAAGATTCTTTTGTCAAAGTTATGTGAGTTGGCAGGCATCGTCGCTCACCTTTGTCTATTTCGGTAGACATCACCGAGCAAGTGTTTTATTCGTGGCCGCGAATGGAGCAATCTTTGGGTAACCTGAAAGAGGTAGGCCTCTCTCGGTGAAACAAATGTTTTGACGGAAATGAAGTAGAGGTAACTTTGAAATCGTACTTTATGCCTGGGGGCATGCAAACCTTTTTGAGTGCAAGCAAGGGGCGGCTATTTATCTTTTAAATTTTTAGGTCCTCCCTTTAAACCTGTAGGTCTAACCCTTTAAACTCGTAGGATTAGTCATTTCCGAACTTGCATAACGAAAGGATCCGGAGCAAAGCTTAGTGAGATGAAGCTCCATAAAAAATAGAATCTTGATGAGACACTCTTATCATATGACTGGGTTAATCGAACAGTTTTAGCACACAGTTCATGCTCGTTAAAAAATAAACGCAAGGTTCGAGCAGTTTTAGCACACAGTTCATGCTCGTTAAAAAATAAATGCAAGATCCGAGCAGTTTTATCGTATAGTTCATGCTCGTTAAAAAATAAACATAAGATCGAGCAAGTGTTTCCACCCGCGTTTAAGCTTGTTAAAAAATGAACTATTCCGGTAAATAACCGCAGTGAATGTAATATCATCAGCCATTAAAGCCTTGGTCATGTTTGCACCGTCACCTCCACTTTTCCATTGGCCGATCGTTCACCCCCATATGTTTGTTTACCCATTTTTAGGAACAGCTACGAAGAGTGATTTCACTAGCCATCCTTGTGACACCGCCGTGATTGGAAAATTCCAACCTGTACCTAGAATCAGCTGCTAACCTGTTTCATCACTCGTTCCTCAAAAGACGAGTCTTCTTTAAGCTCTTTTCATCTGACTCGTAAAATATGAAAAGATTGCCGAGTCCTTGGCCTTCCAGCTCGTTAAAGGGACAGGAAGTGCTATCCCTCCTCTAGATTTTAATCTTTTTGGACCTGAGGGATTATTGCACAAAAAGATCGAGCGCTTGTTTTTTCGGCTCGTTAAAGCTATCGAAAACTCATCCCTTCTATATTGTTTTATACTTTTTCGGACCTAAGGGATTAGATGACGAAAAAGGACTTTTGGAGTTAACTTTATGTACCTTTTCAAACTCTCTAAAAATGAAAAGGACCGAGTTATCTTTGTCGTTAGACTCGTTAAAATCATTAAATAGCGACAAACTTGTCTTTAGACGAGAACGAGTTTCACTATCTCTAGGCTCGTTAAAACATAGCGATGGGCTTGCCCGAAGGGCAGGTTATAGAACGAGCATATGTTATCCTCCTCAAGCTTGACAAAAATAAAGAGGTACTGGTCAGCAATGACTAGGGAAAAATTGGGAGAAACTCAAGAAAACTTTGATGGTAGCAAGTCGCTCTTGAACATGACACTTTTCCTCCGTACCACAATCGGGTTGGGTTGTTTCATTCACCAGTCACATCACCATGGTCTCGCCATACCATCCATATTTGGGGTAATGCTACCGATCCATCGCATCAGTGTCGCCATATGTTCAAGAGAAGTCGTTCAGAAAAGTCAACCGTGTCCCATCCACTACCGTACATTATCCTTCATCCTTTCATGACCGCCACCCTGAATCATATGTCACAGATCGTTTTCACCTCCATCAAAATCATTAGCTCCGTTCCGTGTCATTGATGTGGGATTCATTAAGGCCCTTCTTTGACGGATCGCTTCTTGTCGACATCAGCTCATTATCCAAGAAGTTGATCTAGGAACAACCCCTTTAGTACTTTGAAGCTTGCATGCCTCAATGGCAAGTTTCTCACTTCCGGCGACAGGTATACATCAATGACCTTCGACCGAAAGATTTTGCGTGGTGTTCGACACCAAGTCCTTTATTCACACTACGTGAATTGTACTGCAGTACCTTGAGGGTCATTATCATTATCGGTGATTTCTCTCGCGCTTGTTAACAGTTTACCTCATCGACCGGTAATCAAGCGATGTCTTTCCATGTTCGACTTCAGAACATTTCTCACATGGATCGACTTGTACTTAGAGTGAAGATCGAACGAGTTTGAAGACCCCGGATCTAGTTTCATCCATCCGGGCTGCGGTATATATTCAGAAAAGATAAAGACATTGACATGTACATCATTGCAGCAGATAATCATCCTACCCAAAGGATGATAATTTCATCAAAATTATCAGTCTACCATCAGACGATTGTCTGTTCTATGTACAGAAAAATGAATTTATAAAGCTGAGCATGGGAATGCCCGCCTCAGCTAGATCATGAAAGCAGTATGAAAGATAATGTATTGTATTGTATCTTATTACAGGTCTCCTCCCAGCATTGGATGAACTTTGGATCCTCCTGATAAAGCATTTCACCCGATAAACGGCCTCATACTTTAGGGGGCAACTGTTATAGACATTTTTGTGCCTCACAACATTGAGCATGAAATGTCCATAATCTAAGGGATCCAAAGTCCCTAAACATGTTGTTCCTACCCCTAGAGGAACAAGGCTAACAAACCACAGCAATTCACAGAAGTTCTCCACCAGAAACTGCTCAAAAACAAGCCAATTCAGGATCAATTCAGTGGCTCCACTAGCTGTCTGTGCTGAAATGCAAAGTCAACACTGGCTACCTGCACTGCAATGCAGGTAGAAGCACTACCAGGGTGCGCTGAGCGAGAATTGACAAATGGCAAGTTCATTCCAAGAGGTGTCAAGACCTAGGAAGCTTCCAGAATCTTCCTCAATGACACTTGCCTCAGTGAATTCGACTAGTGATGAGTAAGAGGTTCCCAATCTCCAAGTGGAAGCAAGAACCTCCAAGTGGAATCAAGAACTGACAGAGGGAGAGGACACTAGTCAGATCTCAAGCTGACTCATCCTCTCTCCAAACATCTATATATGGATCTCTCCTCCATGAGATCTAGAGGCTGGAATTTTGTTATTGCAAAGAATTGTTGTTGGTTTGAGATTGGAATCATTGGGTGCTTAATGCTTTGAAGGGGGTGAAGATAGGAATTCCATTTGCTGGGAAGGAGATGCTGGATTGGAGCCCTCTGGGTTGTATCTCTTCCTGAACCTTGTTATTCATCAATAAAGCTATCTTGGTTTCTCCTATATACTGATGTATCTTTGATGTATGATTGCATTAGTATGTTTAGTTTAATTCTAATCCTGAACTAGTTATGAATATGAATCCATGTCTTGTGTAGTGTTCTCTTCTTGTGATCTTGTAGAAACCTCTTGAAGCTGGGCGAGCGAGAAGGCAAGTAGCTGGGAACTCTCAAAGAGAAGAGAAACCGGATCGAGGGACAAACGGAAGACACCGGTTAGTCCATCTATCTCTCTTCATTCTTAATTCATAAAGGAAGAATACTAGAATAGTTGTTTCTGTTTGTTGCTAAGGCACTGTCACACCTTAGGTGGATAGGATCGTCCTGCATAGGCATTTTTCCCCACAACAGAGTGAATTTGTATTACCTCATAATTATCTCCCACGACTATAGCTATTGGAGATTCTTATACCTTCAACACTCTTTATGGCCTTCGACTGAGTGTAGATATCATGTTGGGTCAATGGTAGTAAAATATGAGGCAGCACTCCTACAATAAAACATTATATGTGTTGTTCATCAAGGATATCAAATTTCAACTTCCCCAACAACACTTTAAACTGATAGTCATGGTCCCCTAATTATACTCATCCAGTCTCTATTGGATCTGCTTCAACTTGGTGATGCACTCAGAGGAAAACTTAGGACTATGAAAATCTGTCAATAATGCTTGCTTGATATATTGCAGTGACCTTCATTGTGTTGATGGATAATTACTCTTATACTTCATATACCACGCTAGTGCGCAAACCCTAAAGGTATTTCTTAGCTATACAATCTTGGCATTCTCATACTGCACATTTTTAGCATCCCAAACTATCTCACAACAAATAATTCTTGTTCAAGGTCTTCATTCCCATGACAATGAAACATTAACAACTTCAAAATGTCTATCATTCTCCTGTTTCTACCACCTCCTAACGATGTTCCCCATATGTGACTATTATCTACTATGATCTACTCCCTCTTATCTAACTCATCTGAATTTGACTATGGACTAACTCTGTCCACTTTCTTGACTAACTACAGTATGCAGTATGCTACTAGGAGAAATTACCGCTATGGAAATATATACATGCAGGGTGGTGGGTTTGACATAGGACATACTCTTAGGAGGTTCCTTGAGATGCAAGATCATTGTAGTTCTCGATTCAGTTTGTGATAGTTCCCCTTCGTCTCTTTCTATGTGTGGTATGCCAATGCGTGCTCACTTTGGGCTTCTCCAATATCCACCACTCCTCCTATGTCCTCTCGCTATATTATTCTCTAAACTCTACTCCACTTCTAATGATGATGCTAACCTCTCTACTCTAACACTACCTCCTTGAAACCTCCTACCACTTTGCAAAAATTCATCCTCTAACTCCGTCATGTCTCTTATCCCCTGCGCTACTCCACTAAACTGCTTTAACATACCTATTGTATCATCATGTTCATAGATCCCTTGCAACTCCTCCATTATTTATTTTCTTTTCCTCCTACATTTTGGCCTTGTCTCCTCATATTACACCCTCGCCATCCCCCAGCTCACCCTAAGAACATAAGGGATCTAGTCACTCATGGTGTTAGACTCCATCTTAAATACTCCTTTATTATGTAGAAACATCTTCACAAAATTCAACAATTAACGGATAAATGGTCCTTGTGGGCCTCCCAAAAACTTGCTTTCAACAATCGTATAACAAATAATAGCCTCAATGGAAAATTTTGTGATATACCCTCTAATTACACTCTCGATATAGAAATCAAATCTTTCATGATCTAGTTATCCACTAATTGGAGTCCTCGAACCCATTTAAGAGTCCAATATTTATGCTCATATAATATCCAATGTGGGTTTCCATCGTCAGGTCTTCAAATCCACCGTGCCAACATTTACGGTAATTCACAGAAGAAAATTTGGTAGATATCTTCAACAAACATATATTTCTTCAACTTGTTTTCAACACTAATCTTATGGTTATCGATTTCCACTACAAAAAATTCACTCAACTTAGATTGAAGCCACCTATCAATTTCTTCTTTTGTGGGATTCCACATCCCCTTTGCTCCTAAATCCTAGTCCTGGCAATGGAACCATTTATTGGTACTTTACTATCTATCTTTTATCTAGGTTGTTACACACGGTGTGCCTAACAAAGTCCCTAATGGTACTGACCCTTGCAACAATGCTTATAGAACAACGAGGTCTCACCCGAGGCACCTGAGGGGGGCTACGATAAGTAGGTTTTTGTAGCTAAGAAGGGGATGGGATTTTAGTTGACACCACTTACTCAAGATATCAAGCTCCTTAACATCCAACAACTATATTCATTACCATTAATGCATGTGAAACATATTATCCATAGCATACTCTTATCACATGAAAAACATGTTATCCATCACAAAACTTAGAAAAAAAGCAATAAAGAAAAAGAAAAGGGGCCTCAAATCCCCATTCTAGAACAAGCACTTTATTCATCCCTAATTCTCAATATTAGACATAATTTACAACAACAAAATAGTGAAGGAATTCCACCCAATACAATATTAACTCAGAGCAACTTAATACAATACATCTACCTAGTTTTATGAAAAAACATAGCTCACCAACCTAATTTATCCTTATAGAACTCACTATAATGATATAGGGTTTCATCTCATAGTCTCGCTACAATTACCAAAAAGATAATAGACTGAAACCCTAACTGAAAAAATATCTAACATCCAGAAAGCTCATAAGATCTAAAAGAAAAATGCTCAAAATCTCTTAGCCAAAACAACTCTCCCTGATTTATAAATGATTACATTAACATAATTACATAAGATATTTTCTGGTGAAAACCTATTACTTGTAGATATTATGTGATTTACCATGATTTATTGGAAGATATTTTGTGCTGATATTTGTTTTAAGTTGCATATTTTCCTATCATGTCACTCCTTTGCACCCACACCATTGTTGACTGTGAATTTCTCCATAATCATATTACGACACGCTTTTGCCTCATTTTCACGATGTTTTCGCGCTATTCTATACTTATTTATCTACGCATGCCACCAAAAACTGGAAAACTCACCTCCAATAAGGATAAAATGCATGGAATTCTCTAGGAATGCCACAATGGACTATGCAAAGGACACTATGCTAAAACGAGAAAAACCTACAAAATTACGATGTCTAGCTACTTTTGTCTTACCCTCCAAAAGAATTCCTTTATATGCACTTGTCACTATGATGAATTTAAAAGGATGGGGAAACCCACTAGAAGAAGTGATATGGCACTCCATCCTCAAGTGTCATTAGAACCCTTTGATAAATGGGGTATGGAATTCATAGGTCTTATATATCCCCCTTTGGTATAAAATAAATATATCTTAGTATGCACATATTACTTAAACGAATCGGTTAAAGTTAAGGTAGTTAAAGAAGCTACAAAGTAGAAAGTGGTTGAGTTCTCAAGAGAAAACATATGTTGTAATTTTTTAACCCAAAGGGATATAGTTATTAACCAAGGTACTCAATTCGATTGAAATGTCATTCATTAGATCATGGAGCAATACCACACCCAACACGGGAAATTAATTTCTTACTACTCACAAGATAATGGACAAATTGATCTAACTAATAAGAAATTGAAGAACACAATAAAAAACATAATCAGTTCAACAAACAAATATTGGGACAACAAATTAAAAAAATCACATGTAATGCCACCATAATTTTTACTCCCTATGAATTAGTCTATGAAAATAAATCCATGTTGCCAATCAAGCTTGATTTTTTACTTTCATGAAAAATTCCAAGTTGGACATGGATTTGATAGATGCATAGGAAGAAAATGAAAAATCTCAATGCATTAGATGAAGGAAGGATGCAAATTTTTTTCCAAACAAAGTCCATACAACTGTAAAAAGAAATTTGGCATGAAAAATGTATCAAGCCTAGGATTTTCAAGGAAAGAGATTAGGAACTGCTATTGGATTTTAATTTCATAGATTTCGAAGGGGAAATCATGACTAGATGGATAGGGCCGTACATAGCTAAGAAATGTTATGATAATGGCTCAATATTAACTATAATAATAGACAACGAAAAAATCCCATAGTTAGTAAATGAGTTCAGAATAAACATCTATATGAATCCTTTGGCAAGGGAAGAATTTATAGAAATGGTGAAGAAGTAAGGTTTGTATATGAGTGACTACCCTCAATCCATATAATCCGTAAACTATGAAGAAAAAATATTAATAAGAATTTCCAAGATGAAAACCTCAATGAGGAATTTGGGATAGACGTATGGTTAAAGACCCTTGAAATAAGGAAACCTCAAGTTTGAAATAATAAAAAGGATAAAAATAAAAATAGAGAAAAAGGAAAAAAATATTCTAAAAGCCTTTTAGGCTTGTGCTATATAGGATTTATGATTGCGGACAAAAGTATCTCCCCTAGGTCGGTGGCTAAGCTAGAAAAATAGAGAGACGAGGAACACAATTCTTTTCCTTAAATTAAATAGATGACAGAGTGAGACTTACCTAGAATCCTTCACACACTTCGCTCCTTCTTTAGCTTGGAAGCTCCAATTCCAGCTCTAAATGCAAAAATTAGAACCTGCACAGTCATATAGCACAAGCCAAGAAACTAAGATATCTATGCAATATCATCTAAGTACTTCATTCAGTAGATCAACATGATATTGAAATAAATGAAATACCAACATCACATATACGAAAACAATGAATTCTTTGCATTAATATAAATGGAAGGAGATTACAACCATAAGTATCAGTTGATCTTGTACAAGATTGCCTCCAATTTTTTGACTTGTCCTTTCCTTGTCACACTATGCACCTCCAATCACCCTAAATTGATGATATGATGACCACTCACTACAACAACATAAGGGCAGAGTCACTCTCCAAAATACAACCCCCAACCACATAGAAGGCTAGGAATATATAAATAAGTAGGGTAATTTGGGAGTTCTGATCTAATTACCAATCTAAGGTTTGAGATCCACCTTTGACGAAGGGATAGGATCAAAGTATAAGTTGTCAAAAATCCATAGTAGGGAAGGCTAGGATTCAATTTTTTTATCGAAGGTAAGTAGTTGAAACAACCTCTAGAAACTCCTAGAAGGGGAAGCTTCTGGAATCCCAATTATTTTCCCAGATTTCTAGAACCAACGGAAGTCCAAAGGGGAGCAACATGCTGGTGACCAATGTAGGCCATAGTGGAGAAACCAGAGGGTGAATGCACCCCAAGAGGCTTACAGGGAGCGTTGGTTCTCAAATTGACTCATATCATATAGTTTAGGAATAAAATTTTGGGAAATGAAAGGTAGATGCTTAGGGATTTATGCATGATGGTGACAAGGGGGAATAGGATGTTGATTAATCCCATTAGGAGGCTCACTAATCATATGTGACAAAATGGCCTATAACAAAATTCCCCCTAAAGTGAAAATTTAGAGATGATGACTGATCATTGAAGTGATTTACCTTGGGATAAGTAGGGATCAAGGAAAACTGATAAGCTTCATATGTTACAATAAATTTACAACATGACATCTTTTTTGTTGATGGAGGCATACCCATAATCAACTCATAAGCTAACATAACACGTATAATGATCAAAATATGCATCCGTAGATCCAACTAGTGGACCCATGATTGAATGACTATCTATATGATCACAACCCTCATACATTGTGATCTTTGTATAATCCTGAAATTGTAGCCCAAATGGCAGAAACTAGATCTAGGGTCTTCTATCTCGTTCGCATGACCAACCAATGTATGAGCCTAACCATGTGAATCAATGAGATGAAGTCAAACATGGTGGACACAATCTAATTATCATCCAATGATGTAAGCTGTTAACGGACGTGATAGAAACTACCGATGGTTTTAATGGATCTCAAGGTACTATGCTACAATCCATATGGTGTGAGTAAATGAGTTGATGTTGAACACCACATAGAAACTTTCATTCAAAGGCCATTGATGTAAACCTATCACTTAGAGTGAAGAAAGTTTCCATTGATTTATGCAAGCACCAAGGTACCAAAGGGTGTTTCTAAGTCAACTTCATGGATGATGTGTTGATGTCAATAAGAAGTGACTCATCATAGGAGGGCCTTCTTATATTCCCTATCAACGACAAAAAATGGTTATGATGATTGAAAATGAATGATAGAATGATGCTGACATGGAATTGTATTAGGAAAGGTAGATATGAAATGAAGGGTTAAGATTATTGTAGCAGAGATCAACTGAATGACTTCTCTTGAACACATCGACGACATTGAATGGGGTTGGAAGAATTGACCCAAAGCCAAAATAATGGATCTAAAAATGGTATGATAACCAAAAGACAAGAAGATTACCCAACCCAATAGTAATGGAGACGAAGTGGAAGAGTGTAATTTTCAAGAGCGAATAACTACCATTAGATAAAAGAACTCTCTTTTTTTCCCTATTTCCCCAACCATACTACTCAATACATCTTTATTTTTTAACAAGATTGAGGAGAATAACGCATGCCTGATCTATAATTTCATCCTTCAGATGAATCGCTCTAAGTATATTTAAAAAATCCTGAGAAGGATTGGTTCAAACTCATCATGTTTGACAAGTCCATCACTATTTGATGTTTTAACGAGTCCAATGAAGGTAAAACTCAACATATATTTCATGTTTAGAGAGTTTGAAAAAAATGTGAAAAAGAAAACTCCAAATTTCCCTTTTTGTGGCTAGTCCCTTAGGTCCAAAAAGGTAGAAAACAATACCGAATAGAACCTCTTAGCCATGTTTGACTAAGGTATTCCTTTTTCGTAGTTAGTCTATCTCAGACCAGAAAAGGATTAAACTTATACTAAGTAGAATTGTTTTCATTTACTTTTACGAGTTCAAAAATACAAGTTCTCAACAATCTCTTCATATTTTGGGAGTCTGAAAAGAGATAAAATAGGATTCCTCCTAGAGGAACAAGTGGTATAAAGGGAATAAATTAGTTTCGGTCATGATAGAACTACTCAAAACACATAGAGGTCATGAGGCTAGCTAATTAGACCACTCATCGCAACAGTTCCTCAAGAAAGGGTACGATGGAAATGAAAAAGCGAAGGCTCATATGGAAAAAATAAGCTGATAAAAATGGCAATCACCAGGGATAAAATGGGAATGGTTTCATTTTTATAGAAGCCCGAAACATGGGAATATATGGTTGAAATTGGTTTCATTTTTATGCAAGCTTGAAAAATTAGAAACTGTGCTTGAAAGTGATTTCACTTTTACACAAGATTGAAATAGAGAAAAACCACGCGTGAAATAAGTTTTCATGCCCCCAACATAATGACCCAATTTGAGGTACATGCCCTCCAAACTTGATTTCATGACCCTAAGTAGATTACTAGGTACTTACAGGTCGATGGAATGAAGGTTCATTTACGAGCTCAAGTGAAAGACTTGACTCAAAATTTACAATATCTAATCAAAGAATCTAATCAAAAGGGAATTTGTTTCATTTTTTAACGAGATTGACATATGTAAAGAACTATGCTCATAGGAACCTATTTCATTTTCTAACGAGGTTGACATAGTAAATGAACTATCCTCATAGGAGATTGTTTCATTTTTTAATGAGCTTGACACAAGAAAAGGAACTCTGCTCTCACACCTTGTTTCATTTTTAAGGACTTTGACACAAGAAAAGGAACACTGCTCCAAAAACCTCATCATGGCCTCCAACTAACCATGGCTTCCAAGAGGTTCTCATTAGATGGGAGAACAACACTGTGGAAGGGATCATAGGATCTAATGCAAATATCATACTCTAATGCCCCTAGTAAATGATGAATTACATCACCTACTCTATCATTAGTAAACGCGGGCATGGAACAGGTTGCCACATAATTGATTTATGGTGGGGGAGATATCACTTGCATATAAGGAAAATTTAGGGAAGCTAGTTGATTGGAAGTCAAATTAGGACCAACGAACAAAATTTGGTCAATATTCTCGATTCTTCCTTCATGTAGGAAACACATCACATGAAAGAGTGAAGAGACAAGAGCTCCCATGACATAAACATAGTCACGCCCAAGGAGTAAATAAAAATCCAAAGGCCCTTGGACTACCATCACATCGATATAGACATCCTTTCCTCTTAAAGTAATAGGTAACTTAGGAAGGATCCCTAATAGTTGACTGGTTGCTCTGTTAAAGGCCAACAGATTCTGGGTAATAGGCACAAGTTGCAAAGAACCTAAAGCTTGTCAAGAAGTTGAGGATAGAAGACTAAAAAATTTTCCTTCATCTGTGATTGTGCTAGGTACAACCACATTATAAGCCTAAACTATGATATGGAAGGGCACATAAGGAGGAAGACGATATCCTGCCAGTTGACTCCAATCAAAGGAAGTGGTCATATTACATGGAGGGGGTACTATGGGAACAGAAGAATCACCCCATGTATTATCAAAATAGGAGAATTTATTTCCAGTGTCGTCAGAATGGGAGGATTTCCCCCTTGTGCGATTGGAACAGGAGGACTACCCCCAGTTCATTGGAATTTGAAGAAACAAGAAGAACCTGAGTGATATGAACTTGACTCTCTATGGGAAAGGTACGATCAATTGAAGGTGGAATCGAGTCAACCATTTTCTCAACCAATGTTTGGTCAAAAATAGACTCATGGGATTCACACTCAAAGAGAGTGATATTTATTAGATTCAGATTTTGATCAATCACTTCATCAACTAGTGGAGGATTCGGAGAAAGCTTTCGATAACCAGCCACGAGACAAGGCTGAGGAGCTGTAAGGTTTTCCAACACTTTTGAGGCTTCATCCATATAAGGAAAAAGATGAATATGATGATTCCCTTCACATATCTTATAGGAAAACTTGACTTTACCCTTTTTACCATGGACTTTACTATCACTGGTTCAACGTTTATCACTAGCATGACCTCCAGATGCTGATGACGATGAATGATGTGAGCCTGTGCACCACACTTATAATATCTTGGAAATACCAATATAATATTTAAGAAGGTTGTCACTCTTACATAACATGAAAGGGAATTTAACTTTGTGGGGTTGATTGGAAGGTTTCTCAATACTAGTTGCATCTGTATCAATGGCTACTTGGTTGCCCCCTTGCTTATTTTCCTTCTTCTTCATCATTCTTTTCTTCTTCTTCTTAGCTTCTAGGTTACTAAAATCAAGACTTTCACTAGGTGAAGAGGAAAAAGGGGATGAAGAAATAATAGGTGAAGAAGTAAAAGGGTCAACTATAGGATCAACATGAGGTTGATGTTGTTCAGGTGGAGGAGAACTCGATTGAGAAGTAGTTTGGAAATTCATAACCATAGGGGTAAAAAATAACCAAACTGGTAAACCAATGGTGAATTTGGGAAGGGACAACGTTGCCATATAAGGAGCACCAATATTTACAAAGGAAGTAAAAGGACCAGGATTCCCATCCGAGGGGCTTCCTTGATTGGTAGACTTAGGAACTGTTTCCATTAGTCTCAACCTAATATCTACTAAGGAGTATTTCCAGAGGAAGGATGTTGTTTCGCGGTTAATTAATTGTTTTAGAAATTAAAGACATAAACAGAACAAAGGAATAACTAGGCATAAAGGTTAATAAGCAACCATTAATTGAAATATACACCTTGGTGAACCAAGGACTTAAGTTGTGACACCCAATCTCCCGAAATGTTTTTTTCAGTTTATAAGGATATACAAGGTGACCGACTCGGTTACCTATGGATGGATAAAAATCTGTAGGGGAATCCAAAAATATACTCGATGGTATGTGGGAGTGGAGTCCATAGTAGTTTTTTCTAATGTGTAATCGTTCGATGAGAGCATTCCCATATGCTTATCATGCGTGGAGAGCCATCTGTTATACCCAAAGGTACGTGGAGAACGATCCTACACACTTACATACATGGAACATGATTTCACCCCCACGATGCAACGCTGGCAAATAATGGCATCTCCTACATTTAATGATGTCAGAACATGTCGCTATCCTAGACCTATAAATGTTTTCATTAATGCTACAAATGATCCTTAGGTTGATTCAATAAATCTTACTATCTATCTTTGATTATGTTTCAGTTTTAGGGCTCACCACGAATTTCACTTGAATATCCTAAAATACAAATCTAGCATGAGAAAATAGAAATCCTTTCTCTTTCAATGAAAATCTAGCTAAGGAAGGGAAGAAAAAGTCAAAATGCAACACACAATATGTAGAAAACAAATATGCAAGATGTAATTTCCTTTCCAATGCAACTATTCCTATACTAATGCACATACAAAACCTTATATGATGTTGCAAAGTTTTTCTTTTCACTTCACTTAATTTTTGAGATGAATAAAACTAAGATGCAAATGTTCAATTACTAATTCAATTACACTTTTCAGAATGAGGATGAGAACAACAATTCATCCAAGCGACCAACAACCAGACGAAAACAATTTGCAAGTGGCCAAGTGATAAGAACAAAATCAACTCTTACGAAAGGCAAACAAGACAAATGAAAACCAAATGGAGGCTTTAGAGAGAACACAAGACATTGAAGACTCGGGAAAGTTCATATGGAAGTAGGCTAACCAAGGATAGGCTCAAGAACTGAGACGAAAATCATGCAAAAATAGGGGCCAACGCTGGTGTAGAAGAGGCACCAGTGTGTTGCAACGCCGGTGTAGAGTGGTCCAGGGTGAGGTGCAACACTCTGTTAAAGGAGTAGGGGTGTGTTGGGCCTGAGAAAGATAATTTTAGCACAAAAATTGCAAAAAAGGCTCAATGAAATCACTTCCAAGGCATATTCTTGATTGGATGATACAAAAAAGGTCTTTTGAGGAGGTAATCAAACAAAATGGATAAGGAAAGAACCAAGGGAATTCTTTGTTCCCCAGTGGAGTTCCTAATTTGTTATACGGGATTTACGATTGCAGATAAAAGTATCTCCCCTAAGTGAGTGGCTAACATAGAATGATAGAGAGACAAGGAACGCATTTATTTTCCTTGAAGTAAATAGATGATAGAGTGAGGCCTACCTAGAATCATTCTTACAATTCACTCATTCTTTGGCTTGGAAGCTCCAATTCCATCTACGAATGCCAAAATTAGAACCTGCACATCCAGATAATATAAGCCAAGAAACTATGAAATCTATGCAATATCATCCAAGTACTTCATTAAATAGACCAACATGGTATTGAAATAAGTTAAATAACAACATCAAATATAGTAAAACAATAAATTCTTTGCATTACTATAAATGGGAGGAGATTACAACCATAAGTAGCAGTTGATCTTGTAGAAGAGCTTCTCTGTTGGGTCCCCATAATACTAGTGATTACCCCATTACTATTGTAGTTATACCCCTTATTAATATTGTTGTGCCCCTATTGCCCCCATATTATTATTACTATGCCCCATAGAATCCCTCTATTGTTATTTTTGTGGCTTTATATTATTATTGTTAGGTCGGCTGGATTATATTGTGACTCCTTAGACTCCTATATATAGAAAGGAGGTTTTGTCATTTGAATCATCCAAGAATTGTTCATTTATGTAATGTAAAGGAGGTTTCCCCCTCGAAGAGGTTGAATTATAAGGCGTTGATCTATCTTTTCTATCTTTTCTTGAGCTGGTTTCATAACATTTGGTATTAGAGCTTTGGATTCTAGGGTTTCGCTGCTCCAAACAGGTCATCGTGGAATTTTTGCTATAACATTGTTTCTGTGATGTTTCAGAAGTTGCAAAGAAAACCCATTTGAGAGGAAATCTCTATGAACCTCGGGTCTGATTTTCAGATCTTTTCGCGTTATATTTGCGGAGATATGATCTAAGTAAGTTGGTTTTGTTGTAGACTCCTGAATTACATTCCAAACAGGTGACCTGGGGAAAATCGTCATAACTTTCTTTCTGAGAATCGGATTGAAATTTCACAAAAAGGTACAGAAAGGGGATGGAATTTAGTTTTCTTGTATATATTTTTCACAGTCAAAGGTCGAAACGGTGACACATGGTACTTCATACAAGTTCGCTCTACTGAAGTAGTCTACAATCAGGTCACTGCGGGAGATTGTGTATAAATCTTTCTTGGAGAATCAAATTTGGATCATACTAGTGGCATTGGAAAGAGGACATAGAAGGATACTACAGGTCACAATTTCAGAACTGGATGATTCGAAATTACAGAGATACATCAGATTCAATATCAGGCTTCTACAAAGTGAAAAAAGTGTGTAGTTTTTTTTTTAATTTTTGCGTAAGATTGGCTTGAAGGAATTCAAAGGGCATAGTAAAGCATTATTATCGGTAATTTATGCCCCGAAGAAAGAAAATTCAAACACCTAGTAAGCAACTCGAAAGCTCTAGCATGACTTATGAAGAAGAGGAAGAAATGCAACATGATATAGCAAAATTACGAGACCAAGTGCAACAAGTGTCACTTGCACAAAAAGGAATAGAATCTAAGATGGATGGTTTAAAGAAAGATGTAGAAGCTAAGATGGATTGTTTAAAGAAAGGCGTAGAAGCTAAGATGGATGATTTGAAGATAGATTTGAAGACAAACATGGAAGAATTGAAGAAGTTGCTACAAGAAAGGGTCACTAATGGTGAAAGGGTAGTAAAGGAAACTCATGATGAGAACAAAAGAAATGTTAATCATGATTCCATAAACTCTAATGTTGGATCGAAGACCCACCATATTCCAAAAATAGATATGAGTAAGTTTGATGGCAAGGATCCCGCAACATGGATATTACAGATGGAGCAATTCTTCGATCTCAATAATGTGCAAAATACACAAAAAGTACGTATGGCAACTTTATATTTGGAACCAAATCAGTTTGTATGGTATCAATGGCTTTTCTCTCGTAAACAATTTATAACTTGGGCAATTTTACGGAAGAATTGATAGCACATTATGAGGATACAAAAAGCAACACTTTTTTTAGCCAATTGATAAGTCTCAAACAAAAGGGTTCAATAATGGAGCACATTGAGGAGTTCCAAAAATTGAACATAAGGGTAAAAGATATTCCAGAGGAGCATAGGATTGATGTGTTCATAGGGTCTTTAAAGGATAATATCCAACATGATTTTCACCTTTGGGAACCTGATTCATTAGAGAAGGCATTCAGGTTAGAAAGAAAAATGGAAAGCAAAATTATGGCAACTAGGAAGCATACCACTCACAACTATAAAGACGGAGTTGTTGTCACCCCTAGTCTTCCACAACCTATAAGGTTGACACCACAACAATTGGAATAAAAAAGAGCAAAAGGGCTTTGTTACAGTTGTGATAGCAAATACACTAAAGGTCATAAGTGTGCTGAGAAGAAATTATTCTACATAGATTGTGAAGAGGAAGAAGAAAAGGAGCAAGAAAGGTCAAAAGAAGAGGATATACTCCAGGAACAAAGCCTAGATGAAGAACAAATAAATCCGACCATATCTTGTAATGCATTGGCGGGAATTACCACTCCTCAAACCATCAAGATAGAAGGACAAATCAAGAAGAAAAAGGTAATAGTGTTGATTGATTCAGGAAGCACCCACAATTTTATTCATTGTAAGGTAGCAAAAGAATTGAATTGCTTCCTATATCCAGCACCAGAGTGTCAAGTGATGATTGCAAATGGAGGAACAATAAATTGCTATTGAAAGTGCCATAATATCAAGCTATCCATGGGAGAATATGTATTGACTAGCCCAATGCTTTCCATTCCAATGGGAGGTGCTGATGTTGTACTAGGAGTCCAATGGCTACAATCCTTGGGTACAATAGCTTTTAATTTTCAAGAACTTTTCATCAAATTTTCTACGGAAGGGAAGGAAGTTGAATTAAGGGGTATTGCAGGGAAACCAGGAAAGATAATCAGCTCTAATGGTATGACAAAGCTTCTAAAAAAGGAGCAAAGAGGTGTAATTGCACAATTATGTTCGCTAGATGTTTCCACATCGGAATCATCTATTTCTCCAGATCTCCAAAAAGTCCTGGACAATCATTCCAAGGTATTTGAGACTCCCAAGGTCTCCCACCTATGCGTGATCATGATCATGCTATTCATCTGATTCCAGGAAGTGTTCCTCCAAACATCAGGCCGTACAGATATCCCTATGTCCAAAAGAGTGAAATTGAACGTATGGTTGCAGAAATGCTAGAGGCTGGTATAATTCAACCGAGTCAAAGTTCTTTCTCTGCTCCAGTAGTATTGGTGCACAAGAAGGATGGATCATGGCGCATGTGTCCAGATTATAGGGAGCTCAACAAGCTCACTATTAAAGATAAGTTCCCCATTCCTGTCATTGATGAATTACTGGATGAATTGCATGGATCAATTTACTTCACCAAGTTGGATCTTCGTTCAGGATATCATCAAATCAGAATGAAGATTGAAGACATTCCGAAAACAACATTTAGAACTCATGAGGGTCATTATGAATTTTTGGTCATGCCTTTTGGCCTTACCAATGCACCTTCAACATTTCAAGGTTTGATGAATTCAATTTTCAAACCATTCCTTAGAAAATTTGTGTTAGTATTTTTTGATGATATACTAATCTACAGCAAGTCTTGGAAGGATCATGTTGAACATGTTGACAGGGTGCTACAACTATTGGAGGAGAAACAATTATATGCAAAAAGATCCAAATGTTTCTTTGGAGTCCAGGAGGTGGAATATCTGGGTCATATTGTATCTCATGAAGGAGTTAAGGTAGACCCTAGCAAAATTAAAGCCATTAAGGAATGGAAAATCCCCACATCCATAAAGCATCTGCGAGGATTTCTTGGGTTGACAGGGTATTATCGCAAGTTTGTTAAGAATTATGGGAGAATAGCAGCACCTCTAACAACATTATTGAAGAAAGATGCATTTTCATGGACTCCGGAAGCAACAAAGGTCTTTGAACATCTTAAAGAGGCAATGTGCCAAGCACCGGTCTTAGCTACACCGGACTTCACAAAAACCTTTATTGTGGAATGTGATGCTTCAGGAAATGGAATTGGTGTTGTTCTAATGCAAGATGAAAGACCCATTGCTTTTGAAAGTCGTCCAATCAAGGGAAAGTTTTTAAGCAAAGCTATTTATGAGAAGGAAATGTTGGCAATACTCCATGCACTTAAGAAATGGCGACCCTACCTAATGGGAAGACACTTCAAGGTAAAAACGGATCATGATAGCCTTAAATACTTTTTAGAACAAAGATTATCCTCTGAAGAGCAACAAAAGTGGGTCACAAAGATGTTGGGTTATGACTTTGAAATCATCTACAAAAAAGGGAAGCAAAATGTGGTGGCAGATGCACTCTCAAGAAAGGATGAGGATGTGGAAGCATTGTTGTGTGCCATTTCTATTATCCAACCAGATTGGATAAATGAAGCAAGGGAGGAATGGAAGAATGACGAAGAAGTGTGGGCACTTATTCGAAAGTTACAACAAGATTCCAGTACGTCTGATACATTTAGCTGGAAAAATGATTCGTTATGGTACAAAGATCGCTTATACCTCTGTAAGAATTCCCAGCTAAAACAAAAGATTCTTATGGAATTTCACACTTCTCCCTTAGGAGGGCACTCAGGATTTTTAAAAACTTACCACAGGGTTAAGAAGGAATTTTTTTGGGATGGCCTTAAATCAGATATTCAAAAGTTTGTGGCGGAATGTTTGGTTTGCCAACAAAATAAAGTTGAAACAATTAAGACACCGGGTCTATTACAACCTTTATCCATTCCAAGCCAACGTTGGGAGGAGGTTTCAATGGATTTTATCACAGGTTTACCCAAGTCTGAGGGAAAGAGTGTCATCATGGTGGTAGTTGACAGACTTACCAAGTATGCACACTTTTGTGCATTATCACATCCATTTAAAGCCAGTACAGTTTCTACTGCATTTATGGAAACAATTCAAAAGCTACATGGAAACCCAAAGATTATTGTAAGTGACAGAGATCCCATTTTCACTGGAAATTTTTGGACAGAATTATTTTCTTGTCTTGGTACTCAGTTAGCTCATAGCTCATCTTATCATCCTCAATCTGATGGGCAAACTGAGATAGTAAACAAATGTTTGGAAGGATATCTTCGTTGCTTTGTATCTGATAAACAGACACACTGGGTCAAATGGTTGCCTCTGGCTGAATGGTGGTATAACACTTCCTTCCATACAGCAAAAAAAATGACCCCATTTATGGCACTTTATGGGTATCAACCACCATCCATCACATCATATTTAAGAGAAAATTCTAAGGTTCAGGCAGTGGAACATCACATCGAACATCAACAACAAGTCCTCCAACTCTTAAAGGATAACCTCGTGTTGGCACAGAATAGAATGAAACAACAGGCAGATCAACATCGCAGTGAAAGAAGTTTTGATGTAGGTGATTGGGTATTCCTACGGCTACAACCATATAAGCAAATGTCCCTCAAGCAAGCTAAGAAGGATAATAAATTATCACCAAAGTATTATGTTCCATACAAGGTGTTGCAAAAGATTGGTACTATGGCATACAAATTGGAGCTTCCTGCAGCTTCTCGATTGCACCCAGTTTTCCATGTTTCATTTTTAAAGAAGGTTATAGGCGACAAGCTCCCAGTTAAAACAATATTGCCAGAACTTGACGAGGAAGGAAAAATTATATTGGAACCGGAAGCAGTCACAGAAAAAAGAACTCGACAGCTACGAAATCGATCAATTTCAGAGTATCTTATCAAGTGGAAGAACTTATCCGCTGAAGATTCCACATGGGAGGATGAGAATTTTATGCAGAAGTATCCAGAACTACTCAAACGTTGAGGACAACACTTTTTTGAAGGAGAGGGGCATGTTGGGTCCCCATAATACTAGTGATTACCCCATTACTATTGTAGTTATACCCCTTATTAATATTTTTGTGCCCCTATTGCCCCCATATTGTTATTACTGTGCCCCATAGAATCCCTCTATTGTTATTTTTGTGGCTTTATATTATTATTGTTAGGTCGGCTGGATTATATTGTGACTCCTTAGACTCCTATATATAGAAAGGAGGTTTTGTCATTTGAATCATCCAAGAATTGTTCATTTATGTAATGTAAAGGAGGTTGCCCCCTCGAAGAGGCTGAATTCTAAGGCGTTGATCTATCTTTTCTATCTTTTCTTGAGCTGGTTTCATAACATTCTCCAAGTTGTTGACTTGTCCTTTCCTTATCACAATATGCACCTCCAATCACCGTAAATGCATGGGATAATGACAAATCACTACAACATTATAAGGGAAAAATCACTCTCCAAAATCCAACCCCCAACCACATAGAAGTCTAGAAACATATAGTGAAGTAGGGTAAGTTGTGAGTTCCTATCCAATTACCAATCTCAGGTTTGAGATCCACCTTTGATGGAGGGATAGGATCGAACGGTAAGTGGTGAAAAATCCAAAGCATCAAAGGATAGGATTAGAATGTTTTATCCAAGGTAGGTAGTTGAAACAACTTTTGGAAACTCATGAAAGGGGAATCTTTTGGAATCCCAATCATTCTCCTGGATTTCTAGAACCAACGTAGATGCACAGGGGATAAACCTGTTGGTTACCAACGTAGGCCATAGTGGAGAAACTTGTTGGTGAACGCACCCTAGTAGGCTTATAGGGAGAGTTTCTCCTGAAATTGACTCAGATGATGCAGTTTAGGGCTAAAAGTTTGGGAAATGAAAGGCACATACTTAGGGATTTGTGCAAGATGGTGACAAGGAGGAATAGGATGGTGATTGATCCCATTAGAAGGCTCATTGATCAAATGTGACAAAATGGTATATAACAACTTTCCTATAGCGAGGTAATGGTAAAAACAATAAATGTCACCACTACTATGAGAAAAAGAAAAAAGAAAAAAATAGATAAAGAGAATATTCATGTTTATTTTGTATATGTGGATCTCTCTATTCAAGCGAGTACTTGCAAAATCAAATAAGCTTCAAATAGGGAACTACAAAAAAATTATTAGAATGGCTCAACATTAGCGTAAAGAAAATCATGTTATTCTACAGTAATTTTTAAAGGCCCTCTACATATTCTACTTATCTTCCTTATCAACTCCACCATCCCCATATTCATTTCTCCCTTCCCTTATCCAAACCTAAATCATAGGTCACTCAAAAAACTCCATCATTCTACATTTCCAAATATCATCATTTTACATTTCCATCTTCATCATCACCCTATTCTATCCACCATACCAATACCATGTTTCATTGAAACTACCTCTCAATGCTCCCCAGTTCTCTAACTAGCCCCTCTGTAAGGTTTGGAATTCAAACAATGAAAGGGAAAAAATTACACATGTAGGTTACCCTACAAGAAATATTGAAGCAACTATAGGAAATTTACGGGTTTCTTAGAAATCGACAAGGATTTTTCTTCAATTCATACAATTTCTTCACCAACAAACATGGCCATTTTAGTCATAGGGATATTTCACAACATTTGGATTCAAGGTCTGTCACCTTCTATAGGAACCCCTGTATCTAGAAAATGTTGTAGCAACAACTTGACCCCGTTATCAATAAAATATAACGACTGCTCTAACAACTCAAGAATGTCCAACCACTCATACATATGATATACTAAGAACATACTCTTTGTTAGTTTTCATAAAAATACCATTATGTATGTTATAAGGTCAAAAATAAAAAAGGTAGTAACAAAAAATTTACATCATAATATTACCAATGTTAGGTTATTGATCACATATGTTAGCTAAACAGATAACAGAGTTATGGCTTGTTGTCTGTAGAAGATCTTCCACTATCGTCAATGACACGAACAACCGAGTGAGTAGAAATCAACAAAATTTTTAATAATAAACATGCCATTAGACTGAAAATGTAATCATCATGCACTATGAAATAGTCCTAACAATAATTTTTCCAAATTTAGAATGAATTATTTAAAATATCAAAAATCCATGCAAATAAACTCTTTGAATCACTCTAAGCTTGTAACAAAACATTTGGCAACCGTCCTCCTTATCTTATAGATTTTCAATGCTATAGGATATTGGTTGCTACAAGGTCATTTCCAGTACCAACATCAACACACTCAATATCATGGCACAACCTTAGAGAGTTTGGTTTTCTCATCAGTAACCAAACTCCTAAATCTTGTGCCTCTATTATATTGCATTTCTACTACTATACTACATTTTTGTCAAAGAAATTAAAACATACCAATTTACGTAAGGTGTGTAAATTTTTACATATGTATGAAGGAGAGTTCACTACCATTTTCCAGATTAAACATAAGTTATATTACATTGAGGCATCCATTTACTCACCTTTTTAAGCATCTTGGAGAAACCCTCCTCTTAGTTTGCTAAATTATTATTAATTGTTATCCATCCATATTTTCTAAGAAAGAGAGGGGCATTAATTGTTTACTATAATTAAGACCTTACCCTAAAGGTAAACCTTGACCAATCCTCTATAGGATACCTCAAGACAATAACCTTCCTGTAGATTTGTTGAAAAATTCAGCAAGGAATTCTCAATTTTATTTTTCCTTGATTAAATTGAGAAAAATCGAATTTCTACATCAACAAATAACTTGGATGCAGTTGAATTGTGTGAGATGGCTTGTGTCACCTAGTTTTCTCAATAAATTTGAGTTGGAGTTAGAGTTCAGCTAAGCACGTGTGATTTCTAATTTGTAGCAATCAAGTTCAGTTAGTTCAAGTTGTTTTCAATTAAACTAGTTCTAATCGTTGGAGGAACTAGTGGAAGGTCAATTGTGCAGTGGGACTTCATTCAAACTTAGTGATCATCTAGTTAACTGATAAATTAGCCCAAAATAGCTAGTGCATGTAGATAATTCGAGTTCCCAAGGAGTGGTGGAGATTCCAAGGCATTGTAACATTAGTTATAGACTAGTCTTGAGTGTAAAATTGTTGCATGTAGTCAAATGATCAACCTTAGGAATTGCACAATCCATTTTGCAGAAATTCCTAAATAAATGGGGCCTAATTTCTCAAGGCATTGCACAAGGAAATAGGGCTCAAGCAGAGGCAGAAATTAAATAAGTATGGGTCATAGATTCTTAGCGAATAGAGAGAGAGGTTATTCACTTGTAGGTTGTGATAAGTTTAGCAAAGCAATTGTAATATGTCTTTATTCATCAAATTAATAAGATCGGGAATTGGGGATTTTAGCAGATTGATTGCCCCTAGAAAAAAATAGTGTGTGCATGTGGGTTATTTCTCGTTGCATGTTTGTGTTTGATGTTCTAAATTGTGAATTGAATTCCATAGAGAAGTAGAGTAGGTTTGTGTCTTATGATTTAGATTAAAACTTCATGAGTAGTTGCAAATCTACACCAGAATTTCTACATGGTATCAGAGAAGGATTCATGTTAGAGCGGGAATTTCAAAGTTGTTTCTCAAGATGTTCAAATTCACAGTTGCCTGTAGCAAGTTCTCTTCAAAGATGAGAAGATGACCTTCAATAGGTTGAGGCTAGAGTATGTCTTGGAAGGAAACTCTAATTTCATTAAATGGAGGCGATATTGGATGACAATGGATTGCTAGAATACATCAAGAGAAATGTTACAAAAAAAACGAAATATGATGCCTAGAACCTTTCTCAATGGAAGAAAGATGTATCCAAGGTGAGGAGAATAATATTAGAGGGAGTACGAGACCACAATGTCACCAATCTCCATGGGAAAGAAACTTCGTATGCAATGTGGCAGGAACTAAGAGATTTGTTCCAGAATAACAATGACCATAGGAAATTGGTGCTCAAGGATAAACTTCAAAATATCAAGATGCAAAAGAATGACACTATCCTACAGTATCTGAGCAGGTTCACACAAGTTCTTGATGAGCTTGCAGGGATTTTTTTTATTGTTTTAGATGATGACTTGGTAAGCCTAGCCCTTCTAGGCCTTCTCAAGAGCTGGCAGAACTACCAATATTTAGTGAATGGGAGGGAGAAATTACAAAATAGGGAATTCTTATGTTATATTTTTTTACAGGAGGAACTAGGGTGGAATACCAGAGATAGGACTTCATCCATTGGCAAGGACGAAGAAAAATCATTGTTTAGAAAGGGAAATAAAGGAAAAGGGAAGACATATCAAACCAAACCAGATTTTGGTCAAGGGGGTAAGAAGAGCTATTTTTCCAAAATTAAATGCTTCCATTGTCATGAATTCAGGCACTATGCCACGAAGTGTCGACATAAAAAGGCAAGAAATAGTTCCTTAGGAGGAGAAGCAAGTGAAGCCTTGGCTTCATAGTTTGAGGTTGACTTTACCATTATCACATGCATGACCAACACAGTGAAGGGGAGAATGTGGTACTTGGACTCAGTTGCCTCATTCCACATGACAAGGTGTAGAGATATTTTCATTCATCTAGAGGAGAAATATCTCCATATGCACATCAAGCTGGGGAGGGTGGAAGGTAAAAAATGACAGAGATTGGTACATTCACGTTTTAGAGGGAGTTGAGCTCCCCTCTTAGGATCAAGGATGTCATGTTTGTTATGGGCCTAAAGAAAAATATCATCTTTGCTGTTGTTTTGGAATACCATGGTTATTATGTGCTCTTCAACAAAGGAAAATCATTCCCTCGACAGATAGCGACAGGACAGGTTAAGCAGATTTGAGTTCTTGTGAAGAACATGTGTACGATAGATGTGGAAGATGATGTTGCATTAAGTGCTAAGGTGGAGAAACTGTAGGGATGAGATGTCAGTGAACTTTGGCATAGAATACTTGACCATTTGCAACATGGAAAATTAAAGATTATGCAGCAAATAACCACTAGCCTCCCCAAAGGAGCACTTGAGCAGCATGATGCATGCAAAGGATGTACCTTGGGGAAGTACACAAAATCCACATTCCATGATCAGGATAGGAAAGCACATGTAGTCCTAGAAAGGATCCACTCTTACGTTTGTGGACCTTTGGTGATAGCCTCCACTGTTAGACACAAGTAGTTTTTCATTTTTATTGATGACTTCTAAAGGAAGTTTCAGATCTTCTTCATGTGGAAGAAAGATGAGACATTCTCCAAGTTCGTAGAATTCAAGGCACCAGTTAAGAAAGAAACCAAAAATAAGGTGAAGGCTCTCAGGAGAAATAATGCAGGTGAGTACGTATCAAATGAATTCAAGAATGTATGTGTGAAAGAAGGCATTCAACAAGAGTTGAAAGAACCCCATAAACCCCAACAAAATGGGGTGGCTGAGAGAAAGAATGGTAGCATTGTGGGAGCAGTGAGGGCGATGTTGCATGACCAAGGCCTACCGTTGCATTTGTGAGCTAAGGCATGAAACACTGCAGTATAATTGCAGAACTGGAGTCCTCATCGGATTCTTGGTATGATTACACTTGAGGTAGATTTCTTGGGGAGGAAGTTGAATGTGTCACCCTTCACGATTTTTAGATTCTTTGTTTACTGCCATGTCTACAAAGAATCGAGGAAGAAGCCTAAGATGACAGAGTTGGGCATATTTTTCGGTTACATGGAATATCCGCACAACTATCATGTGTACTTTCCCTACCTAAGAATAAAAGTTGTGTGAAGGAAAGTAAATTTTGATGAGGAGAAAGTGACATGGTGCTCTCTTGAGAGAGAGATTTAGATCCCACCAGAAGAGGACCTTTTAGCTCTAAAGGAGGAGCCTCAAGAAGTTGTGGAGAAACCACAAATTTAGGAATAGAGAGTGGAGACTGTTATCACTCAGGTTGTTCCCTTTGACTCCTAAGGGAATACGACCGAGGTAACCACAGACCAATCTTTGGATCATATGTTCTAGCCTACCTGCAATCAGAGAGGGCTCTCTCTTTAGGATTTAGCTTTATTTTGATAAGGTTTTAGGCTAGCTATAATGTATTAAATTTTGGTTTAAGTCTTGGTTGAATGATGTCTTCTAGCAGCTGAGATGAGATCTTCAGAAGCTTCAACCCATTGGGCAATGGGGTCTGTGATTATGTGTTGTTTGAGGTATTGAGTAAGATTGATGAAACTGCAGGGCCATATAGATATATCATGAAACAAACATCAAATTGTGAATATGAAATATGTCCAGCCAGTGAAAGGCAACTAAGAATCTTTCAATAGGTTGGTGATGTGGGGAAAGGAAATATCACTCAGGAGCAGACTTGAATTCCTGAACAATATTTACTGTGAAAGATGTAGTATGAAGTTGAGCAACTAAGAATTACACATTCATAACCATTTCTGAAGAAAAACATTTATAACAGCATAGATTGAGTTTAGGGTGTTCCATGAACAAATCCTGAACTATTCTTTTTCTGTGCTATCAAACCTGTGAAATATAGAGCATGAGTGGATTATGAAAGAACGAAATACATAACAAGATGGTTCAGAAAACTTATTGTGCCATGTAATAGCATAGGAATCCTGTAGCAGCAAGCAATCACACCACAACACATCAAAACAACTCAGAACTTCAAAAATTCCATTAGCTCCCTGTATTAAAAGTCTGAAATTTACAGCATAACTTCTCCAGAAGAAAAATCAACAACCCCAACAAGTTCATGCGTGGGGATATATATACAATCGTTTCTACAAAATATCTTAACGCTGAGTCATTTGCTTAATAACTGCGTTCACCAACTTTCAAAATAGCAGATACAAAAGTTATTTCTACTTTAAATATACAATGAATGCCCTTTCAGCTTTGTCAGAAATTCTTTGACTTTTGGAGGCCACTGGGTCGGTTGGGCACTTTGTATTGATTCTGAGTGATACGCTCTTTACTGCTCTGTCGAGGTGCGGCTTTCTCAGCCCCATCATCTGCATCTGTGGTCATTTGCCTTTGTTGGCCAAGCTGGATTGCTGAGTTGGCCTTTTCAATTGCTTTCCCAGTCAAACAAATATGTATTAACTTTCTGAAACTGCTGACTTTTTGATAAAAACACAAAAATATGGTGAATAATTTGTTTTCTACAGCAGTGTTTGTATCATGCCTGTCCACCATTCCTGAGTAGGCAATTGGTGCCTTAAGATTA
The DNA here is from genome assembly GCA_031772625.1 of Pinus tabuliformis. Taxonomy (NCBI): domain Eukaryota; kingdom Viridiplantae; phylum Streptophyta; class Pinopsida; order Pinales; family Pinaceae; genus Pinus; species Pinus tabuliformis. The sequence goes on from CM062816.1 coordinate 276,197,864, forward strand.
TGCCTAGAGTTTCATCTGCCTCAGTATATTTGTAGTAATTTGGAGGCACTTCAAAAAGATGTCTGATCTCATGTGCAATGAAGAATAAATTCTCTATTTTGTCATAGAGAGTCTGCCCAGATGGAGGCGCTGTTTCCTCTGGTGTACTTGCTACTACAATGATTTGATTTGTGGCATATGTGTCTACCCTCTTGGCTTAATTTTCATGAGATAGTAACCTTCCTGTACTGGTTACTAAGCTGGGAAGGCCTCTGTTATGCAATGCTGTAATCTTCTCAATGAATTTGTTCACTTCTGCCTGCATCTCTTGACACATTCTGTCCAATGTTTGCACATGATTTCTTAGGGTGAGCAATCTCTTCACTAGTAAAATGGTATCAGTCCTGTTAGTGATACCCATTGCTGCTAACTGAGGGCCAGTGCGGTTATTCAAAACATTGATCATCTTATTGGCTATTTCAGGCATATTGCCTAGAGATGCCCTTGCTCTTTGATTCTCTTTTTGGGCCCTGCCTATTAGATCCATATGCTCATGGATGGTTTCAATATACTGCCACTGATCTGTTATAGATTGACCAATGTGGGTCCACAGGATCTTCTTGATTTCAACTACAACTTTGTCAAGAGAGAGCTCTTTCTCTAGTTCTTTTATTTTCTTCTTAAGAGCTCTTACTTCCCTTGTTTTTTCAGCTACACTTTGCTTGGATTTGTCATATTTTTCATTAACTGTGGCCAATTTTTCTTTAGTCTCATTCAGTTCTGCCATCTGTGCTTCCAAGGCTTCCATTTCCTTCATCATATTCTGCATACTCAGGCTGGGTCCCTGATCTGGTGTTGTTGCTGGCACTGATGCCAAAGGACCTGCCTCTGATGTTTGTCCTGTGGGAGGACCTGCTGTAGTAGTAGAAAGTGGCACATCTTCAGTAGATGCAGATGTTTGTGCTGGCTGCATTGGTGCCTCACTTTGTCTTGATTTTAGTGCCACCTCTAGTGCACTCTCTGTTTTCATTAGCCTCTTGTATAGACTCAGGAGTAGGGCCACTACATCCTGGTCCTTCTTCTGCTCTGCCACTTCTCCAGTTTGAGGGTGAAGGGTAGCTGGCAGCTTGATATGCTTTCCCATAGCTGCTACATCCTCATCTCTTTTCTTTAGCAGTGCCTGCACACCCTTAGGGTCCTTTGGATCATGACCCAACTCTATGATGATCTCTTCCAAGGACTTGATTCTGTTGTCCTTGGCCTGGGATGATGCCTTCTCTAATTCCAATTGAGCTGCAGTGTTGTGTAGAGAATTTTGTAGTTGGTGTGCTAACAGGGTCTTATCAGCTAAAGTGGAATATATCATTTCCCCTATTTGTCTGTGCAGCTCAATTTGATCCAAGGGGTGGATATCTCTGGCAAAAATTTCCAGATTAGTTCTGATATAATCGGCAGCTGTTTGAGGTTGCTGCATGGTAGGCCTGAAATGACTAAGAGTCATTTTTTGCTCTTGAATTTCATAGGCAGACATTAATCTTTGCTGATTTTTTGGTGCCATTTTTAGAAGATGGTTGTAAATCTGGTGCCTGAGGGGCTCATTCCTTTTCTTTATGTCAATAAATTGTTGCTTAATGCTGGAGTCTGCCTTTGATTTCTGCCTTGAAGAGCTCACTTCTGTCCCGTATGGGATGTCCTGCCCTTGCTGCAAAGAGCTAGTTGATGTTTCAATGCTAGGAGGGGGCATATTATCAATTGGTCTCTCTAGTGCTTCCTCCTCTGAAAAAGGGTTCAACCTCTGTCTCTTTTCTCCTTGCTGGTCCATAGAGGTAGTGAGAGGAGTGTCCTCTTGGCGATCCCTCTTTCTTTCCCTGTCCTCATTAGCAGGTGTTTGTAAAACAGAGGACTCAACTGTTACCTCCTGCCTTGGAGGAATTTGTTCATGTGTTTGCTGTTCTGTGTGGGCAGGTTGCTTGGCTCTACTTTCCTGCTGTTCTGCCTGCTGCTCCATAATTGGTGTTTCTTCTTGCTGCACTGCTTTTCCTTTAGTCATGTCTGCTGGTGGATCAGCTGTTTTGGCAGGCTGTTGAGGAATGGTGGATGAGGAGGCAGCGTCTCCACGATGCTGAATGCCAGAAGACCAAACCTGTCCAAAATACTCCAAGTCAACTGCTTTTTCTAAAGTTTTAATGTCCTTCTCTGTTATTTCTTCTTCACTATAATCTTCCACTAATGTGCCCTTTTTCCAATCTATTTGATTTGCATATTTTTCAACTTCTGGAATGTTAATGTAGTCATATGGGGCAAGCCTATGCTTGATTCTTCTAAGGCATATGAAATGGTTAGGGTCATAGGGTGCCCAATAGAAGCTTGTCTTGAGCTGGAGGGCTTTTAGCATTCGGTCTGCCTCATTCCAAGCTTCTTCCCTCTTATTGAAGATGAATGGACCCAATTGATGCTTGATTTTCAGCTGTGCCTTCTTGTTTTTGCTATGGAAGTGAATCATATCTGCGTTGCCGAACTGTCTGAAGTACTCTAGAGCAAAGAGTCTCATGGGGACATATCTTGGTAACCTGTATGGTGCTAACTCATAGCCATATATCCTGATCACTATATGGTGTTGGTAAAAGTACCAATCCCCTATGCTATAGTTCTTGGACAGCTGAAGGATTTTCTGCATATCATCAGTGAGTCTAGGAGGAGGTGAACTTTGCAGCAGTGATAAAGCTGGGTGAATGAATAGGTCAATAAATTCACAGTATGTATATGGTGAGTAATGGATGTGATGGCAGACTGATGTCCAGAACATTACAGACCTTTTGTTTCCCTTTGAATCTAGTTTCTTGAGGAAAAGAGGAAAAGCTTCAGGCTGATTGTACAATATCAAATGATATATATAAGAGGTGTACTTGAATACCCTCTCTCTTTCTAGATTCATGAACTGTTCATGCATTTTGTTGGATATAAATGAAGCATAGTCATACTGGACAGCAGGGGGCTGTCCTGGGGTGAAAATGGATAGTACCACCAGTTTTGTCTCATCTACAAACTCACTGGTCTTGAACCCTAGGATGGAAGATATCATATGTATCTACTAATAGTCTCCCTATGTCATTAAACCAGACATGTAGATAAGGGGGAGGCTGCTTAGGCTGAAACTCTGGAATCATAAACAGTTGGCCAATTCTTGTAATTTGTGAGTTGGAGAGCTTGGCACCCTGCTCTAATAAAAGCTGCATGGACAGAGGGACCAGTGGCTTTGTAGGTTGAAACTGCAGCATTTGATTTATGGCTTCAGGAGTAATATGGAACAAGACAGAGCCTGAAGGACTCAGAACAACTCTTTGAGTGGGGTCATAGTTTGAGCGGCACTGATGGATCAAGTCAGGAAACTCATTGACCTGAGGGAGATAGTAGATTGGCAAATGGGAATTCCAGATTCCCAGGAGGTCTGTACCATCTTTGTGTTTCTTCCTTAACTCACACACTGCTTCTACGTGGTATTTGTTACACAACTCTATAGTGTCTTTCATCTGATAATCTCGGTCTGCCAGGGCTAGCCACTCCAGGTCCTTATGCGGGGCATTTAATGGGGCAATGTTCAATGCCACTGGAGTCTCCATGGTCACCTGAATTTGGAATCGTATTTGAGAATTTTTCCTTGGACACAGCAATATAGAGCAGTGGATTTTGCAGGAGCAGGGCAATTTTGTAGAGGGGAAGAGGCGACTTGAGGTGAAAAATAAGTCAAAATGCTCCTAGGATAGATTCAGTGAGAAAATGCTGGGATTTGAGAGTTGCTTTCTCAGTGAATTTGTCGGGCAGAGGTGCAGGTTTGCGAATGCGCAAACAAACTGTGAATTTGTGGAAATTCGGCACAGTGGGGACTTTTGTGAGTGAAATTGGGCTTACAGTGTGGAGAAAGACCAATGATTCATAAGGATTTCTGGTTTTTACTGTTCTTTCTTCTTTTCTTAGTTTCTTCAGTGAATTATGTAAAAAACCAGGCGCGGAGGGGGGAAACTGATAAATACCTGGTATACTTGGATAATGGTGGAAATGTAGGTGAATTCGGGGTGCCAGCAGCAAGGAGCAGTCTTCAAAGTTGACAGGTAAACGACGTACTCGCTCATGCAGGAGTACAGTGAGTCAAAATTGCAAATAATGCGAAAAAACAAGTTTTTTGGGTAAAATAGTGAAAATTTGGCTTTTGGCACGTTTTTGTCGGATGATGTCAGCATGACGTCATGGGTGGGTTGGGTACAGAATGATGACATGGCGGCCGGTGAGCGGTCCCACGTGGACAGGTGACATGACAGACAGCTCGGAGCGATGGCGGATGAGGTGGTGATGCGATGCCGAAGTGGTAGTGACGTATGGGTGACACATGGGTGACGTATGGTGGCATTGGCAGAGCGGTAAATGGTTCCGTCGGACCGCTTATGGTACGGGAGCGGTTTTGGCAGGAGGCCGCCCAATACAACCTGGGAACGACACGCGTCCGAGCCCTGACGTCATGCTCTGACAGATTTCGGGCGCTATCGTCCGGGCATCAGAGGCGGTCCGAAATTGTTATGAGCCGTCGGATGGGAGGGCCCAGATCCGACGGTCGACGGGCTGTGGAGGTGATGGGTGGATACGGCGGGTCCCGGTGGGGTTTAAATAATATTTTCTTTTTGTTTTTTGTGGTGAGCGCGCCGAATCGTGAACTTTGGAAAAGGCGGAGAAAGTGGGTTTTAACAAGGTTTTTGCAAATAGCGCGGGTAAAGCATTGTGAAGGGATTGTAAGGGGATAAGGGTAGGGTTAGGTTATTAAACCAACCAAGCGTTAGTTTAATCCCCGACTTTAAATAAACCATATACAACAAGACTTTGATTCTGCATGGTTTTCCAAGTTTTGAACATATGGCTATAATGCCAAAGGGGATGGGGAATACATACTTTTGGGGTTTTTATATACAGTGGTGATATAATAAATAGGGAAAGGGGGAACATAGGGAATTAAGTAATGATATGGTTAGTAGTTAATATGGGAAGGAGATATGGATGATAGGTAGCAGACACTATGTTGTTAGGGAACAAACTTAGTTTTGAGAGTAGATCAAAATGAAAAAGATTTTTACACAAGAAATGTGGCTCTTTTATATAACAAGAATCAGCAAATGAGTTTGATTTCTGTTATGAACAAAGGTGATAGTGGGATGTTAGAAAGAAGCTTGATAGGGAATGATTGGGAAATAGTCCATGCTTCACTGTGTTGCCACAAAACGTGCTGAATAGGAAGATCTGTACTGGCCACCATGTGTTTCCTTTGCTTAGGCCAGTGATATGAGAGAAATCATGCTTCTTGCAACCTCACTACCTACCCATCTTATTTCCTAGCATTTTTTGTTTCTTCAGGGAGGGTGAACTTGGACTTGCAAACCCTCATGTGCTCTTTTCTTTTTGTTGCCCTCCTATCTAAATCTAGCCTTATATCTTCCAAGGGCCCAGATTAAGCTAGTGGGCTCCTTTCTTTCTCTATCAACTAATCATCTGTCAAGCTCAAACTGTTTGAACAGGTACTCATTACCTATTCTAAAACAAGCAATTCAAAACATGGCATGGCCCAGCTTGAACTGTTGAGCCATACCTCAAGATAGCAGTGGCATTTTGATTGGCCACTTTCCTGGTCTTTCATTGGGTTCATTTCAATTCTTTTTTTCTTTTTGACCAATCATTTTCTTGCCCTTTGATTATTCTTTTAGGGCATACCCTCTTTACATTTTTAACTTTTTGCTTTGTCCACAAAAATGGAACCTCTGTGTCATCAAAGATGATCATTTTTGGCATTTCCACTGTCAATCATGAACTATGAAACCCTATTGGTATAGGAGGCTAACAGTGGCTCCACTTGGGGATGACTTTTCCAGATGAAAAGTCAAGATCAGCAGGTCAGATTTCCTTCTTTTCCACCTTTCTGCATTTTAACCTTTGCTTTTGTTGAAGACTGAATATGTGAATCCTATGCAACTTGCATGCAATACTCCTTAAGCTGATCTGCTTTGAAATTACAGCTCTGTTTTTGCCTTGATTCTCTGATCATTTCTCATCTCCCATATAATCTCTAAGTATTTTCTCTCATTCTCTCATGCCAAAGTGAATAGTATTTATCAAAATAGTGCAGCACCTTAGTTCTTCTCAAAATCTTCTTCATTTGGAGCTCTATCTATCTGCTGAAAAATAAACATACTGAAATACAAATTTATGTACAATATACAATTGAGAAATGCTTGATCAGAGAGGATCAAAGTAATGCTTGAGCATTCTCCCATTGACTGGGCCTTCCTAAGTGTTTGAATCATCCAAGCTCTTTAGGAAATAAGTGTTGTTACCTTGTACAGCATAAATCACATAAGGTCCCTTCCATAAGAAATCAAATTTCCCATGTTTTCCTTTGTCCTCTCTCCTGGAATCCCATCTAAGTACTTTGTTTCCTATAGAGAAATCTTCAGCTTTAGTTCTTTTGTCAAATATTCTTTTGAGATTTTCTTGCAGTACTTAGGTTCTTTCATAAACTTCCTCCCTTGTTTGCTGCAGGTGGATTGTCTGATTGATTCTTCTCTGAATGTCATTTGGTTCAGCTTGTGTTTCTTGCAGCAACTTGATTACAGGAACACCTAGAGATGAAGGGAACCTTGATTCCATTCCATAAACTAGTTCATAGGGACTTGTGCCAATGGATCTTTTGGTAGTTAGTCTATCTGCCCATAGGGAATTCACTAACTTCTTATGCCAATTCTTTTTTTTCTCTTCCAAAACTTTTTTGATGATGTTGATTAGGCTTTTATTGGAAGACTCAGCTAGGCTGTTGCCTTGAGGATAATAGGCTGTGGAGTGACCTAAGGTCATATGGTATTTGTGACAAAAGCTGATCATTTTTTTGGACTTGAAAGCAGCAGCATTGTCTGTGATAATTTTGTCTGGACAGCCAAATCTGGACAAGATGTTGGTCTCTAGAAATTGTATGATAATGGAGTCATTGGCCTGCCTATAGGGGACAACTTCTATCCATTTGGTGAAATAGTCTGTAGCAGTCAGAATCCACCTATGCTGGCCAGAGGATGGGGGTGAATCTCACCAATAAAGTCTAGACCCCATTGCTGGAATGGTCTCTCAGTTGAAATAGGTTTGAGTGGTAAAGGCATCAGCTTTCTCTTCCCTTCAAAGATTTGACATTTGTGACAAGCCATTACAAATTTTCTCACATCAGTGAATAAGGAGGGCCAATAAAAACCAGCCCTTAGGATTTTATCAGCAGTGGATTTCCAGTATAAGTGTCCTCCACAGTCACCTGCATGAAATTCTTTGAGGACATTGTCAGTTTCATCCAATGTTAAGCAATTAAGTAAGATCCCTTCATGATTTCTCCAAAACAAATCATTGTTAACAATACAAAATTTTGATGCTTTCATTTTCAAGAACCTTTTCTTAGTTCTGGACAACCCTGGAGGAGCTTGCAGGTTTAGTAATACAAAGCATATATCAGTATACCAGGGATTGCATAAAGGCTTGGTTGATCTGTGGAGTCGCCATCTCCTGTTCGTTGTCCAGTTCATTAATGTCAAGGGCTTGGAAATTGGTTTCAGCCATCAACTTGGCTAGACCCTGTCCTTTTATCAGTTTGGTAGGCTTGATTTCCATGTCATATTCTAATATTTTGGCAATCCATTTGCCCCTCCTCCCTTCTATTCCTTCTTGGGTCAAAATGTCTTTGACTACTGTGTTTGGGACATAGGAAATGATGTGGGAGTACAAGATATAGATTCTAAAGTCCTTGATTGCTTTCACTAGTGCATAGGCTTGTTTTTCCATGATCTGATATTCTAAGGGGGCATCCCTGAGAGCTCTGCTAAAGAATGCAATGGGTTTCTCACAGCCTTGATCATCTTTTTGTAGTAAAACAGCAGCAATTGTATGTTCAGAAGCAAAGGAAAAAATGATGAAGTCTTTATCAAATCTAGGACTTGTTAGGACTGGAGTGTTTGTCAATGCTCTTTTAATATCTTCAAAAGCTTGTCTAGCTTCCATGGTCCATTTGACCTTGGATTCCTTTTTTAGCATGTTATTTAACAGTCTTGTGAGCTCAGCCAAATTAGGAATGAACCTTCTCAAGAAGTTGATTTTTCCTAGGAAACTTTGGAGTTCTTTGATGTTTCTTGGGTGTGGTACTTGTAGGATGGCTTGAATTCTGTCTGGATCAATCCTAATACCATCTTTTGAGATTATATGTCCCAAGAGTTTACCTTCCTCTAGACCAAACAGTGATTTCTTTGGATTTAAAGATATGCCATATTTTCTACAAATTGTGAAAACTTGCCTCAAGTGTTCTAAGTGTTCTTGGTCTGATTTTGAAAAGGCAGTTAGATCATCCAGATAGACCACTAGAAAGTCATGAATTTCTTTGGCAAAGGCTATATACATAGCTCTTTGGAAAGTAGCTCCTGCATTCTTAAGCCCAAAAGGCATTTTGACATATTTGAAAGTTCCCCAAGGTGTTGTGAAGGCAGTTTTGTCTTGGTCATCCGGTGTATTAGAATCTGATTAAATCCTGAAAAACCATCTAACAATGAGATCCTAGAGGCTCCTACTACCCTTTGCAGGATATGATCCATTTTTGGTAAGGGGTAGTGGTCTTTGAGAGAAACTTTGTTTAAATTTCTTAGGTCAACACACAGTCTGATTTCTCCTGTCTTTTTCCTAGTAGGCACTAGGTTTGAAATCCATTCTGAGAATCTGATTGGAGCAATGATTCCTGCTTCATACATACGTTTCACTTCTTTTTCAATAAGAGGAAGGAGCACAGGGTTCACTCTTCTGAGCTTTTGTTTAAAATGTTTTTGATTTTCTTTTAAAGGTATAGTGTGCTGGATGACTGATGTATCATAAGACTTAAGGTCCTCATAGCTCCAGGCAAAGACATCTTGAAACTCTTTGAATAACTCAATGTATTTTAGTTTCTGCTCAGGCGGTAATGCTTTGGATAACTTAACCATTTTGGGATTTTCTGGAGTCCCAATGTTACAATCTTCTATTTCAGCATTCAATGGTTGCATTTTTGGTTTTCTTGAGACATCATTTGAATCAAACAGATCCTCCAAAGGGGTTAATCCTGTGGGCAAAAAATTATCTTTCAACTCAATTACCTCTGTTTCTGTTTCAGCCAGTTCATCTTCATCTATCTGACCCAATTTTTGTATGGTTTCACTGTTAAAGGTGGTAGGATGCAAAACTGCATCAACTGTTTCAGCTGACAATTTCTGTGTATTCATGTGTGCTTGTGGTTGATCATCTCCGGTAATTGAGTCAATGTTAATGCTAGAGAATTCCTCTTTTAGAGTGAGGAAATTATTTATCTGAGTATCACTCTCAAAGACTTGCCAGTTTTTGATGTTGTCTGGAACTGCAGGCCTATGCTTGATTTCAGCAGTAAAAGTATGAGTGGGATTGAAAGGCAGCTTACAAGTGCTGGCAAAGGTTGCCAAACTGTGAGCATGAAGATTGAGTTCCCTGGAAATTTAGTCAACTGTGATTGTGAGAAGGTTTCAAGTACCTGAATAGCTGCTGCCTTATATGCTCTCAACCTTAGATCATTTGTAGTAAATTTTCCTTTGATTTGTTGTATGATTAGATCTGAATCGCCTAAGATTGAAATTTTAGTTGCTCCCAAATTTTTTATGAGTTTAAGACCTAGCAGAAGGGCCTCATATTCAGCCATGTTGTTTGTACATCGGAAGTTCAACCTATATGCATGACCCTCAGCCTGGTCATTGTGCATATTATGGATCCAGACTCCTGCCCCAGCTCCTAACTTGTTTACAGAACCATCAAATTCCAAATACCATAAGGTTTCATGATCAAGATTTGAATTGAGGTTTTTAGAGAATTGGGTCATGGGCATGTTGGTTTCTTGCAAGTCACTTGATATATTGTGTTCTGTTATTGCCTCAGCTATTCCTACAGTCCTTTGGTCTTGTGGAGCATATTGTTCATTTAATTTCTCTGCCTCTGCTGCTATTAATAGTTCAGAACAAGCCTTATTGCAGATGTCAGCATTGTAGAGAATAAATGAATCCATGTCAGAGTGTATTGAATAGATTGGGAAGTTTTGGGGTTTTTCTTGACTGCTTACTACATATTTCATCAAAGTTTCACGGTATAATCTCTTTGGCTGCCCAAAGACTGAGATGGTTGCATAGGACATATCTAATTGCAAAGATCCTTGGAGTTTGGCCCCCCAAGATCTGGACAAGAGCATGCCATACTTAGGGGGTATGTCAGCTACCACTACATCCATCAAGATTGTTTTGGTTGGGTATTGGACCAGGGAGACACATAAATCTTTAATCAATCCTAAGCACCTGACCTGGCTTGAATCAAATGAGAATAGATCTTTATAAGGTCTTGTGATGTCTAGGTCAAGTTTTTCCATTACGGATTTGGGCATTAAGTTGTGTGAGGCCCCAGAATCAAACATTGCATTGTGTAGAACCTTATCATGAATGTTTAGACTAACATAGAAGGGTGGAACCCCTCCATTTTCTGTTTTTCCATTAACCTCAGGTCCGAACAGCAACTCTGGTTGGTCATCTAGGACATTCACAGCATCTTTATTGTCTGTTACTTGGAGTGACTTGTTAATCTGCTGTCTGTATATTTCATGTTTGGCTAATTCCGAGAGAGGGACTGATATCTTGAGTTTACTTATTTCTGTCTCCAAGTTAAAGGGCTTTTCAATTTGTATCTTGGCATTAAGTGCAACAGGTTTTTCTTTTTCAGCTGGGTTATCACTGATCTTTTGTTCATGGTTGGTATGATTTTGAGTAAAATTGGTACCATGTTTGCTTCCAAGGGTATTATCTGACTTCATTTTTGGTGGATTAGGTGGGACTGGCTGTTTTTCAGATGTCTGTTGCTCTGAAATATCCTCCACAGTGACTTCTGAGGAATGTGGGTTCAAACTGCCAGCTGATTGTGGGAGAGTACTCTTATCATTGATCTTTTTTGGCAGCTTATTGTCCTTTGATTTAAGAGTTTCAGGTACATCTATTGTTCTTGTCCTTAGTTTATATTGTTTGTGTACCTCATACACAGCTGCATCATAACCTTCTTTGAAATCAAATGATTCTCCTGACTTAGTGTGGTATTGATTGTCATTGTAAACCTCTTGATCTTCTTGTGTTAAGAATACTTGATGTTCACTGTCCAAACCCATTAGGTTGATGTGAGGGTCCTCATTAGGTTCACTAGATGTTGAAGCCTCAGCATAATTTTCTTGGAAAGGAGGTCTGACATGCTGGTCAGGATCAGTCCTTCCAACATTAGGATTTTGATTCTTTCTAAAGTTTGGGTTTCTAATATTGCTTGTTTGACCCTCCCATGATGACTTTCTTTCTATGGTTTCCACTCTGTCCCCAAGTCTATCCATACCTTTGATGATTGCATCTAGCTTTTGCTCAAATGATGAGGGCTCTTCCTTAAAAGTAGTTCTTCTTTCAGTTCTTGCCCGGTTTCTCTTAGCAATCAGGTTTGCCTCTACACTTACAGCTATGTTTTGCATGTCTGCTAGGGTTGCAGGGGCTCTTTCTCTTAGTTGATATGCCATATCAGCATCAAACCCATCAGGGAACTTAATCAATGCCAAATCAGGTGGAGGCCTAAGATTTTGAGGAATGGCATTATAGATAGTATTGAATCTAGTGCAATAGTCCAAGACAGCTTCTTGAGGGCCTCTCCTTATGGTGTCATATTCAGATAAAATATGTAGAGGATCCTTTTTCTTTTCCCATCTGTTTAGAAAGGACTGGTAAAGAGCACCTGAATCAGGTATAGAATTTGCAGCAAGCGCTCGAAACCAAGTTCTTACTTCACCTGTCAGACTTTGTACAAAAATTTTCATTCTCACATCATCATCATCTATCTCATAGTTTTCAAAGTAATCTTGCATTTTCTTGGTATGCTGTAAGGCAGTGTATGTACTGGTTCCATCAAAATAAGTAATCTTACCTTGGTAGTCCTGAGGCATAGCCCGCGGATTACCAGGTAACTGAAGGGGTGCATAACGATTAGCCATATTTGGAGGGATAAGTGGGACAATGGGTGGAAAGGGAACAACTGGAACAAGAGGGACAGCAATAGCAGTTTGTGTATTGGGTGTACACAATGTATTTTGTGAAGTGGATGAGGAAGAGGGGGAAGAGTGAGTTATATGAAGGTGGACTGATGGTTTAGCAGGGGTTGGAATAAAACTTTGCTGAACTGCCTCAGGGCTGGATTCAGGAGATTGTTCTGGTTCCTTTTGGTTCCTAAGAATCTTAGGAATCAAATTAGGGTTATCGAAAACAGGTGGAGGATTTGGGTCAGGATTTGACCTTGTATGCCTAGTTCTCTTTTTAGGAGCCAGCTTCTGAACTTGTTTTTGGTAATTTTTTGAGAATATTTTCAGAATGGTCAAGGGATGTTTAAATTTTGGAACCACTATCTAGAGCAGACAGCAGTTAACACATTAGTTCGGTCCCCAGTGGAGTCGCCAGTTATGTTATCACTCAGGTTGTTCCCTTTGACTCCTAAGGGAATACGGCCGAGGTAACCACAGACCAATCTTTGGATCACAGGTCCTAGCCTACCTGCAATCAGAGAGGGCTCTCTCTTTAGGATTTAGCTTTGTTTTGGTAATGTTTTAGGCTAGTTATGATGTGTTGAATTTTTGTTTAAAGTTTTGGTTGAATGATGTCTTCCAGTAGCTGAGATGAGATCTTCAGAAGGTTCAGTCCATTGGGCAATGGAGTCTGTGATTATGTGTTGTTTGAGGTATTGAGTAAGATTGCTAAAACTGCAGGGCCATATAGATATATCATGAAACAAACTTAAAATTGTGAAGATGAAATATGTCCAGCCAGTGAGAGGCAACTAAGAATCTTTCACTAAGCTGGTGATGTGGGGAAAGGAAATATCACTCAGGAGCAGATTTGAATTCCTGAATAATACTCACTGTGAAAGTTTTAGTATGAAGGTGAGCAACTAAGAATTACACATTCATAACTAATACTGAAGAAAACATTTATAACAGCATAGATTGAGTTCAGGGTGTTGCATGAACAAATCCTGAACTATTCTTTTTCTGTGCTATCAAACCTGTGAAATATAGAGCATGAGCGGATTATGAAAGCATGAAATACATAACAAGAGGGTTCAGGAAACTTATTGTGCCATGAAATATGTAGGAATCCTGTAGCAGCAAGCAATCACACCACAACACATCAAACAACTCAGAACTTCAGAAATTCCATTAGCTCCCTGTATTGAAAGTCTGAAATTTACAGCATAAGTTCTCCAGAAGAAAAATCAACAACCCCAGCAAGTTCATGCGTGGGGATATATATACAATCGTTCTTACAAATATCTTAACGCTGAGTCATTTGCTCAATAACTGCGTTTACCAACTCTCAAAAATATCAGAGACAATAGTTATTGCTACTTTAAATATACAATGAATGCCTTTTCAGCTTTGTCAGAAATTCTTTGACTTTTGGAGGCCGCTGGGTCGGTTGGGCACTTTGTATTGATTCTGAGTGATGCGCTCTTTATTGCTCTGTCGAGGTGCAGCTTTCTCAGCCCCGTCATCTGCTTTGGTAGTCATCTGCTTTTGTTGGTCAAGCTGGATTGCTGAGTTGTCTTTTTCAATTACTTCCCAGTCATAGCAAACATATATTAACTTTCTGAAATTGCTGACTTTCTGATAAAAATACAAAAAGATGGTGAATAATTTGTTTTCTACAGCAGTGTTTGTATCATGCCTGTCCACCATTCCTGAGTAGGCAATTGGTGCCTTAAGATTATGCCTAGAGTCTCATCTGCCTCAGTATATTTGTAGTAGTTTGGAGGCACTTCAAAAAGATGTCTGATCTCATGTGCAATGAAGAATAAATTCTCTATTTTGTCATAGAGACTCTGCCCAGATGGAGGCCCTGTTTCCTCTGGGGTACTTGCTGCTGCAGTGATTTGATTTGTGGCATATGTGTCTACCCTCTTGGCATAATTTTCATGAGATAGTAACCTTCCTGCACTGGTTACTAAGCTGGGAAGGCCTCTGTTATGCAATGTTGTGATCTTCTCAATGAATCTATTAACCTCTGTTTGCATCTCTTGACACCTCCTGTCCAATGTTTGCACATGATTTCTTAGAGTGAGCACTCTTTTCACTAGTAAAATGGTATCAGTCCTGTTAGTGATACCCATTGCTGCCAACTGAGGGCCAGTACGGTTATTCAAAACATTGATCATCTTATTGGCGATTTCAGGCATGTTTCCAAGAGATGCTCTTGCTCTTTGATTCTCCTTTTGGGCCCTGCCTATTAGATCCATATGCTCATGGATAGTTTCAATATACTGCCACTGATCCGTTATAGATTGACCAATGTGGGTCCACAGGATCTTCTTGATTTCAGCTACAACTTTGTCAAGAGAGAGCTCTTTCTCTAGTTCTTTTATTTTCTTCTCAAGAGCCCTTACTTCCCTTGTTTTTTCAGCTACACTTTGCTTGGATTTGTCATATTTTTCATTAACTGTGGCCAATTTTTCTTTAGTCTCGTTCAATTCTGCCATCTGTGCTTCCAAGGCTTCTAGTTCCTTCATCATGTTTTGCATACTCAGGCTGGGTCCCTGATCTGGTGCTGTTGCTGGTGCTGATGTTGAAGGACCGACCTCTGATGTTTGTCCTGTGGGAGGACCTGCTGCAGTGGTAGAAAGTGGCACACCTTCAATAGATGCAGATGTTTGTGCTGGCTGCATTGGTGCCTCACTTTGTCTTGATTTCAGTGCTACCTCTAGTGCACTCTCTGTTTCCATTAGCCTCTTGTATAAACTCAGGAGTAGGGTCGTTACATCCTGATCCTTTTTCTGCTCTGCCACTTCTCCAGTTTGAGGGTGAAGGCCAGCTGGTAGCTTGATAAGCTTTCTCATAGCTGCTACATCCTCATCTCTTTTCTTTAGCAGTGCCTGCACACCCTTAGGGTCCTTTGGATCATGACCCAACTCTATGATGATCTCTTCCAAGGACTTGATTCTGTTGTCCTTGGCCTGGGATGATGCCTTCTCTAATTCCAATTGGGCTGCAGTGTTGTGTAGGGAATTTTGTAGTTGGTGTGCCAACAGGGTCTTATCAGCCAATGTAGAATATATCATTTCCCTTGTTTGTCTGTGGAGCTCAATTTGATCCAAGGGGTGGATATCTCTGGCAAAAATTTCCAGATTGGTTCTAATGTAATCGGCAGCTGTTTGAGGCTGCTGCATGGTAGGCCTGAAATGACTAAGATTCATTTTCTGCTCTTGAATGTCATAGGCAGACATTAATCTCTGCTGATTTGTTGGTGCCATATTCAGTAGATGGTTGTAAATCTGGTGCCTGAGGGGCTCATTCCTTTTCTTTATGTCAATAAATTGCTGCTTAATGCTGGAGTCTGCCTTTGATTTCTGCCTTGAAGAGCTGACCTCTGTCCCATGTGGAATTTCCTGCCCTTGCTGCAAAGAGCTAGTTGATGTTTCAATGCTAGGAGGGGGCATATTTTCAATTGGTCTCTCTGGTACTTCCTCCTCTGAAAAAGGGTTCAACCTCTGTCTCTTTTCTCCTTGCTGGTCCATAGAGGTAGTGAGAGGAGTGTCCTCTTGCCGATCCCTCTTTCTTGTTCTGTCCTCATTAGCAGGTGTTTGTAAAACAGAGGACTCAACTGTCACCTCCTGCCTTGGAGGAATTTGTTCATGCGTTTGCTGTTCTGTGTGGGCAGGTTGTTTGGCTCTGCTTTCCTGCTGCTCTGCCTGCTGCTCCACAATTGGAGGTGTTTCTTCTTGCTGCACTGCTTTGCCTTTAGTCATGTCTGCTGGTGGATCAGCTGTTTTGGCAGGCTTTTGAGGAATGGTGGATGAGGAGGCAGCTTCTCCACGATGCTGAATGCCAGAAGACCAAACCTGTCCAAAATACTCCAAGTCAACTGCTTTTTCTAAAGTTTTAATATCTTTCTCTGCTATTTCTTCTTCACTATAATCTTCCACTAATGTACCCTTTTTCCACTCTATTTGATTAACATACTGTTCAACTTCTGGAATGGTAATGTGGTCATATGGGGCAAGCCTATGCTTGATTCTTCTGAGGCTTATGAAATGGTTAGGGTCATAGGGTGCCCAATAGAAGCTTGTCTTGAGCTGGAGGGCTTTTAGCATTCGGTCTGCCTCTTCCCAAGCTTCTTCCCTCTTGTTGAAGATGAATGGACCCAATTGATGCCTGATTTTCAGCTGTGCCTTCTTGTTTTTGCTATGGAAGTGAATCATATCTGCATTGCCAAACTGTCTGAAGTACTCTAGAGCAAAGAGTCTCATGGGGACATATCTTGGTAGCCTGTATGGTGCTAACTCACAGCCATATATTCTGATCACTGTATGGTGTTGGTAAAAGTACCAATCCCCTATGCTATAGTTCTTGGACAGCTGAAGGATTTTCTGCATATCATCAGTGAGTCTAGGAGGAGGTGAACTTTGCAGCAGTGATAAGGCTGGGTGAATGAATAAGTCAATAAATTCACAGTATGTGTATGGTGAGTAATGGATGTGATGGCAGACTGATGTCCAGAACATTACAGACCTTCTGTTTCCCTTTGGATCTAGTTTCTTGAGGAAAAGAGGAAAAGCATCAGGCTGATTGTACAATATCAGATGATATATATAAGAGGTGAACTTGAATACCCTCTCTCTTTCCAGATTCATGAACTGTTCATGCATTTTGTTGGATATAAATGAAGCATAGTCATACTGGACAGCAGGGGGCTGTCCTGGGGTAAAAATGGATAATACCACCAGTGTTGTCTCATCTACAAACTCACTGGTCTTGAACCCTAGGATGGAAGATATCATATCTACTAATAGTCTCCCTATGTCATTAAACCAGACATGTAGATAAGGGGGAGGCTGCTTGGGCTGAAACTCTGGATCCATAAACAGTTGGCCAATTCTTGTGATTTGTGAATTGGAGAGCTTGGCACCCTGCTCTAATAAAAGCTGCATGGACAGAGGGGCCAGTGGCTTTGTAGGTTGAAACTGCAGCATTTGATTAATGGCTTCAGGAGTGATATGGAACAAGACAGAGCCTGCAGGACTCAGAACAGCTCTTTGAGTGGGGTCATAGTTTGAGCGGCACTGATGGATCAAGTCAGGAAACTCATTGACCTGAGGGAGATAGTAGATTGGCAAATGGGAATTCCAGATTCCCAGGAGGTCTGTACCATCTTTGTGCTTCTTCCTTAACTCACACACTGCTTCTACATGGTATTTGTTACACAACTCTATAGTGTCTTTCATCTGATAATCTCTATCTGCCAGGGCTAGCCATTCCAGGTCCTTATGGGGGGCATTTAATGGGGCAATGTTCAATGCCACTGGAGTCTCCATGGTCACCTGAATTTGGAATTATATTTAAGAACTTTTCCTTGGGCTCAGTAATGCAGAACAGTGGATTTTGCAGGAGCAGGGCAATTTGCAGAGGGGAAGAGGCAAACTGGGGTGAAATTGAGTCAAAATACTCCTAGGATAGATTTACTGAGCAGATGCTGGGATTTGAGAGTCACTTTCTCGGTGAATTTGTCTAGCAGAGTTTCAGGTTTGCGGGTGCGCAAACAAACTGTGAATTTGTGGAAATTCTGCACAATGGGGACTTCTGTGGGTGAAATTGGGCTTACAGTGTGGAGAAAGACCAATGTTTCATAAGGATTTCTGGTTTTACTGTTCTTTCTCCTTTTCTTAGTTTTTTCAGTGAATTATGTAAAAAACCAGGCGCGGAGGGGGGAAACTGATAAAATACCTGGTATACTTGGCACAATGATGGAAATGCAGGTGAATTCGGGCGCCGGCAGCAAGGAATAGTCTTCAAAGTTGGCAGGTGAACGACGTGCTCGCTCATGCAGGAGTACAGTGAGTAAAAAGTGCAAATAACGCGAAAAAACGGGTTTTTTGGGTAAAATAGTGAAAATTTGGCTTTTGGCGCGTTTTTGTCGGATGATGTCAGCATGACGTCATGGGTGGGGTCGGGTACGGAATGATGACGTGGCGGCCGGTGGGCGACCCCACGTGGACAGGTGACATGGCAGACAGCTCGGAGCGATGGCGGATGGGGTGGCAACGTAGCGCTGAGGCGGCAGTGACGTAAGGATGACATGGAGGTGACGTATGGTGGTATTGGCAGAGCGGTAAACGGTTGCGTCAGACCGCTTATGGTACGGGAGCGGTTTTGGCAGGAGGCCGCCCGATACGACCTGGGAACGACACGCGTCCGAGCCCTGACGTCATGCTCTGACAGATTTCGGGCGCTATCGTCCGGGCATCGGAGGCGGTCCGAAATTGCTGTGAGCCGTCGGATGGGAGGGCCCAGATCCGACGGTCGACGGACTGTGGAGGTGCGGGATGGATACGGCCGGGCACGGATAATAAACAATTAATTTTTATGGAAAAGCGCGCTTGGGCGGAACTTTGGATATCAACGAAATTCGGGTTTTGCAATGGTTTATAAGCCAAATGGGTTAATTGATATTTGTCCGCAAAGTGGGGTTAGGGCTGTTAAACCATACAGATCTTGGTTTAATCCCGAGACTTTGTTTTTGGCGCTAATTGCCTGTTGCGCTTCAATTTCCTTTGCGCTCTGACCTTTTGGAACTATAAGGCTATATTGCATAGGGGAAGGGGTATATACTTATTTTTTTGGGGGATTTTTCTATACAATAGTGATATAATAATAGGGAAAAAGGGGAACATAGGGAGTTAAGTAATAGTAGAGTTAGTAGTTAATATGGGAAGGGGATATAGATGATAGGTAGTAGACACTAAGTTGTTAGGGAACAAACTTAGTTTTGAGAGTAGATCAAAATGAAAAGATTTTTACACAAGAAATGTGGCTCTTCTATATAACAAGAATCAACAAATGAGTTTGTTTTCTGTTGTGAACAAAGGTGATAGTGGGATGTTAGAAAGAAGTTTGATAGGGAATGATTGGGAAATTAGTCCTGCTTCATTGTGCTGCCACAAAAGTGCTGAATAGGAAGATCTGTACTGGCCACCATGTGTTTCCTTTGCTTAGGCCAGTGATATGAGAGAAATCATGCTTCTGCAACCTCACTACCTACCCATCTTATTTCCTAGCATTTTTTGTTTCTTCAGGGAGGGTGCACTTGGACTTGCAAACCCTCATGTGCTCTTTTCTTTTTGCTGCCCTCCTATCTAAATCTATCCTTATATCTTCCAAGGGCCCAGATTAAGCTAGTGGGTTCCTTTATTTCTCTATCAACTAATCATCTGTCAAGCTCAAACTATTTGAACAGGTACTCATTACCTATTCTAAAACAAGCAATTCAAAACATGGCATGGCTCAGCTTGAACTGTTGAGCCATACCTCAAGATAGCAGTGGCATTTTGATTGGCCACTTTCCTAGTCTTTCATTGGGGTTCATTTCAATTCTTTTTTCTTTTGACCAAATCATTTTCTTGCCCTTTGATTATTCTTTTAGGGCATACCCTCTTTACATTTTTAACTTTTTGCTTTGTCCACAAAAATGGAACCTCTGTGTCATCAAAGATGATCATTTTTGGCATTTCCACTGTCAATCATGAACTATGAAACCCTATTGGTATAGGAGGCTAAAAGTGGCTCCACTTGGGATGACTTTTCCAGATGAAAAGTCAAGATCAGCAGGTCAGATTTCCTTCTTTTCCACCTTTCTGCATTTTAACCTTTGCTTTTGTTGAAGACTGAATATGTGAATCCTATGCAACTTGCATGCAATACTCCTTAAGCTGATCTGCTTTGAAATTACAGCTCTGTTTTTGCCTTGCTTCTCTGATCATTTCTCATCTCCCAGATAGTCTCTAAGTATTTTCTCTCATTCTCTCATGCCAAAGTGAATAGTATTTATCAAAATAGTGCAGCACCTTAGTTCTTCTCAAAATCTTCTTCATTTGGAGCTCTATCTATCCGCTGAAAAATAAACATACTGAAATACAAATTTATGTACAATATACAATTGAGCAATGCTTGATCAGAGAGGATCAAAGTAATGCTTGAGCATTCTCCCATTGACTGGGCCTTCCTCAGTGTTTGAATCATCCAAGCTCTTTAGGAAATAAGTGTTGTTACCTTGTACAACATAAATCACATAAGGTCCCTTCCATAAGAAATCAAATTTCCCATGTTTTCCTTTGTCCTCTCTCCTGGAATCCCATCTAAGTACTTTGTTTCCTATAGAGAAATCTTCAGCTTTAGTTCTTTTGTCAAATATTCTTTTGAGCTTTTCTTGCAGTACTTGGGTTCTTTCATAAACTTCCTCCCTTGTTTGCTGCAGGTGAATTGTCTGATTGATTCTTCTCTGAATGTCATTTGGTTCAGCTTGTGTTTCTTGCAGCAACTTGATTACAGGAACACCTAGAGATGAAGGGAACCTTGCTTCCATTCCATAAACTAGTTCATAGGGACTTGTGCCAATGGATCTTTTGGTAGTTAGTCTATCTGCCCATAGGGCATTCACTAACTTCTTATGCCAATTCTTTTTGTTCTCTTCCAAAACTTTTTTGATGATGTTGATTAGGCTTTTATTGGAAGACTCAGCTAGGCCGTTGCCTTGAGGATAATAGGCTGTGGAGTGACCTAAGGTCATATGGTATTTGTGACAAAAGCTGATCATTTTTTTGGACTTGAAAGCAGCAGCATTGTCTGTGATAATTTTGTCTGGACAGCCAAATTTGGACAAGATGTTGGTCTCTAGAAATTGTATGATAATGGAGTCATTGACCTGCCTACAGGGGACAGCTTCTATCCATTTGGTGAAATAGTCTGTAGCAGTCAGAATCCACCTATGCTGGCCAGAGGATGGGGGGTGAATCTCACCAATAAAGTCTAGACCCCATTGCTGGAATGGTCTCTCAGTTGAAATAGGTTTGAGTGGTAAAGGCAGCAGCTTTCTCTTCCCTTCAAAGATTTGACATTTGTGACAAGCCATTACAAATTTTCTCACATCAGTGAATAAGGAGGGCCAATAAAAACCAGCCCTTAGGATTTTATCAGCAGTGGATTTCCAGTATAAGTGTCCTCCACAGTCACCTGCGTGAAATTCTTTGAGGACATTGTCAGTTTCATCCAATGTTAAGTAATTAAGTAAGATCCCTTCATGATTTCTCCAAAACAAATCATTGTTAACAATACAAAATTTTGATGCTTTCATTTTCAAGAACCTTTTCTTAGTTCTGGACAACCCTGGAGGAGCTTGCAGGTTTAGTAATACAAAGCATATATCAGTATACCAGGGGGATTGCATAAAGGCTTGGTTGATCTGTGGAGTCGCCATCTCCTGTTCGTTGTCCAGTTCATTAATGTCAAGGGCTTGGAAATTGGTTTCAGCCATCAACTTGGCTAGACCCTGTCCCTTTATCAGTTTGGTGGGCTTGATTTCCATGTCATATTCTAATATTTTGGCAATCCATTTGCCCCTCCTCCCTTCTATTCCTTCTTGGGTCAAAATGTCTTTGACTACTGCGTTTGGGACATAGGAAATGATGTGGGAGTACAGGATATAGATTCTAAAGTCCTTGATTGCTTTCACTAGTGCATAGGCTTGTTTTTCCATGATCTGATATTTTAAGGGGGCATCCCTGAGAGCTCTGCTAAAGAATGCAATGGGTTTCTCATAGCCTTGATCATCTTTTTGTAGTAAAACAGCAGCAATTGTATGTTCAGAAGCAAAGGAAAAAATGATGAAGTCTTTATCAAATCTAGGACTTGTTAGGACTGGAGTGTTTGTCAATGCTCTTTTAATATCCTCAAAAGCTTGTCTAGCTTCCATGGTCCATTTGACCTTGGATTCCTTTTTTAGCATGTTGTTTAACAGTCTTGTGAGCTCAGCCAAATTAGGAATGAACCTTCTCAAGAAGTTGATTTTTCCTAGGAAACTTTGGAGTTCTTTGATGTTTCTTGGGTGTGGTACTTGTAGGATGGCTTGAATTCTGTCTGGATCAATCCTAATACCATATTTAGAGATTATATGTCCCAAGAGTTTACCTTCCTCTAGACCAAACAGTGATTTCTTTGGATTTAAGGATATGCCATATTTTCTACAAATTGTGAAAACTTGCCTCAAGTGTTCTAAGTGTTCTTGGTCTGATTTTGAAAAGGCAGTTAGATCATCCAGATAGACCACTAGAAAGTCATGAATTTCTTTGGCAAAGGCTATATCCATAGCTCTTTGGAAAGTAGCTCCTGCATTCTTAAGCCCAAAAGGAATTTTGACATATTTGAAAGTTCCCCAAGGTGTTGTGAAGGCAGTTTTGTCTTGGTCATCCGGGTGTACTAGAATCTGATTGAATCCTGAAAAACCATCTAACAATGAGATCCTAGAGGCTCCTACTACCCTTTGCAGGATATGATCCATTTTTGGTAAGGGGTAGTGGTCTTTGAGAGAAACTTTGTTTAAATTTCTTAGGTCAACACACAGTATGATTTCTCCTGTCTTTTTCCTATTAGGCACTAGGTTTGAAATCCATTCTGAGAATCTGATTGGAGCAATGATTCCTGCTTCATACATATGTTTCACTTCTTTTTCAATAAGAGGAAGGAGCACAGGGTTCACTCTTCTGAGCTTTTGTTTAAAAGGTTTTTGATTTTCTTTTAAAGGTATAGTGTGCTGGATGACTGATGTATCATAAGACTTAAGGTCCTCATAGCTCCAGGCAAAGACATCTTGAAACTCTTTGAATAACTCAATGTATTTTCGTTTCTGCTCAGGCGGTAATGCTTTGGATAACTTAACCATTTTGGGATTTTCTGGAGTCCCAATGTTACAATCTTCTATTTCAGCATTCAATGGTTGCATTTTTGGTTTTCTTGAGACATCATTTGAATCAAACAGATCCTCCAAAGGGGTTAATCCTGTGGGCAAAAAATTATCTTTCAACTCAATTACCTCTGTTTCTGTTTCAGCCAGTTCATCTTCATCTATCTGACCCAATTTTTGTATGGTTTCACTGTTAAAGGTGGTAGGATGCAAAACTGCATCAACTGTTTCAGCTGACAATTTCTGTGTATTCATGTGTGCTTGTGGTTGATCATCTCCGGTAATTGAGTCAATGTTAATGCTAGAGAATTCCTCTTTTAGAGTGAGGAAATTATTTATCTGAGTATCACTCTCAAAGACTTGCCAGTTTTTGATGTTGTCTGGAACTGCAGGCCTATGTTTGATTTCAGCAGTAAAAGTATGAGTGGGCTTGAAAGGCAGCTTACAAGTGCTGGCAAAGGTTGCCAAACTGTGAGCATGAAGATTGAGTTCCCTGGAAATTTTAGTCAACTGTGATTGTGAGAAGGTGTCAAGTACCTGAATAGCTGCTGCCTTATATGCTCTCAACCTTAGATCATTTGTAGTAAAGTTTCCTTTAATTTGTTGTATGATTAGATCTGAATCCCCTAAGATTGAAATTTTAGTTGCTCCCAAATTTTTTATGAGTTTAAGACCTAGCAGAAGGGCCTCATATTCAGCCATGTTGTTTGTACATCGGAAGTTCAACCTATATGCATGACCCTCAGCCTGGTCATTGTGCATATTATGGATCCAGACTCCTGCCCCAGCTCCTAACTTGTTTACAGAACCATCAAATTCCAAATACCATAAGGTTTCATGATCAAGATTTGAATTGAGGTTTTAGAGAATTGGGTCATGGGCATGTTGGTTTCTTGCAAGTCACTTGATATATTGTGTTCTGTTATTGCCTCAGCTATTCCTACAGTCCTTTGGTCTTGTGGAGCATATTGTTCATTTAATTTCTCTGCCTCTGCTGCTATTAATAGTTCAGAACAAGCCTTATTGCAGATGTCAGCATTGTAGAGAATAAATGAATCCATGTCAGAGTGTATTGAATAGATTGGGAAGTTTTGGGGTTTTTCTTGACTGCTTACTACATATTTCATCAAAGTTTCACGGTATAATCTCTTTGGCTGCCCAAAGACTGAGATGGTTGCATAGGACATATCTAATTGCAAAGATCCTTGGAGTTTGGCCCCCCAAGATCTGGACAAGAGCATGCCGTACTTAGGGGGTATGTCAGCTACCACTACATCCATCAAGATTGTTTTGGTTGGGTATTGGACCAGGGAGACACATAAATCTTTAATCAATCCTAAGCACCTGACCTGGCTTGAATCAAATGAGAATAGATCTTTATAAGGTCTTGTGATGTCTAGGTCAAGTTTTTCCATTACGGATTTGGGCATTAAGTTGTGTGAGGCCCCAGAATCAAACATTGCATTGTGTAGAACCTTATCATGAATGTTTAGACTAACATAGAAGGGTGGGACCCCTCCATTTTCTGTTTTTCCATTAACCTCAGGTCCGAACAGCAACTCTGGTTGGTCATCTAGGACATTCACAGCATCTTTATTGTCTGTTACTTGGAGTGACTTGTTAATTTGCTGTCTGTATATTTCATGTTTGGCTAATTCCGAGAGAGGGACTGATATCTTGAGTTTACTTATTTCTGTCTCCAACTTAAAGGGCTTTTCAATTTGTATCTTGGCATTAAGTGCAACAGGTTTTTCTTTTTCAGCTGGGTTATCGCTGATCTTTTGTTCATGGTTGGTATGATTTTGAGTAAAATTGGTACCATGTTTGCTTCCAAGGGTATTATCTGACTTCATTTTTGGTGGATTAGGTGGGACTAGCTGTTTTTCAGATGTCTGTTGCTCTGAAATATCCTCCACAGTGACTTCTGAGGAATGTGGGTTCAAACTGCCAGCTGATTGTGGGAGAGTACTCTTATCATTGATCTTTTTTGGCAACTTATTGTCCTTTGATTTAAGAGTTTCAGGTACATCTATTGTTCTACTCCTTAGTTTATATTGTTTGTGTACCTCATACACAGCGGCATCATAACCTTCTTTGAAATCAAATGATTCTCCTGACTTAGTGTGGTATTGATTGTCATTGTAAACCTCTTGATCTTCCTGTGTTAAGAATACTTGATGTTCACTGTCCAAACCCATTAGGTTGATGTGAGGGTCCTCATTAGGTTCACTAGATGTTGAAGCCTCAGCATAATTTTCTTGGAAAGGAGGTCTGACATGCTGGTCAGGATCAGTCCTTCCAACATTAGGATTTTGATTCTTTCTAAAGTTTGGGTTTCTAATATTGCTTGTTTGACCCTCCCATGATGACTTTCTTTCTATGGTTTCCACTCTGTCCCCAAGTCTATCCATACCTTTGATGATTGCATCTAGCTTTTGCTCAAATGATGAGGGCTCTTCCTTAAAAGTAGTTCTTCTTTCAGTTCTTGACCGGTTTCTCTTAGCAATAAGGTTTGCCTCTACACTTACAGCTATGTTTTGCATGTCTGTTAGGGTTGTAGGGGCTCTTTCTCTTAGTTGATATGCCATATCAGCATCAAACCCATCAGGGAACTTAATCAATGCCAAATCAGGTGGAGGCCTAAGATTTTGAGGAATGGCATTATAGATAGTATTGAATCTAGTGCAATAGTCCAAGACAGCTTCTTGAGGGCCTCTCCTTATGGTGTCATATTCAGATAAAATATGTAGAGGATCCTTTTTCTTTTCCCATCTGTTTAGAAAGGACTGGTAAAGAGCACCTGAATCAGGTATAGAATTTGCAGCAAGCGCTCTAAACCAAGTTCTTACTTCACCTGTCAGACTTTGTACAAAAATTTTCATTCTCACATCATCATCATCTATCTCATAGTTTTCAAAGTAATCTTGCATTTTCTTGGTATGCTGTAAGGCAGTGTATGTACTGGTTCCATCAAAATAAGTAATCTTACTTTGGTAGTCCTGAGGCATAGCCCCCGGATTACCAGGTAACTGAAGGGGTGCATAACGATTAGCCATATTTGGAGGGATAAGTGGGACAACGGGTGGAAAGGGAACAACTGGAACAAGAGGGACAGCAATAGCAGTTTGTGTATTGGGTGTAGACAATGTATTTTGTGAAGTGGATGAGGAAGAGGGGGAAGAGTGAGTTATATGAGGGTGGACTGATGGTTTAGCAGGGGTTGGAATAAAACTTTGCTGAACTGCCTTAGGGATGGATTCAGGAGATTGTTCTGGTTCCTTTTGGTTCCTAAGAATCTTAGGAATCAAATTAGGGTTATCGAAAACAGGTGGAGGATTTGGGTCAGGATTTGACCTTGTATGCCTAGTTCTCTTTTTAGGAGCCAGCTTCTGAACTTGTTTTTGGTAATTTTTTGAGAATATTTTCAGAATGGTCAAGGGGATGTTTAAATTTTGGAACCACTATCTAGAGCAGATAGCAGTTAACACATTAGTTCGCTCCCCAGTGGAGTCGCCAGTTATGTTATCACTCAGGTTGTTCCCTTTGACTCCTAAGGGAATACGGCCGAGGTAACCACAGACCAATCTTTGGATCACAGGTCCTAGCCTACCTGCAATCAGAGAGGGCTCTCTCTTTAGGATTTAGCTTTGTTTTGGTAATGTTTTAGGCTAGTTATGATGTGTTGAATTTTTGTTTAAAGTTTTGGTTGAATGACGTCTTCCAGTAGCTGAGATGAGATCTTCAAAAGGTTCAGTCCATTGGGCAATGGAGTCTGTTATTATGTGTTGTTTGAGGTATTGAGTAAGATTGCTAAAACTGCAGGGCCATATAGATATATCATGAAACAAACTTAAAATTTTGAAGATGAAATATGTCCAACCAGTGAGAGGCAACTAAGAATCTTTCACTAAGCTGGTGATGTGGGGAAAGGAAATATCACTCAGGAGCAGATTTGAATTCATGAATAATACTCACTGTGAAAGTTTTAGTATGAAGGTGAGCAGCTAAGAATTACACATTCATAATTAATACTGAAGAAAACATTTATAACAGCATAGATTGAGTTCAGGGTGTTGCATGAACAAATCCTGAACTATTCTTTTTCTGTGCTATCAAACTTGTGAAATATAGAGCATGAGCGGATTATGAAAGCATGAAATACATAACAAGAGGGTTCAGGAAACTTATTGTGCCATGAAATATGTAGGAATCCTGTAGCAGCAAGCAATAACACCACAACACATCAAACAACTCAAAACTTCAGAAATTCCATTAGCTCCCTGTATTGAAAGTCTGAAATTTATAGCATAAGTTCTCCAGAAGAAAAATCAACAACCCCAGCAAGTTCATGCGTGGGGATATATATAATATCGTTCTTACAAATATCTTAATGCTGAGTCATTTGCTCAATAACTGCGTTTACCAACTCTCAAAAATATCAGAGACAATAGTTATTGCTACTTTAAATATACAATGAATGTCTTTTCAGCTTTGTCAGAAATTCTTTGACTTTTGGAGGCCGCTGGGTCGGTTGGGCACTTTGTATTGATTCTGAGTGATGCGCTCTTTACTGCTCTGTCGAGGTGCAACTTTCTCAGCCCCGTCATCTGCTTTGGTAGTCATCTTCTTCTGCTGGTCAAGCTGGATTGCTGAGTTGTCTTTTTCAATTACTTCCCAGTCATAGCAAACATATATTAACTTTCTGAAATTGCTGACTTTTTGATAAAAATACAAAAATATGGTGAATATTTTGTTTTCTACAGCAGTGTTTGTATCATGCCTGTCCACCATTCCTGAGTAGGAAATTGGTGCCTTAAGATTATGCCTAGAGTCTCATCTGCCTCAGTATATTTGTAGTAGTTTGGAGGCACTTCAAAAAGATGTCTGATCTCATGTGCAATGAAGAATAAATTCTCTATTTTGTCATAGAGACTCTGCCCAGATGGAGGCCCTGTTTCCTCTGGGGTACTTGCTGCTGCAGTGATTTGATTTGTGGCATATGTGTCTACCCTCTTGGCATAATTTTCATGAGATAGTAACCTTCCTGCACTGGTTACTAAGCTAGGAAGGCCTCTGTTATGCAATGTTGTGATCTTCTCAATGAATCTGTTAACCTCTGTTTGCATATCTTGACACCTCCTGTCCAATGTTTGCACATGATTTCTTAGAGTGAGCACTCTTTTCACTAGTAAAATGGTATCAGTCCTGTTAGTGATACCCATTGCTGCCAACTGAGGGCCAGTACGGTTATTCAAAACATTGATCATCTTATTGGTGATTTCAGGCATGTTTCCAAGAGATGCTCTTGCTCTTTGATTCTCCTTTTGGGCCCTGCCTATTAGATCCATATGCTCATGGATAGTTTCAATATACTGCCACTGATCCGTTATAGATTGACCAATGTGGGTCCACAGGATCTTCTTGATTTCAGCTACAACTTTGTCAAGAGAGAGCTCTTTCTCTAGTTCTTTTATTTTCTTCTCAAGAGCCCTTACTTCCCTTGTTTTTTCAGCTACACTTTGCTTGGATTTGTCATATTTTTCATTAACTGTGGCCAATTTTTCTTTAGTCTCGTTCAATTCTGCCATCTGTGCTTCCAAGGCTTCTAGTTCCTTCATCATGTTTTGCATACTCAGGCTGGGTCCCTGATCTGGTGCTGTTGCTGGTGCTGATGTTGAAGGACCGACCTCTGATGTTTGTCCTGTGGGAGGACCTGCTGCAGTGGTAGAAAGTGGCACACCTTCAATAGATGCAGATGTTTGTGTTGGCTGCATTGGTGCCTCACTTTGTCTTGATTTCAGTGCTACCTCTAGTGCACTCTCTGTTTCCATTAGCCTCTTATATAAACTCAGGAGTAGGGCCATTACATCCTGATCCTTTTTCTGCTCTGCCACTTCTCCAGTTTGAGGGTGAAGGCCAGCTGGTAGCTTGATAAGCTTTCTCATAGCTGCTACATCCTCATCTCTTTTCTTTAGCAGTGCCTGCACACCCTTAGGGTCCTTTGGATCATGACCCAACTCTATTATGATCTCTTCCAAGGACTTGATTCTGTTGTCCTTGGCCTGGGATGATGCCTTCTCTAATTCCAATTGGGTTGCAGTGTTGTGTAGGGAATTTTGTAGTTGGTGTGCCAACAGGATCTTATCAGCCAATGTAGAATATATCATTTCCCCTGTTTGTCTATGGAGCTCAATTTGATCCAAGGGGTGGATATCTCTGGCAAAAATTTCCAGATTGGTTCTAATGTAATCGGCAGCTGTTTGAGGCTGCTGCATGGTAGGCCTGAAATGACTAAGAGTCATTTTCTGCTCTTGAATGTCATAGGCAGACATTAATCTCTGCTGATTTTTTGGTGCCATCTTCAGTAGATGGTTGTAAATCTGGTGCCTGAGGGGCTCATTCCTTTTCTTTATGTCAATAAATTGCTGCTTAATGCTGGAGTCTGCCTTTGATTTCTGCCTTGAAGAGCTGACCTCTGTCCCATGTGGAATGTCCTGCCCTTGCTGCAAAGAGCTAGTTGATGTTTCAATGCTAGGAGGGGGCATGTTTTCAATTGGTCTCTCTGGTACTTCCTCCTTTGAAAAAGTGTTCAACCTCTGTCTCTTTTCTCCTTGCTGGTCCATAGAGGTAGTGAGAGGAGTGTCCTCTTGCCGATCCCTCTTTCTTGTTCTGTCCTCATTAGCAGGTGTTTGTAAAACAGAGGACTCAACTGTCACCTCCTCCCTTGGAGGAATTTGTTCATGCGTTTGCTGTTCTGTGTGGGCAGGTTGTTTGGCTCTGCTTTCCTGCTGCTCCACAATTGGAGGTGTTTCTTCTTGCTGCACTGCTTTGCCTTTAGTCATGTCTGCTGGTGGATCAGCTGTTTTGGCGGGCTTTTGAGGAATGGTGGATGAGGAGGCAGCTTCTCCACGATGCTGAATGCCAGAAGACCAAACATGTCCAAAATATTCCAAGTCAACTGCTTTTTCTAAAGTTTTAATATCTTTCTCTGTTATTTCTTATTCACTATAATCTTCCACTAATGTACCATTTCTCCACTCTATTTGATTAACATACTGTTCAACTTCTGGAATGGTAATGTGGTCATATGGGGCAAGCCTATGCTTGATTCTTCTGAGGCTTATGAAATGGTTAGGGTCATAGGGTGCCCAATAGAAGCTTGTCTTGAGCTGGAGGGCTTTTAGCATTCGGTCTGCCTCTTCCCAAGCTTCTTCCCTCTTGTTGAAGATGAATGGACCCAATTGATGCCTGATTTTCAGCTGTGCCTTCTTGTTTTTGCTATGGAAGTGAATCATACCTGCATTGCCAAACTGTCTGAAGTACTCTAGAGCAAAGAGTCTCATGGGGACATATCTTGGTAGCCTGTATGGTGGTGGATTTTGCAGGAGCAGGGCAATTTGCAGAGGGGAAGAGGAAAACTGGGGTGAAATTGAGTCAAAATACTCCTAGGATAGATTTACTGAGCAGATGTTGGGATTTGAGAGTCACTTTCTCGGTGAATTTGTCTAGCAGAGTTTCAGGTTTGCGGGTGCGCAAACAAACTGTGAATTTGTGGAAATTCTGCACAATGGGGACTTCTGTGGGTGAAATTGGGCTTACAGTGTGGAGAAAGACCAATGTTTCATAAGGATTTCTGGTTTTACTGTTCTTTCTCCTTTTCATTGTTTTTTCAGTGAATTATGTAAAAAACCAGGCGCGGAGGGCGGAAACTGATAAAATACCTGGTATACTTGGCACAATGATGGAAATGCAGGTGAATTCGGGCACCGACAGCAAGGAATAGTCTTCAAAGTTGGCAGGTGAATGACGTGCTCGCTCATGCAGGAGTACAGTGAGTAAAAAGTGCAAATAACGGGAAAAAACAGGTTTTTGGGTAAAATAGTGAAAATTTGGCTTTTGGCGCGTTTTTGTCGGATGACGTCAGCATGACGTCATGGGTGGGGTCGGGTACAGAATGATGACTTGGCGGCCGGTGGGCGACCCCACGTGGACAGGTGACATGGCAGACAGCTCAGAGTGATGGCGGATGGGGCGGTAACGTAGCGCTGAGGCGGCAGTGACGTAAGGATGACATGGAGGTGACGTATGGTGGTATTGGCAGAGCGGTAAACGGTTGCGTCGGACCGCTTATGGTACGGGGGCGGTTTTGGCAGGAGGCCGCCCGATACAACCTGGGAACGACGTGCGTCCGAGCCCTGACGTCATGGTCTGACAAATTTCGGGCGCTATCGTCCGGGCATCGGAGGTGGTCCAAAATTGCTGTGAGCCGTCGGATGGGAGGGCCCAGATCCGACGGTCGACGGACTGTGGAGGTGCGGGATGGATACGGCCGGGCGCGGATAATAAACAATTAATTTTTATGGAAAAGCGCGCTTGGGCGGAACTTTGGATATCAAAGAAATTCGGGTTTTGCAATGGTTTATAAGCCAAATGGGTTAATTGATATTTGTTCGCAAAGTGGGGTTAGGGCTGTTAAACCAAGCAGATCTTGGTTTAATCCCGAGCCTTTGTTTTTGGCGCTAATTGCCTGTTGTGCTTCAATTTCCTTTGCGCTCTGACCTTTTGGAACTATAAGGCTATATTGCCTAGGGGAAGGGGTATATACTTATTTTTTTTGGGGTTTTTTCTATACAATAGTGATATAATAATAGGGAAAAAGGGGAACATAGGGAGTTAAGTAATAGTAGAGTTAGTAGTTAATATGGGAAGGGGATATAGATGATAGGTAGTAGACACTAAGTTGTTAGGGAACAAACTTAGTTTTGAGAGTAGATCAAAATGAAAAGATTTTTACACAAGAAATGTGGCTCTTCTATATAACAAGAATCAACAAATGAGTTTGTTTTCTGTTGTGAACAAAGGTGATAGTGGGATGTTAGAAAGAAGTTTGATAGGGAATGATTGGGAAATTAGTCATGCTTCACTGTGCTGCCACAAAAGTGCTGAATAGGAAGATCTGTACTGGCCACCATGTGTTTCCTTTGCTTAGGCCAGTGATATGAGAGAAATCATGCTTCTGCAACCTCACTACCTACCCATCTTATTTCCTAGCATTTTTTGTTTCTTCAGGGAGGGTGCACTTGGACTTGCAAACCCTCATGTGCTCTTTTTTTTTTGCTGCCCTCCTATCTAAATCTAGCCTTATATCTTCCAAGGGCCCAGATTAAGCTAGTGGGCTCCTTTCTTTCTCTATCAACTAATCATCTGTCAAGCTCAAACTGTTTGAACAGGTACTCATTACCTATTCTAAAACAAGCAATTCAAAACATGGCATGGCCCAGCTTGAACTGTTGAGCCATACCTCAAGATAGCAGTGGCATTTTGATTGGCCACTTTCCTGGTCTTTCTTTGGGGTTCATTTCAATTCTTTTTTCTTTTGACCAAATCATTTTCTTGCCCTTTGATTATTCTTTTAGGGCATACCCTCTTTACATTTTTTAACTTTTTGCTTTGTCCACAAAAATGGAACCTTTGTGTCATCAAAGATGATCATTTTTGGCATTTCCACTGTCAATCATGAAATATGAAACCCTGTTGGTATAGGAGGCTAACAGAATGGATGCAAACGAAGACAAGGCGTTGATTGGAGGAAAAGGAAAAGTTCCCAGTAAACCGGCATCTTTAACTAATCCTACTCCAACATCCTTATAAGGGATAGTCATTTTACCGACATGCTGAATACTCTCTGAAGAGGCTGGGTCGGATGAAAAGTAAGCCAGCTGGTCTATTGTTACGATCTTGCCATTATGTGGAAACTTTATTACTCGGAAGACCGATGAAACGACCGCTGTCATAGTGTAAGACCAACTTCGACCCAAGAGAAGGTTGTAGTCTAGAGGGGCATCAACCACCTCCACATCTAGACTAACGGTTTTTCCTTCAACCCCTATAGGAAAATCCTGTAGAATGCCAAAAGGATGGAACCCACGGCCATCAAAGGCCTTAAGAATTGTCGGGGATTGATTTAGTGAAGGAGAACCAAGCGATCTCCAACATTGTATCGACATAATACACGTGGAAGCTCCCTCATCAATTACAGTCTGATGAATAGGCCTGTTTTTGACTATCACTGGAATCTGGAAAGCCATTTGATGAGCTAAACGCGGTGTACTATTTTCTAGATCAAAGATTATTAGGTTCGGGTCCTGAACATCAACACCTCCTATAGCCGACAAAAGTAATTTGCGTTGTGCTGGGCATGATTGCAACACTTCCAAAGCCGACATTGCTGAGGGTGAAACAGCTAAGTCCTCAACAATGTTATAATTATGGGCCGCTCTCGCATGTGGATTGAAAGCAGACTTTTGAAGTATACCCTTGGCGGGCGGTTTGATTACCAAGTCCGGGTTAGGTTTCTCGATCTATAGTGGATCGGAACCGGGAGCTGAGGTTGATGGATTAGAATGAGAAGATTCTGCTTCTTTGCCATCAACAGGACTTTTACTACCATAATCTTGTGATCGAGTCGCAATCCTTACATGAGACATCATCAATTTGGGTTCTTCACTGGCACTCGAGGAAGAACCTATCATCTTACTCTCCTACTTTGGAAATGGATCTTTCAAAACAGCAGGAGTTGGGAAACTTTTGACGATTTTCACAACCTCTGCCCGATGAGGGCAATCTCTTGTAAAATGACCCTCTTCACAAATAAGACAAGGATAACAAGGTTTGCGCTTTTCGTCATTGGTTTCCGACTTTTTAGTTTTCTCCTTTGGAGTTTTGTCTGCTTTATTCTTCTTCTTACCTTTCTTTTTCCCACCGGATTTTGATTTAGCTGTAGATGATTCTACAGCGTGAATATCGGCGGAAACTTCAGCAGAAGAATCTCCTATCGGGGAATTAGGTAAGGTTATAATAGGAGAAGAGTTCTTGGAAGACTTTTTCTTACTTTTAGTGTTCACCGTACCAATCATACCATCAGCGGCATGAGACCTCGAAGGAGCAGCAGTGATTTGATTTGACTTAGGAAGATCTGGGATCTTTTCGTGTAACGTACCTGACTGAGTATAAACTAAGTCAAGGTATTGCGCTTGAGCAATCACTTGCTCCTCAGTAACTACTCCGGCCTTAGCTACGTCTTCAGTAATCTTCGGTAACAATGATTTAACAAACCATTCAGCTAAGATTTGGTCTGGGATAAAAACTTTCACTAACCGCCTTCGACGTCTCCATTCATGAATATGATCGGAAATATAAGTGGACGTCGATTGTTTTAATGAAGTTAGTAACTCCGTGCCATTATCATATCTGGCCAGCAACTGAAAATGAGTTAAAAACGAGGTAGCTAACTGGCTAAAATTATAAAAAGAGGCCCGTGGTAACTCAATGTACCACTTGGCCGCGAGACCAATGAGAGTACGCTGGAAAAGACGTAAGCGGATCGAATCATCCGAGATGGAATTAGAGGCACACCAGAGGTGGTAAGTCATCACATGATTCGACGGGTCCTCTCCAGACTTACCTCCGAACTTGGGTATGTCACTGGGCAACTTATTTGGCATTGGCGGCCAAAACGGAAGATAATTTATTGGATCGTTCGTTAGGCGCGACAAGTCTGGTAAATCCAAAGTTGCGATAAACGGTAACTGCCGATTAGGATCCCTAAAACTCTGGGTCACGAGACTAGTCCCGGGAGGAGGATATCCAGGATAACTAGGAATAGGAATCGCGTTTGGGATATTGTATCATCCTGGAAAACCAGGATTAACCGGACCGTACTGGGGTTGTTGTGATTGTTGATAAGTGTACCCAGGATACGGTTGATACTGGTAAACTAGCTGCTAGACAGCAAGACCGTATTGGTACTGTCCCTGGTACGGTTGATAAGTGAATTGTGGTTAACTAGTGACAACCGTACTTAAACCAGGTTTTCCTACAGGCATCTGAACCGTAGTTTGAATTGTGGATCCAGACGATGGTAAAGATGTCTGAGGAGTCGTTACAGAGACAGTAGAAACCGGAGCTGTCGATACTCCAGAAGTAAGTGGGGTAGATTGAACAGATGTTGCGGTAGTTGCAGCAGTCGTTTGAGATGGAGTACTAGGTGCAATAGGCCCAGACTGAGAAACTACCGAAGGTACAGAAGTTTGAACATTAGACTGGACTGGTTGCTGGGGTGAACCAGAAACTAAGGGTTGCCCAGTTTGAGATGACAACTGTACACTTGGCTGCAACACCTGTTGAACTTGCGATGGATCCCACACTATGTTCATTCCGAGGTATTGACCCATAACATGTTGAGGATATTGAGATCCATAACCGGATTGAGGGTAGGATTGATAATTGAAAGGTACGTTTCCCATACCTTGAACATAAGATTGACCTTGGGGTGGTTGGAAACCTTGACTCGAGTACTGACCTTGGGGTAGATACCCTTGAGGTAGGTACTGATACTGGGGTTGACCTTGAGGTATAAATTGATACTGAGGTTGACCTTGGGGTACATATTGAGGCTGGGGTTGACCTTGAGGAATGTACTGCACCACGGGTACATACTGTCCTTGAGGTTGCCCCCCAGACACAATTTGTGTACCTTGAGGTTGCCCCCCAGGCGTTAATTGAGGCTGCCCCCCAGGCGGTAACTGGCCACCTTGAGGTTGAGAACTGGGAATTGAACCTGACATCATGTAAATGTCTCCTACGCTCAACGGTTTATTACCATTGTTTCCAGTTAATAACCCATGTTCAATGGGTTGAGGAGATGCTCCTGCAAAAGTACCAGAAAGAGACTGATACCCAGAGGGAACAGAAGGACTGCCGTACAAAAAAGATTCAGGCGATTGAGTAAACATGGACGACTGACCTGACATATTTACAGGAGTATAAAGACCTCCAGGTGGATAAGGAGCACGAGGTGGAGAAAAACTTAACCCTGAGTTGTCCAAATAATTAGTTAAAGAAAGATACCAAGTAGTACTTCTAGGTGGACTGTAAAAAATGGATTCACGCTCCCTTAGATCAATAGTAGGTTGATCTTCAGGGATAGGGACGCCTATTTCTTCTTCTGGAGCAAGTTCTTCAATAGCTATCAAACCAGAAGGAAGATTTTCGGTGATGAGTCTTTCTACCCTAGGTGAATCAGGAGCACTACAAGTTGGAGTAACAGGTTCAGATATCTTAGGTTCTTCGCCTATATCACTAATAGATGAAAAACTACCAGCAAGCTCGGAAACTGCAATAGCTTCAGGATTATAACCTGTTTCTAGAGTTTGGTAATCAGGATGAACTACCAACGAAGACTCTCCTTCTTCAGGTGAACCTACTTTACTGCCACTAGGAGTTACAAGGACTTTCAAACCTTCGTAATTACCCGAGACGTCTTCAGGAGGTTGGCCCCGAAGTCTACGGGACTTCCTCGACAAATCGGCCACGGTTACAACCTCAGGAGACTGGTCCCGAAGTCTACGGGACTGTCTCGATAATTCAGCCACAGTTAAAACTTTTAACTACTGCACACGCAAACAAAGTAAAATCTCAAAGCAAACCGCCTTAAGTCTCTAAAGAACCAAACAAATTCGAATCACACACCTAAAGAATCTAGGGCGTCAAACAATACACAAACAGTAACCTTCCGGACCGAAAACACTAGTTGGTGATGAAATCCAACATCGCAGAATTCAGTACAGAAGTGGCGGGTGGAAAAGTTACCTCGGCAACCTGCTTAATGAATAGACTGGCATAAGTTCCTCCACTTTAACCGTCTCGAGTGAAGTGAACCCCCCAGAAAATCCAAGTGAGTCTAGCCGACGTCTGCTCCAGGTACAGTGGGATCTTCCCTCCACCGTCACCTTGGGTAGAACCCTAAAGATAATGGTCACTAAGGTTACCAACAGCAACAAATATACCTGGGGGAATAGTCTATGATTCGATAGCACGCAAGGGCAGAGTATCAAGCTCAATCCCCTTGCCGGCTCCTTGACAATAATCCAAGGTTTACCGACAAGTGACCCCAGGCTCCTCGACAATGATTAATCCGAGGTTTACCGTTTGTAGTACGTGTGTATCTGGCGTCGTTCCTAATGAAGAAGGATTGATCCCCTCACTGGTTCGGACACGATCTCGTGCTTCTCCTTTAAGAGGAGATTTCCCAGAGCATAAATGTAACAGTTGGATTTATCCTACCACAAGATCAGCTACTTGTTTGGTTTTGCTGTCTTGGAGAGTTAATTACTCTCCTACTCCAAGACACTAGCCTGATCTATATTGGTGTTTCAGAGCCCTAGTAAATAAAAAGTTACTAAGTAAATTTTACTTTAAGCGTTAATTTTTATGGCTTTTCTTTAGGACAAAAGGTAGTGGAGATGAAACTGATGGTGTGTAGACTCGACTCAAATCCACTAAAAAGATGCACCTAGGATGATTTAAACTATTTTTCTTTTTCAATGAATTCCCTAGCTAAGAGAGTTGGAGAATGCAAAATTTATAAAGACAACTTTCTTGGCAATGAAAATCAAAGAAACAATCTCTTCATCTTTTCCAAAGCATACAACACATGACCACTAATTATTTCACGAAAATTCCTTTCTCTTTTCAAAGACTTCAAATGCTACTAAAACAAACTTTCTTCAAAAGAGATTTTTGTATTTTTCCTATTTTAACAAAGCATGTAAAACTACTTAACAAAAATCAATTTTAAAAAATCTATGACAATCAAATCAATTTTACCTAAAAGCAAATCTAAGAGAAATTTACCTAAAAGCAAATCTAATGAGGTAAAAGCCTACAAAATATAATTCCAGGATGTTTTACTCAGTTACAATTCAACCAAGGACTAGTTCATGCAGAATCATAAACCAGTCAAAAACAAAAATCAAAATCTTTTGTTCTTTTTCTTAAGAATGAAATTCACAGCTTAACCAACAAGCTTTCTCGAAATTCCGCAAAGAGACAACACAAAGGTAGGTTTCTCACAAAGGTGGATTTTATGAAAGGTCTGACTCCTAAGAAGACTGAAAAGACCAGGGATATCCAAGGTTTTACAACTTCTAAAGCCAAAGTCACTACAGGACCAATACAAAAATCAAACCTAGGGCTAGAACTTCTATGAATTTCACTAAAACCCTTGATGCTAATGAAACAAGCTTAGATGAAAACTTTTGACAGGTAACCAGTGGATCTGGGCAGCAAAAAACAAACTATAAACAAAATCTAATGGGTAAAAAAGGAAAAAATGGAATTTTCTCAACTTTTGACAGGGTACGCAAGCATCCTGTTTGCACAGGTGCGGCCACGCTCTGTGTACAAAGTTGCAGTGTGTACAGGTATGCACTATGCTTAATGCAGAGGGTGCGTACTGCTCTCAAAACCAAGAAAAATAAAAACTAACTTAACCCTAAGCTATTCCACCCAAATTCACAGTCAATCAGTCAAAAACCAGAAAGAAATCGAATTTTCTCAAATCAAAGTATCAATCAAAAGAGAAATCAATCAAATCCATGGATTCCCCAGCGGAGTCGCCATTTTGTCATGCGAAAAGAGTCAATTTTGCGGACAAAACCGACCTCCCTAGAAGCTAAGGCTTTCTAGTGACAAACAAAACAATCAAGCACTATCTTTCCCTAAATATGCATTTAAAATACAAGCAACCAGGTGTTTAAAGCATACCTTTAGTCCAACGTTGTTTGTAGCAGCCAAGCCTCTCCGATCCAGATGAGCTCCTCCTTCTCTTTGAAACCTGCATTCACTAATAAGTAAACGATTACATAGCACCTGAATAACTCATATAATAAAACATATTCATCATAAAGACCAAGGAGTATATGAAACAAATTATATATAACAACTTGTTGAGAAAAATGAACTTAATTGTATTAATTGGAAACAAAAGAAACCATTACAACCAGTGCCTTGGTGTTGTGCAGGTCCCTCCCAGGGTCTAGCAAGAATTCTCCTTTACTTTGATCAGCTCACCCACTTCCAAATGAAGCTAAGAAAGGAATGGAATCTATCCTCTCAAGCTCTATAAGGGAGTCCTAATTTCAGCAGCATCTACCCTTAGGAATGTTCAGCTTTCAAACTCCCCTCCCTCTGGCCCAATGCCTGTATTTATAATGCTTTGGAGGAAGTTAATCAGGTCCACCATGAATGGGATAAGCCCCTCTTTCAATGGGATAGCTCCCCTCTTCATGGGATAAGTTCCTCTTTCTTTGGGATGCATGAACCATCTGGAGGCGCTCAATACACGTCAAACCATCTTCTAGAATGCTCTAGATTCGACCACAAGTAACTTTTTTGAAGTAAAACTCGCGCCTTTTGACCTTTACAGGAGTACGCACCCACCCCTTTACAGACAGAGCGTACAAGTACGCAGGTATTGTGAACTTTGAGGTGTGTACACGCAGGTAAGGGTAAGAGAAACTGCGTAACCAGAGTTAATTGACTTTTTAAGGACTTTCTCTCTTTCTTGGAGTTTGACATGAGGAGCAGAGGTATAAGACTTGCCAAGGAGGACAGTATGACAGTTGATGGAGCCATACCAACTGCAAATATTGTATTACTGCGGTCCGGAAATGCCACAACTATCAAGTGTTTGATCGCAAGATGCGCGCTCCACCTGCTCCTCTCCACCCTATAATTGTCGTTGGTCCTTTTGCCAAATGGGGTATCGATTTTATTACATGTAACCCTCACTCGGCCGGGGGGCATGCGTATATCATCCTTACGGTAGATTATTTTACTAAGTGGGCCGAGGCGATGCCTACATTCGAGGCAGACGGCAAGACAGCTGCAATTTTCGTGTTCAATCACATAATTGCTAGGTTTGGTGTCCCACAAGCGATAATCACTGACCATGGGCGCCATTTTCGAAACGTCATGATGACAGAACTTGCAGGCTAGCTTGGTTTGCGTCACGATAGTTCAACTCCTTATTATCCATAAGTGAATGGTCTGGTTGAATCCATCAACAAAGTTTTAGTTATCATGATCCGACGGATCATTGGTATTCATCGGTCGAATTGGCACAACATGTTATTTTCAGCGCTTTGGGCATACCGAACCTCAGTGAAAACATCAACAGGGTTCACTCCTTCCAACTAGTTTATGGTTTGGAAGTTGTGCTACCCATTGAATGTGAGGTATTATGCTTAAATAATGGGTATGGAGAATTTTTAGTTAGGTTAGTTTTTCTTTCTAGCTGGTGTGTTTGTTAGTTTAGACAGTGTGCTTAGCTTAGAGAGTGTGTTTTCGTCGTTATTCTGCTTATCTTGGTTTTACTCTTGATGTTGCAGATGTCGATGCCTCTCCAAACATACATTGGATTTGCTGATGGTGCTTGTCGTAGTACACGGAATATCTCTTCCGTAGCTTGGGTTATCTATTCACCCTCTGACGAGTTAGTTTCTATGCATGGGGTGAGCCTCGGTCAAACAAAAAACAACATTGCCGAGTACAGTGCAGTGATTGAGTTATTGTCTGAATCTATTTCATTTGGGATTCGGAGTTTGATAGTGAGGTTAGGTTCTGAACTCGTTGTATTACAGCTTAATAGAGTGTATGCCAATAGAAATCCAGTGTTATTAAGGTTATTTTTGAGAGTGCGTCTCTTGGAACGTGAGTTTGATTACATTGAATATCAGCATATTCCAAGGTCTTTAAATACATTAGCAGATGCAATTGCTTCTCGAATGTTAAATAGACATTTGCAATAATCATACATGTAAATTTAAAAAAAAAACATTTCATCACACATGTTTAACAAGATAAGCCGGTAATAATGATATATATAGATAGGAGTGTGTCAAAAAATACATCGTCTTCGATCATAGGTTGAAAAACACCTTATGATCGGCAAAAATGATAAGTACAAAAAACCAAAATGTCGCATGTGTCTACAAAAACGACCATCCAATCACTGGTGATGCTCTCTATACGACACCATTGCACGAGCTACCCTACACAAGAACCTTCTAAAAGGTCTTGGGACTGCGACTACATAGCACTGAAGCCTGATAGGAATATCGTCTATAGTAGTCTCTGGTATATCTACCGTTAGACGCTCTAGGTCTTGTTCCAACTCAGCTAAGGTCTCTGTGGCCTCGTCCTGTGGGGCCGGTGCCGCTGCAACTGGTAGTCTCCTCTCGAAAGGCTGGAGATTGGCTACACGACGTGGGCCTACATCTGCATTTTGAAAATTATTACTATCAGTTTTGAGACGATATAAAAAACAAAAAAAATAGATAGTTTAAAAACTTGTGGAAAATGAAGTTACCTGTGTCATCCCATTGTTCTCCCAGTGGAAGAACCATGTCCGGATCTCCATGAAAATCAACTCCGGCATAAGGAAAATCCTGTATAGAAAAGACCTGGTCCTCTAACCAGTGAAAGTACTCCGGAGTAAATCGGACAACCTCCGTGCCCTCATGAGGATGACGGGCCATAACCGCAACCCATCACATCAATTTGGGCTCTCGGGGAAGCCCAGCCTCAACAGTGAGCTGTTGTGGGATCAGCATCGGAACCCTCTCTAAGCCAAAAATCACAACTAAAGGCCCATAACCAAAAGTCTTTAGCTGTCCGTTTTTGGCCCTAGTCAGTTGGCCCTTTAAATTGGCCAACACAGCATCACACCAGT
Source organism: Pinus tabuliformis (assembly GCA_031772625.1). NCBI lineage: Eukaryota > Viridiplantae > Streptophyta > Pinopsida > Pinales > Pinaceae > Pinus > Pinus tabuliformis. Next base: position 276,239,306 of record CM062816.1, read on the forward strand.
TGAAAATGGTGCCTCGATAGCAATCAATCGCCATCCGCATCTGGAATCTAGTGGCAATGTGTAAAGCAGCAGCCCCGCAACATCTGGTAACTATAAAAGCAATCACCATAAGTTCAGGGCGGGTTATAGTTTTGATCTCTATCCCATTCTCCTGAGTCTGAGTGTTACACCACTCTAGTCGGAGACTAGCGATGGACTGGCCACCCGGCCTAGTCCCGAACAGAGTCAAGTGTTCGCCTCTCTTGGGAAAACCAGTGAGGAAGTAGATATCTGAGGGCTCTATCTCGAGCTGGTGCCCTCCAATGTAAAAACACTGGTCCTGAACGTTCCATCTTTCTACCAGCCACTCTAGAAAGCGCACTTGGGCCCTCATGCCAGGTATGGCCCAGTATTTGTAAAGGTCGCATGCCTTCAAAGCATCAATGGACGATTGATGACTAATGGCGGCCAAATCAAAATCTTCGTGCTCTCTCTCGCGCCAATCAAGCATGGTGGGCAATCTACACACCAGAAAACATCCTTTAGAATCCATGAAATCAAAAAAATTTGGTCCAATTTAGAGAATTTGGGGTTTGTAAACCCTTTGCGCGGAGTACGCACCCCGCCTTTAGGAACAGAGTGTGCATACGCGGGTTCCCTTAAGGCAAGGTGCGTACGCCCGGCATTTTCCCAACTGAGAAAATGTCGGGGTACGCAGGTCCCTAGTGTGGCACCTGCGTACCCCGAAAGGCGGATCTTGAAACCCCAAAGCCTCCAAAAAATGAAATCTAGGGCCTAAAAACAAATTCTAAACGGATGAAAATGAAGAGGAGGATGTTGTAGAATACCTGAAAGAGACGGCGTTCGATTTCGACAGTCGGATTCTCCGCAATGTCCACGGGAAGTTTCTTGCCAAAAGCCCTTTTTCTCTCCTCAACAGTGAAATGGTAAAAATGAATTGGTAAAAGCCCTTTTTATAGGTTTTTTGGGTAAATAAATGGTAAATTTGTTTATTTTTCACCATGAAAAGGTATTTTTCAAATTACTTTTATCTATCTTTAAACAGGTATGAGTAATGTGTTGGTTTTTGTGCAGGATAAAGGATTTTCACAGAAAATTGTCATTTTTTACAAACAAAAACATCAGAGTCATCTTTAAGCCCTTTTCTGACTCCTAAAACATGAAAAGATTGCCGAGAGTTTCTTTTACACTCGTTAAAACAGAATTAAAAGACGGTCCTCTTATAGCCCTTTTCTGACCGTAAAAACATGAAAAGATTGCCGAGCGTTTCTTTTACACTCGTTAAAACGGAATTAAAAGACGGTCCTTTTATAACCCTTTTCTGACCGTAAAAACATAAAAAGATTTCCGGATTTTTGTCATTTCAAATTCGATATTGGAAATAAAACGACGTGTCCTTGATCGCTTTTTACTTTTCAGGTCAAAGACACTAATCATGAAAGTACTCCTTGGTCGTAAAGATCAAGCGGTTCTCTCAAGTATTATTTTATACTTTTTCGGGCTTGGGAGACACAAATTTACGAAAAAGGTCAACCCTGGAGTCTTCTTAAGTTTTTTCAGACTCTCTAAAATTGAAAAACGTCGAGTTTCTCCTATACTGAACTCATTAAAATTTCACAATAAAGGACCTGTTCAATTACAAACAGGAACGGACCACTCCTTCTTAGGGTTCGAATCTAAACTAAGTTGGACTCATCCGAAGGATGAGCTTATAATCAAGCATATGTTATCCTCCTCAAGCTTGTAAAAAATAAAGAGGTACTTGCCAGAAATGGTGGGGGAAAAGAGAGAAAAATGAGCCTATTTGTTATCCTTTGTCTCAGAGAAACCTTATCACCACTCTTGAACACGACACTTTTTCATTCACCTGGGTTGGGAAATCCTTTGCCTAACAGTTGATCAAACCACATTGAAAATCTTCAGCCGGTTCCGGGTTTAACTTTGGGTCAATTTTCACCAAGCCATCTGTTGTGTCGTTATGTGTTCAAGAGGTCACTGCAAATAAACCATTCATCTGTAAAATACTTGTCATCCATCTTGACCATCCCTGAGTCAGTCCTTACAGCTACATTTCTTCAACTTGATTTATGATTTCGTGTTGTGGGCTTGCCTGCAACGGGTCGCTTTCTATCGACATCAGCACATTATCTAGAAAGATGACCTAGAAATTGTCAGTACCTTGAAATCTGCATGCATCAACGGCACGTTTCTCGCCTTTGACGACAGTTTACATCATTGACTTTCGATCGAAGGATTCCGTGACATGTTCGACATCAACACATTCATTCACATCTCATGGATTGTACTGAGTACTTTGAGAACCATTGACATCACTGGTGGTCTCTCTCACACTTGTTAACAGTTTACATCATCGACTGGTAATCAAGTGGTTTCTACCATGTTCGACATCAACTCATTTATTCGCATGGATAGAATCGTACTATTTCGGGAAGTAGAAATGAAGACCCTGGATCTAGTTTCCACCATCCAGGCTGCGAGGAGTTTTGTATTCATTATACAGTAGACTAATCATAAAGAGATGGTTGCGTCCATACTGTGTCTACATGAGTCTATGATTATGATGTACTGCGAAATCATTCCTGTATCAGAGCAGTAGTTAGTTTGTTAGTTAAAGTTTTCAATCTGAGTATGGGAATGCCTACCTCAGCGATGATATGATCTTATATATGTATTTTGTGTTGAATATTTGCAGGTTCCAACTGGGCTCTCCACAAGATAATCCTTGAAATGATAAAGTGCTTCACCCTTCTTAGATGATATGAAACCCTAATCTACTACAGGCTTCGCACTTTAGGGGGCAATCTGTTACACTAAAATTTGTCACCATGACTATTTGCAGTCGGTATGGCTCCATAAACTGTCATACTGTCCTCCTTGGCAAGTCTTATACCTCTGCTCCTCATGTCAAACTCCAAGAAAGAGAGAAAGTCCTTAAAAAGTCAATTAACTCTGGTTACGCAGTTTCTCTTACCCTTACCTGCGTGTACGCACCTCAAGTTCACAATACCTGCGTACTTGTATGCTCTGTCTGTAAAGGGGTGGGTGCGTACTCCTGTAAAGGTCAAAAGGCGCGAGTTTTACTTCAAAAAAGTTACTTGTGGTCGAATCTAGAGCATTCTAGAAGATGGTTTGACGTGTATTGAGCGCCTCCAGATGGTTCATGCATCCCAAAGAAAGAGGAACTTATCCCATGAAGAGGGGAGCTATCCCATTGAAAGAGGGGCTTATCCCATTCATGGTGGACCTGATTAACTTCCTCCAAAGCATTATAAATACAGGCATTGGACTAGAGGGAGGGGAGGTTGAAAGCTGAACATTCCTAAGGGTAGATGCTGCTGAAATTAGGACTCCCTTATAGAGCTTGAGAGGATAGATTCCATTCCTTTCTTAGCTTCATTTGGAAGTGGGTGAGCTGATCAAAGTAAAGGAGAATTCTTGCTGGCCCCTGGGAGGGACCTGCACAACACCAAGGCACTGGTTGTAATGGTTTCTTTTGTTTCCAATTAATACAATTAAGTTCATTTTTCTCAACAAGTTGTTATATATAATTTGTTTCATATACTCCTTGGTCTTTATGATGAATATGTTTTATTATATGAGTTATTCAGGTGCTATGTAATCGTTTTCTTGTTATTGAATGCAGGTTTCAAAGAGAAGGAGGAGCTCATCTGGATCGGAGAGGCTTGGCTGCTACAAACAGCGTTGGACTAAAGGTATGCTTTAAACACCTGGTTGCTTGTATTTTAAATGCATATTTAGGGAAAGATAGTGCTTGATTGTTTTGTTTGTCACTAGAAAGCCTTAGCTTCTAGGGAGGTCAGTTTTGTCCGCAAAATTGACTCTTTCCGCATGACAGCCTTGCTGCATCAGTGGCCTTCGACATTTCGAAGGAAACCACGATAGAGGGTTTGATGCAGACGTTGTCGAAACTATATGATGTTCCCTCGGCCTCAAACAAGGTATTTCTTATGAAATGGTTATTTAATATGAATATGTCGGAAGGTGGATCTGTTGCATGTTGAGATTGCAACAAGATGATGGAGCTTAGTGAAAAGAGTCACCTTCACTAAGTGGGCCCGCAGGCTATTTTTGGCGCAAGTCTATTTTTAGACTATGTCTATTTTTAGACATATGGATCATGTCTATGGATTGCAGGTTGCTGTTTATGGATGATTGATCAAGTTGGGAAGAAATAGATGGACTTCTATTTTGATGAAAGTGTGAGTGATCACAGTGTGAGTGATCAAAGTCTATTTTTAGACTGGCTGTCAAATATTATTATCTCACAATAATATTTGGACTATAAACTTAATCTTATTCTCTTGGAGCACTTCAGTTTGAGCTACAGAGGTGGCACATGCAGCTATCAGAAGGAAATACGCTTTTCTTATGAGTCAGTTGAGTTGTTGCATGCATGACTTCAGTTAGAACTCAATCAGTTGAGTTTGGTGGAGTTGATTGTGGAGTTGATGGAGTTGTGTTCAGTTTAGCTTTGTTAAACTGGTTGTATTTAGTCTAACTGGAAAATAGACTAGAGATGAGTTGGGTGAATTAGTTATTAATTAATTCACAAGTTATTAACTCATAATACAACTAATGAATACATCAGTTAACTCAGTTGCATGTCAGTGCATGTTCAGTTCAACAGGGACAGGTGGTAGAGAATCAGATTGCTATCAGTTGTGACTATAGTTGTGCACCAGATATTGCACAATCAAGGGATTGAGTATGCCAATGAGTTTGCTCACGTATTTGCCCACATTATAGCTTGTGCTCACGTCCAACAAAGTGTGAGTGACTGACTATTTTGCAGGTGAAAAACGAGTTTGGTGAGCCATTCTCATCAGTTCTTGAGCAGGTATTGAGCAGTGGAGGCAGGCAAGCAGTGGAAGAGATTTGGAGATCAGATCTGAGTTGTATTGTGTGTAACAGAGGTGGAGATACTTGTGAGAAGTATTATGCTGTGTAATGTTACATGACTCAATCATTAATATACAGATAGTTGGGGTTTTTAGCGAGATGCTTTCCCCGGGATACATATTGTGTTAATGTGTGAATGCTCTTGATGTTTTATTGTTATTGATGCTGCTATATTGATGAACAACGTAGAGGAGCTTATGTATTGTGTATGTTTTCCGCAATAGTACATGATCAAGATAATCTCCATTGAATATGTGTTAAATTATTCAAAATTTCTACATTGCAAACCATTTTAATCATTTTAATACAGTTACAAGTCAATTAAGTTCTGTAGGGGTAAACTTTGATGATGAAGTTAGAGCTCTGTTATTCTTGTGCTCATTACCAGAAAGTTGGAATGGTTTGGTAATGGCCATTAGTAACTCTGTTTCTGGATCTAGTACTTTAAAGTTTGATGATGTTGTCGGCGCTATCCTTAGCGAGGAAATGCGACGGAAAAGCTCCGGTGAGACATCGGGAAATGCTTTGAGTGCAGAGTCTAGAGGAAGAAAAATGGAAAGAGGAAAGAGCTCAGGATATCGCAGTAAATCAAGGAAAGGAAAATCCAAGTCCAGATCGGGGACAGTGTGCTAGAAATGTGGAAAGAAAGGACACCTAAAGAAAGACTGTAGATCTCGGAAGGGAAAAGAAGGAGATGCACAGCAAGAAAACAATCATGAAGAAAATGTGACAGGTGAGGTGTTACAAGATGCTTGGATTCTTTCTTTCGAAAATATTACTGATTCCTGGGTGGTAGATTCAGGGGCTTCATTCCATGCCACACCTGATAAGAAATACTTTCATGAATATGTTCAAGGAGACTTTGGACAAGTTCGTCTGGGTGATGATAAACCCTGTAAAATCGTTGGAATGGGTAAGGTTCTTGTAAAACAGCAGAATGGAAACCAATGGCTATTAAAGGAGGTAAGGCATGTTCCAGATCTAAAGAAAAATCTGATTTCAACAGGGTAGTTAGGCGGTGAAGGTTGTGTGACAACTTTCACAGATAAAGCTTGGAAGGTCACCAAAGGATCCCTGGTAATACCAAAAGGCGAAAAGGTTGGTACATTGTATTTATGCAATGGTATTTCTAACTCTGTTAATGCTTTAACTTCCAAAGGAGTAGATGCAGCATTATGGCATCATAGGCCCGGACACATGAGTGAAAAGGGGATGAAGATTCTTCACTCAAGGAATTTGTTGTCGGGTTTGAAGAATGTTGATTTGGACTTCTGTGAGAATTGCATTTATGGAAAACAGAAGAGAGTCAGATTTCTCAGAGTTGGGAAAGAAAAGAAGAATGAAAAATTAGAGCTTGTGCATACAGATGTATGGGGACCTGCTCAGGTATCATCTCTCGGTGGCTATCGTTATTATGTTACTTTTATTGATGATGCAACTAGAAAAACTTGGATTTATTGTATTAAGAATAAATCTGATGTATTTGATACTTTCAAGAAATGGAAAGCTTTGATTGAGATTGAGACAGGAAAGAAATTGAAGTGTCTTAGATCAGACAATGGAGGTGAATATTGCAGCAAAGAGTTTGATAGGTACTGTTCAGTACATGGAATTCGCAGAGAGAAGACAGTTCCAAGAACACCACAAGAAAATGGTGTGTCAGAAAGGATGAACAGAACAATCATGAGCGTGCAAGGTGCATGAGATTGCATGTAGGATTGCCTTTACAGCTTTGGGCAGATGTTGTAGATACTATTGTTTATCTAATAAACAGAGAACCTTCAAGTTCCTTGGATGGTGGTGTTCCGGAGGAAGCATGGACAGGTAAGAAGGTAAACTACTCTTTTTTAAAGCCTTTTGGTTGTGAGGCCTTTGTCCATATTGATAAAGAAAATAGAACAAAGCTTGAGGCAAAGTCAAAGAAATGTACCTTTATTGGATATGGTGTTAATGATTTTGGTTATCGCTTATATGATTACGAAAATCACAAAATCATTAGGAGCAGAGATGTAATATTCAATGAAAAGGTCTTGTATAAGAATCAGTTGCAGGAAAAGAAACAAGAAAAAGAAAACAAGGAATACGCAGTTCTTGATGAAATCACTGAAAAGGTAAAGGTGCCTGAAAATAATAATAATCAACAGCAGCAACCACCTGTTGTGGCCACCAACAACCCCCCTCTTTGTTTGGTATTAGCAATAACACCAAGCAAATGGGGACCCTTAATAAAAAATCCAAAAAAACATTTTATGAAAATTTTTGTATTCAACTCCTTAAAACTGTATCGCATTGCGAGAAGAGAATAAAACATTTTCTTATGAGCATAATAAACTGCGAAGAAGCGACGCGAAATTCATCGCATCGCATACATTATGAAGCGCTCTTAAATGAAAAATCTTAAGAAATCTCCGACGGTCGATATGCGACGCCGCATATCGCAACATCGCGTAAGCAGCACACAATGATTGAATGACTAAGCGTGATCTGCGATGCCGCGATGCTGCGATCTGCGATGAATGCGATTTGTGGTAAATGTGATCATGAATTTCTGCAATGACACATCTTGATGACGCGATCCACGATGCTGTGATGCGAGTCGCAGAAATCACCCATCGCAAATTTTTCTCGGCGCAGTATTCAAGGAAAGTTGTCCGTAAACCAAAACTGGGCGCGCGCCTTAAAAGAAATTAATGAATGTACGCCAAAGTATTCAAGGACAATTTTGTGTTTTTCGAAGAGTCAGTTCGCTATGGGTGTCATGATTTTATACATTCATAAGAGCTTAAAGCTTTCATGTCAATCTTTATTATCATTACTCTTTTCCTTTGTGTAAACTGTAAGACAGGAAATAACATGAAGCAATGTGCAGGAAACATCTAAGGAAAAGGGGAAAGCGTCAATGCTCGGAGAACAGAGAAGAGATGCCTTCATAAACGAATGCCGCATGCAACAGGACCACAGATTCCAGAGTATCACTCAATAGATCCTGATGTCAATAGGCCATCCAACGCTCAGAGTCAAAAGCGCACAAAAGCAGCATGTTTACAAAAGATCCTGAAGCTTATGCCCGGTAAAGGAAAAAAGGCATTAAAGAAGGAAAACGCACTAGAAAAGCCCGGAACAAAGAACGGAGGCAGTTTTCGATGTGCGATCAGCCCCTAGCGCTAATCGCGCATCTCTAAGAAAATTGTTCAGAGAGCAAAGTCCCTAACTTGTTCAATCATTCGCAAGGCCGGAAACCGAAATAGAAAAAGCAGAATCAGTTTGAGAGAAATTTGGGTTATTACCAAGTATACACGCAGCGAATACACCCAGCTAGAGGAAGATTCTCGAAAATATCTTCTAGTTTACCAGAAAGTGGTGCCAGTGCTTGTTATTTCTATTTTCGTAGCTCAAACGAAAGCAGAAGGCGACCAGCCGACTCTTCCCAGGCGAATGTTGCATGCTTGCAGCACTAAGGAGCAAATACAGAAATGGTTAGGAATTAGATTCAATTTTTAGAAATAGTTTTGCTTTAGCAGAAGGGCGGTCATTTAAAACCGTATCCTAAATTTATGTAATTAAGTTAATTAGTTAGCAGTATTTAAACCCTTCTCAGGCATTTGGAGAAGGGTCCAGAAATTTGTCAAAAAACTTGTCCTCAGAACATGCACTTTTGCACCCTCGGAGGGGGTTTTGATGAATGGATGGATCAAGGTTTATTAATGTTTGCATTTGATATCTGCTACTGATGTTGCACTTCTGTACTCTTAGTAGATGTTAGAGCAAGGAGAGATAAATCATTGTTGCTTGAAGCTTATGAGTGGAACCAGTCATAAATGGTACTTTTATCTCTTGACTGTTTCTGTTTATATTCTTAAAGTGATATACAGTTTTTAGTTGTTTATATGTTACTGCATGAATGTGTGAGTTACCATTTGGCACTTTTGTACGGTGGACTCATTTATTTATGTTTGATATATGAATAACTTATTATGCGATATGTTGTTCACAACTGTTTTGCCTAACTTTTTATGCAAAGTGGTTTATCTTAATTGATTTCTATTCTTATGATAGCTGAATGATCTTTATTACCAGTTATTGTTTGAAATCTCTTTAGATCGCATAATAGAAGAAATACACCCCGGGTTAGCATAGCTTAGATGTGTTGTTTCTCATTAGATTACAATAGCATAGAGTTAGTTTAAAAGTTTGAATGAAATTAGCTTTAAGTACTCTTAGATCAGCATCATCCAACTCTGCACACACACACACCCTTAAACTGGGAAACTGGTCCCATTATCCCCAGTCGGACCCACTATACCAAATGGATAAGGAGCTGCCAACCAAGGTCCGGACCGGGTGGGTATCCCCCTTGTTGTCGACCCAATTTTCGGGGCTTCAACATATTTGGTGCTAGAAGGAGGGCCTGAACTATGAATGGCACCTAAATCAAAATCTAAATACCATTTTGAGAGTAAATCGCGCTCATCAACTCCCCCGACTTCCCCAGTACGTTTAAATCCAGAGTTAGAAGTCGCTCGAGTATTAACCGCTGCTACATACCCTAATATTTCAGACCAATCTACCATTGAACCCCCTGAAGTTCAAACTCTGATTCGCAAACTCCAGGGATTTTATATTTCTACACAGAGGTCTGATAAATCTCAAAGCAGCATGACTTCGCAGTACAATCCTGCTCATCCCCTGACCAGATTAAAGAGTGAAAAATTTGGCATCTAGCCAACTGAATTCCCTCTCCCCACCAGGAAAAGAGCAAGGAAAACACCACAAGAGTCTGACAGTGAGACTCTTTCATCTACATCGTCCATTTCAACTCCCTCACCGCGAAGTCAGCCACCCACATCTTCATTCCAAACCACCCATCCATCTTCCACAACCCCTCTTCTTCAATCATCTAAGATCATAATATCTTCATCTTCCCAACCTCAGGGATCATCCTCTGCACTTTCATTTACTAGCAGCTCAACAATGGCCCAGTCTCCATGGAACAATCCAGGGGCAGTTTTAATGCCTCCACCCCTGAGCCAAATACCGGCCCATCCTGAGAAATGGCTACCCAAATTCAATCCAGAAGCAGGCATGCTAGCTGAAGAGCACATTAACAATTTCATGCTTTCTGTCAATCTCAACGGAGTTACCAACAAGGATGCTGTTTTCCGGCTTTTTCCCTATACAATTCAAGGAACAGCTGGGTCATGGTACTTTTCATTACCCTCCGGGTCTATCACAAGTTGGGACATTTTTCAAAGTCAATTCCTTACCAAGTTTGGTGATGACAGATCAATGACAACGTTAATCAATGACCTACCCAATCTTAAAGCCGAGGCTAGAGAACCCATCAAATATTTCAATTTACGGTTCAATAAGATCCTCAACAAAATTCCCACTGCTTCCCAACCCAGCGAAGAAGTACGATGTGAATGGTATATTACAGCCTTACCATCAAACTTAGCAATCTTCGTGGATAGGGCAAATAAAACAACCTTAGTTGAAAACCTGACAGAGGCTATAGCAGTAGAGAAACGCGTAGTAGCCCTGGAAAATAGATCTACGATAGAGGAACGCAAATCTAAAAAAGTCACCTTCAAGGAAGACTCCAAGAAGAAACAAACGAAAGACCCTTTCGATTTGGAAGGATTGCAAAAAGTATTAAAGACCATGTCCAATGAGATGATTGACATAAAAAAACAAGTAGCAGAAACTTCTTCAAAAAATCCCTACAGAGCTTTTAAAAGAGGCCCTTCAATGGATGTGAAACCACCCAATGCTATCTCAAATGTCGAATCCGAAGAAGAGGAAGAAGAAGAGAGTACCACTGAAGGGCAGACCGATGACGAAGAAGTTGTGGAACTACAAGGAATGTGGGATTTCATCCTCCCACAAGAAGAAGATCAAGAAGCATTTCCGGTTAGCACACGAAGCAAAAATCAACTTGATCCTCCCCAAACTACCCCTAAGCAGAAGGGCGCAAGCCCTGCAGCAAAAGATAAAGTCGCAACAAAGAAAACGACCGCTAAAGTGACTCAATCTAGCCCAGTCCAACCAGATCAAACAAATCCATCAAAAACACGGATAGTGTCGGATGAAATGGAATACAATATTATTGATGACATGAAAAAGACTAGCGCTAATATCACTCTTTATGAATTGAGCAAATTGAAACATCAACAGAAGATAATGATGAAAGAATTACATGCCGTGCCTACTACATTTTTGCCTACAGCTGTAGCTTCCCACAACATGGGAAGACCTCCAACCAACACGATCAATAAGATTGATCCTAATGACATCGCCTTGATTGGAGGAAGATCAAGGTCTCACACTCCCCCTTTTCTTCTCACTTATGAAATTTTCAATAAAAATGTGCACAATTGTTTGGTAGATTCTGGTGCTTCAACGAATATTTTACCCAGATCAATATGTGCCAAGTTGAATGTTCAACCACAAAAATCCGCAGTGCGCATAGTTCAGTTTGATCGATCTCAAGTCGAAGTGATTGGTGAACTTAATCAACTAACCATAAGATTGTCGTCCAACCCGAAGTTATGTCAGGTTATTGACATTCTAGTAGCTGATATCCCAGAATTCTATGGCTTGATTCTTAGCAGGGATTGGTCCGAAAAACTCCATGGATACTTCTCAACCGACTCGTCGCACATGTGGTTACCCTACAATGGTAAACCGAATCAAATAAAGGTTGAACAAGAGTTACACCAGAAGTACATAGTAACGGAATTGGAGGGAGAAAATGAAGCAATAGCATATAATAGCAGTATCATAGGCAATTACTCGGTAGATTCTTTCCTCGGCAATTTCAATGCTCATACATCACCTTACTTAGAAAATTCAGTTTTGTCCCAAGTCGAAAATTTTTAACAAACTGATAATTCAAAGTGTGTTAATTTTGTAGATAAACCTGTAAATACATCTTTGTTTTGGAAATTATATTTTGATGGCTCTAAATCTAACGAAGGAGCAGGAGCAGGATGCGTTCTGATTAGTCCAGAAGGAAATAAGACCATGCTTACGTGCAGACTTGAATTCGATTGCACAAACAATACAGCGAAATATGAGGCCTTGGTGCAAGGCCTATACAAAGCAATCGGGTTGAACGTCAAGTATCTTCAAGTCTTCGGAGACTCTGAGATTGTCGTCAAACAGGTACGTAACACCATACATTGCCTATCAGGTCATTTGAAACACTATCAATATTTAGTACAAGATCTGACTGAGCATTTCATAGCATTCAATATTTCGTCAATCCCAAGACTCCAAAACGCGAGCGCAGACCTTTTAGCTAACGTAGCCTCTAGACTTATTCCCTCCGAAGATTTTAATCCAGATAGATTCTCAATAGAATTAATCTTTAGACCGTCCATCCCTGACAACATTACAAATTGGAGAGTATTCAATGACGATCCTGATATTGTAAATTTCCTCACTTCTGAAGGATCCTACTCCAATCAAATAATTGACGAAGACCATCACGATCGACAAATACAACAAGATAGTACTGATAATGCTATACCTAAATCGGTGGTTAAGTTAGAAGACTTATACGATTTGAAAAGTTTGTTTAAAAGGTCTACCAATTCTAAGCTCTACAGTTCAACTCTGAACTACGAATTAGTAAACCTAGGAACCGATGATAAACCACAAAACGTTAATCTAGGCCACGGCCTAGCCCCTGAAGAAAAACTAGCGTATATTCGTCTTTTGAGACAATACAAAAATGTTTTTGCCTGGAATTACGATGAGCTGAAGACATACGACACTTCTATCATTCAACATACTATCCCTATGATTGACAACGAAAAACCTGTCCAACAGAAACTCAGAAAAATCCACCCCAATTTAGAAAATCAGATAAAAACTGAGCTAAATAAGTTATTAAAAGCCAGAATAATTTTCCCCGTCAGACATTCCAAATGGGTCTCCAATATGGTACCCGTTAGAAAGAAAAATGGAGATATTAGAATCTGCATCGATTTTCGGAATCTCAATAAAGCCTGTCAAAAAGACAATTTTCCCCTCCCACCTATGGAGCAGATATTACAGGCAGTAGCAGGCTCAGAACTAATGTCTTTTTTGGATGGATTTTCAGGATACAATCAAGTGCTGGTACATCCCGATGATCAGTTAAAAACCACATTCCGAACTAAATGGGGCACATACGCATATCGGAAGATGCCATTTGGTTTGATCAATGCCGGCGCTACATTTCAGAGAGCCATGGACATCGCATTCAAGGGTTTAGTCAATAAATCTGTAGTAATTTATTTGGATGATATAACAGTGTACTCCAAGAAGCGAAGCGACCATCTCAAAGACTTGAAACAAATCTTTCAACGATGTTTAAGGTATGGGATTTCACTTAACCCAAAGAAATATTTTTTCGCATTAAGTGAAGGAAAACTTCTAGGATTCATAGTGTCAAAATCTGGTATTCACATTGAGCCTGACAGAATCAAAGAAATTTCTGAAATATCCCTACCTCATAATAAAAAATCCATGCAATCTTTCCTTGGTCAAATCAATTTTGTGAAGAGATTTGTCCCAGATTTTTCACGAATTGTTTCTCCTTTGCAAACCATGATTAAAAAGAATTCAAATTTTAAATAGGGTCAAAATGAGCATGAAGCATTCAACCTGATCAAACAAGCTATCATTAACGCTCCATCTTTAGCAACCCCGAGTTTTTCAGAATCTTTTATCTTATACACATTTGCCTCAGAGAAATCATATGCTGCGATTCTAACTCAAGCAAATCAAGAGAAAGCGGAAGCTCCAATCGCATTTTTTAGCTCAAATTTACAAGGTGCTGAACTCAACTATTCAGACGTGGAGAAACAGGCATATGCTGTTTTCAAAGCGGTCAAATATTTCAGACCTTTCTTACTTAAAACCCATACTAAGGTCATAGTACCGTTTCCAGCGGTAAGAAATCTTCTAGTACAGAAGGATGTGGGTGAAAAAAGATCAAATTGGATCACTGCTTTACAAGAATACGACCTTGAGATCAAACCAGCAAGCATTGTAAGAGGTCAAGGCTTCTGCAAAATGTTGGCTGGAGCATCGCAAATTCCTGAAAATTCATCTGAAGAGGTACAAATGTATGAGGTAAGCCTAAACGATGCAGAATCATTATATGCTGACACCATTTATTATCTTAAGAACGGGTATGCTCCATCACACCTGGATCACACTAAGAAAAGAGCTCTGAGATTGAAAGCTAAACAATATCAGCTCATAAATGATGTTCTGTTTAACAAGAATTACAATTATGTTCTTCTTAGGTGTCTTGAGAAAACTGAAGCCGAAAAGGTTTTGCAGGAACTCCACGATGGACCAGCAGGCGGACACTATGCTGGAGATGCTACTGCACATAAAATCTTACGTGCAGGATATTATTGGCCCACGATGTTCAAAGACTCACACAGTTACGTGAGGAAATGCCAAGTCTGCCAAACTACTGCAGGGAGACAAAAGAAACCGTCCATGCCACTACAGCCGGTAAACATCGAGCAACCATTCAGTCAGTGGGGCTTGGACATAATAGGTGAGATCGTTCCTCACTCTTCTAAGCAGCATAGATACATCCTCACGGCAACAAATTATTTTACTAAATGGGTAGAATCAGTTCCTCTCAAGACAGCTAATTCTGAAAACATCATTGAATTCATTGATCAATTTATAATCACTAGGTTTGGATTGCCAACAGCTTTAATGTTTGATAATGCCTCATACTTTTCTGGGAATGCAATGACTGAGTTTGCACTTAAAAGAGGGTTCAAACTAAAATATTCGGCCAACTACTATCCGCAAGGTAATGGACTGGCTGAGTCAACAAATAAAAACCTAATCAGGATTATTAAAAGAACAGTTGACCAGAACCAGAAGAATTGGCACAAAACTTTGGTAAATGCTTTATGGGCAGATAGAATAACGAAGAAAGCTTCAATCGGCACTTCTCCCTTTAATTTAGTTTATGGGAAGGAAGTGGTTCTCCCAACTCACTTAGTGATCCCCTCCTTGTCTTTAGTACAATACATCGATGAAGTATCTACTTCCTCCTTACAATTAAGACAAATGGAAATAATTAAATTAGAAGAACGACGAGAACAAGCTAATAAAACCCATGCTCTTTTGATTCAAGCATAATGACCAGGAAAAATTTTCAGATGGGAGATCTAGTTTTGAAATGGGATAAGGCTCATGAAGAAAAGGGAAAACATACAAAATTTCAGAAGATGTGGCTTGGTCCTTTTCAGATTGTGGAAGTCATAGGCCCATCAACGTTTGTGTTGCAGGATTTAGCAGGTAGAAGGGATTCTTTGCCTGTTAATGGACAGATCCTTAAAATATATTTTCCATAGAAGATTATTCTTCTATTTTTGTAGGATAGTTTTAGTTTTTTCTTTTCTTTCTTATAAATAAAACCAGTTGTAGATGGTTACTACATGGGTTCACGAAGAAGACACCAATTCTCTATCAGATTTTGATTTTATTTTTTTTTCGCTTGTACAAATAGTAAAATTTTTCGAAAAATCTGATCTTTATTATTGACAGATAGAGTTAAAAAAACTTTAGCCTAGATATGATACTAGTTTCAACTTCAAAAAATTTGATGAAAGCAACCTTGGCAAAAAATTGTTTTATATCATCACAATGAAAGGTATCAATAATAAAATAAAGATTCTCTGTAAAACTGCTGTTTTCAAACTCTATTATTGTCGTCCAGAGCTTTCTTAAGGAAAAACAATGATTTCCTCCCTGCTAAAGCAAATCGCAACATTCAGAGGAACAATCCGAGAAAACACTATATCTCAAAGAAAAAGAGGTCTCATCACGAGCCGGCTTATCATGATCACAGATATTATAACTTGCTGACTTTGCCAATACTGTCCACCAAAACAGGGCAACGACTCAAGATTGTTGCAATCAAAAGACAAGGGGTCTCATCACGAGCCAGCTTGTTCAGCAAAAGTGTAAATCAAGTGAATGACTGCGTCATAATTTGGCCACCAAACCAAGACATTGTTCTTTAGAGAATAAAAAAGGAAAAAAGTGTCAAAATGGGTTTTTCTCTGAAAAGTTGTAAATAGCCTTAAGCAGGATAAAGGATCATTGTTGGGTAACAGGTAACCCTGTCGAGGCTATGGACGCCTGCTGGAAGCAGAGGCTCTACCTACGACAAATGAGCATATTTTAAAAGCCAGCACACAGAGAAGACCTTATTTTATCTTTAAAAGACCAAGTAATGGCTGATGTAAATACAAGGACAAAGCCTGAGGAAGCAAACAATTGGAATAGAAAAAGGTTGAAACAAAATATCATTGATAGGATAAAGCATAATGTACTCTATCTGTCCATAACAAAATTTAGACTTATGAAAATTTTTCTGCTTTGGAAGTTAAAATTCAATAGAAAAGCAGAGATAACTGGTTCTTCCCAGTGAATCGCCATTGTTGTGGCCACCAACAAGCCCCCGCTTTGTTTGGTATTAGCAATAACACCAAGCAAATGGGGACCCTTAATAAAAAATCCAAAAAAACATTTTATGAAAATTTTTGTATTCAACTCCTTAAAACTGTATCGCATCGCGAGAAGAGAATAAAACATTTTCTTATGAGCATAATAAACTGCGAAGAAGCGACGCGAAATTCATCGCATCGCATACATTATGAAGCGCTCTTAAATGAAAAATCTTAAGAAATCTCCAACGGCCGATATGCTACGTCGCATATCGCAACATCGCGTAAGCAGCACACAATGATTGAATGACTAAGCGCGATCTGTGATGCCGCGATGTTGCGATCTGCGATGAATGCGATTTGCGATAAATGCGATCATGAATTTCTGCGATGACACATCTTAATGACGCGATCCGCGATGCTGCGATGCGAGTCGCAGAAATCACCCATCGCAAATTTTTCTCGGCGCAGTATTCAAGGAAAGCTGTCCGTAAACCAAAATTGGGCGCGTGCCTTAAAAGAAATTAATGAATGTATGCCAAAGTATTCAAGGACAGTTTTGTGTTTTTCGAAGAGTCAATTCGCTATGGGTGTCATGATTTTATACATTCATAAGAGCTTAAAGCTTTCATGTCAATCTTTATTATCATTACTCTTTTCCTTTGCGTAAACTGTAAGACAGGAAATAACATGAAGCAATGTGAAGGAAACATCTAAGGAAAAGGGGAAAGCGTCAATGCTCGGAGAACAGAGGAGAGATGCCTTCATAAACGGATGTCGCATGCAACAGGACCACAGATTCCAGAGTATCACTCAACAGATGCTGATGTCAATAGGCCATCCAACGCTCAGAGTCAAAAGCGCACAAAAGCAGCATGTTTACAAAAGATCCTGAAGCTTATGCCCGGTAAAGGAAAAAAGGCATTAAAGAAGGAAAACGCACCAGAAAAGCCCGGAACAAAGAACGGAGGCAGTTTTCGATGCGCGATTAGCGCCTAGCGCTAATCGCGCATCGCTAAGAAAATTATTCAGAGAGCAAAGTCCCTAACTTGTTCAGTCATTCGCAAGGCCGGAAACCGAAATAGCAAAAGCAGAATCAGTTTGAGAGAAATTTGGGTTATTACCAAGTATACACGCAGTGAATACACCCAGCCAGAGGAAGATTCTCGAAAATATCTTCTAGTTTACCAGAAAGTGGTGCCAGTGCTTGTTATTTCTATTTTCATAGCTCAAACAAAAGCAGAAGGCGACCAGCCGACTCTTCCCAGGCGAATGTTGCATGCTTGCAGCACTAAGGAGCAAATACAGAAATGGTTAGGAATTAGATTCAATTTTTAGAAATAGTTTTGCTTTAGCAGAAGGGCGATCATTTAAAACCGTATCCTAAATTTATGTATTTAAGTTAATTAGTTAGTAGTATTTAAACCCTTCTCAGGCATTTGGAGAAGGGTCCAGAAATTTGTCAAAAAACTTGTCCTCAGAACATGCACTTTTGCACCCTCGGAGGGGGTTTTGATGAATGGATGGATCAAGGTTTATTAATGTTTGCATTTGATATCTGCTACTGATGTTGCACTTCTGTACTCTTAGTAGATGTTAGAGCAAGGAGAGATAAATCATTGTTGCTTGAAGCTTATGAGTGGAACCAGTCATAAATGGTACTTTTATCTCTTGACCGTTTATGTTTATATTCTTAAAGTGATATACAGTTTTTAGTTGTTTATATGTTACTGCATGAATGTGTGAGTTACCATTTGGCACTTTTGTACGGTGGAGTCATTTATTTATGTTTGATATATGAATAACTTATTATGCGATATGCTATTCACAACTGTTTTGCCTAACTTTTTATGCAAAGTGGTTTATCTTAATTGATTTCTATTCTTATGATAGCTGAATGATCTTTATTACCAGTTATTGTTTGAAATATCTTTAGACGCATAATAGAAGAAATACACCCCGGTTAGCATAGCTTAGATGTGTTGTTTCTCATTAGATTACAATAGCATAGAGTTAGTTTAAAAGTTTGAATGAAATTAGCTTTAAGTACTCTTAGATCAGCATCATCCAACTCTGCACACACACACACCCTTAAACTGGGAAACTGGTCCCATTATCCCTAGTCAGACCCGCTATACCAAACGGATAAGGAGCTGCCAACCAAGGTCCGGACCGGGTGGGTATCCCCCTTGTTGTCGACCCGATTTTCGGGGCTTCAACACCACCACAACAGCAACAGGCACCCCAAACACCTGAAAGTGGTGTTAGAAGATCTACCAGGATAAGTAGACCCCCTGAACGATACTCTCCTTAATTATATTATTTATTGTTGACTGATTCTGGTGAACCCGAATGTTATGAAGAAGCAATGCAAGTTGAAAGCAGGAAGAAGTGGGAGGTAGCCACGGAAGAAGAGATGGACTCCTTAATGCATAACCAGACTTGGGATTTAGTCAGGTTTCCTGCAAGAAAAACTACATTGAAGAATAAATGGGTTTACAGGCTGAAGGAAGAAGATGGAGGAAAACAGAGGTATAAAGCTAGACTTGTGGTGAAGGGGTTTGCACAGAAGAAAGGTATTGATTTTGATGAAATATTTTCTCCTGTTGTTAAAATGACTTCAATAAGAACTATTTTAAGTCTTGTAGCAGCTGAAGATTTGCATCTTGAGCAGTTAGATGTAAAGACAGCCTTTCTCCATGGGGATTTGGAGGAAGAGATATATATGCAGCAGCCACAAGGATATGAGGTGAAAGGGAAGGAGAAACTAGTGTGCAGGTTGAAGAAGAGCTTGTATGGCTTCAAACAGGGTCCAAGGCATTGGTATCTAAAATTTGACAAGTTGATGTCTGAACAAGGTTATACTAGATGTCACTCTGATCATTGTGTCTATCTGAAAAAGAAAAATGATGGCAGCTATATTATATTGTTATTGTATGTGGATGACATGCTTGTTGCAGGATCTAACATGCAGGAAATAAATGTACTCAAAAGAAAATTGGCAAATTCATTTGCAATGAAGGATTTGGGAGCTGCAAAACAAATCCTTGGTATGAGAATAACTAGAGACAGGAAAAATCGTAAATTAACATTGTCTCAGAATGAGTACATACAAAAGGTGTTGAAAAGATTTAATATGCACAATGCAAAAGCAGTTAGTACACCTTTTGCTAGCCATTTCAAACTTAGTAAGGAAATGTGCCCAAAGACCCAAGAAGACATGGATTATATGTCTAAAGTTCCATATGCATCAGCAGTTGGAAGCTTAATGTATGCAATGGTCTGCACAAGCCCTGATATTGCACATGCAGTGGGAGTTGTAAGCAGGTACATGAACAATCCAGGAAAGGATCATTGGATGGCAGTGAAATGGATTCTCAGATATTTGAAAGGTACCACAAATCAAGCATTATGCTTTGGTGGTGCAAACATTTCTCTACAAGGATATGTTGATGCAGATATGGCAGGTGACAGGGATAACAGGAGGAGCACTATAGGATATGTATTTACTGTTGGTGGAACAACTGTTAGTTGGATTTCAAAAATCCAAAGTGTTGTTGCACTTTCAACAACAGAAGCAGAGTATGTTGCTGCTACAGAGGCTAGTAAAGAAATGATTTGGTTACAAAGGTTTATGGGTGAATTGGGTAAGGAGCATGATATGGGCACGTTATACAGTGATAGTCAAAGTGCCATTAATCTTGCAAAGAACTCAGCATTTCATTCCAAGACTAAACACATACAGCTCAAGTACCATTTCATACGATCAGTGTTGGAAGATGGAGAGTTGAAGCTGGAAAAGATACACACTAGAAAGAATCCTGCAGATATGCTAAAAAAGTTGTAACCAGGGAGAAACTGAGAACATGCTCAGTTTCAATTGGTCTTCAAGGATGACGATGAAGATGAAAAACAGCCAGGTCCAAAGAGGAGTCATTGTCCAACAAATGAAGCAGCAGTGGAGTTACTACAATCATTCTCCAAGTGGGAGATTGTTGTGTGTGGAGCATGATTGTTCAAAGGTCTTTGTTTCAGCCAGATGTACACCCTAGGAAGTCTTGTACACCCCTCCACGCAGGGGGGTGCAAGGGGGACTTGTCCCCCCCGCGGGGGTCCGGGGGCCAGCGGTCCCCCAGCGGGGGCTCGGGGGTAGCGTCCCCGAAGCTAAAAACAAATGTAAAATTGCCTTGTAAAAGTATAGTAATTTCTAGTCAATCTGGGCCGTTCATTAGGCAGATGATCTGACGGTAGAAATTATGTTTAGTTTAGGGTTTTTTTCCCTAGAAGGCAACCCCTCTCTTTGTATGATGGTATTGTATTGGAGGCTGAGATATAGATGTGTATTCTGTGAGCGAGAAACAGAGAGGTGAGACTGTGAGAGATAACAGAGGATATTACAGCGGATTTGTTGTAGGTTGTGTCTCTTCATTTTGCTGGATAATAGAAAGGAAGGACTGGCTGTTCGGGGTGGACGTAGCCCAAACTGGGTGAACCACGTATTTCGTGTCTCTCTTGTTTTGTGCATTTTCTGTGTTTATATTTCTGAAATATTTTATGTGTTCCATTGCTCCGTAATATATAATTTTCTAACACATCGAAGTCTGAATCAGAGTATCCAATCAAGCTGAAGTCGCCCACCTGTGTATACTTGAGTCCAAAGTCTTGAGTTCCCTTCAAGTACTTTAGAACTCTTTTTGTAGCAGACCAATGTCCCTCACAAGGCTTTTGCATAAACCTGGAGAGGATTCCAACAACAAACGAAATGTCTGGTCTGGTAGTAGTTAGGTAGTTGAGACTTCCTACAAGTTGTCTATACTTTGTTGCATCCTCAAATTATTTTCCTTCAATGGATGTGAGCTTTAAGTTTTGTTCCATTGGAGTAGTCAAAGGATTGCACTCAGCCATGCCAAACCTGTTCAACAGATCTCCAATGTAATTCTTTTGAGAGAGGAATATAGACTTTGGATGTTGAGTTACTTCAATACCAAGATAGTAGTGAACATGGCCCAAGTCATTCATTTCAAAACCTTTCCTCAATTCCCTATCATTAAAATATCATCTACATATACCACAAGATATACAATTGTTTTTCCAACTTTCTTGACAAACAAAGTTGCATCATCAAGATCATAATGTTTGAAGTTGAGTTTCAGAAGATGCTCAGTTAACTTCTCATAAAAATCTTGTAGTGCTTGCTTGAGGCCATACAAAGATTTCACAAGTTTGCATACTTTATGTTCATGTCCCTTCACAGAAAATCCTTCAGGTTGGGACATAAAAGCATTCTCTTTCATATCTCCATTCAAGAAAGAAGTTTTTACATCCATTTGATGGACTTTCCAACCGTTCTGAGCTGCTAGGGCAAAGAGTGTCTGGATGGTAGCCCATTTTACTGTGGGAGAAAAAGTTTCCTCATAATCGACCCCTTCCTTCTGTGCAAAACCTTTTGCCACAAGCCTGCCTTTGTTCTTTTCAAGTGAGCCATCAAATTTATACTTGTTCTTGTAAACCCACTTGCAGCCAATTGGTTTGGTTCCCAATGGAGGATCAACCAGCTTCCAAGTGCCATTCTTTATCAAGGCATCATACTCATTTTGCATCGCTTCTTTCCATTCATCATGAGAAGCGGCTTCTTTGAAGGAAGTTGGTTCAAAATATGTAGACAAATTTAGTTCACAGCCATAAGAAACATCCATATGAACAGGTGAATCAGAATCATATACATCACCTCCATTTTTCCTAGTTGAATTTCTTATTCCTATCTTTCCAACCTCGTCAGGATGAACACTTTCAAGTGTCTTTGTCAACCACTTTGGGGGACCTTTCTGAGATGTTCCAGGCTACCCATTTGATTGAGTTCGAACTGAATCAATATTGAGTCTCCCAATTATGTCAATCACATCAATCAAAGTATCATCAGTGATTGGAGTTTCATGTGGGGGAGAGAGAGCTTCAGAAGAAGATTCCACAGATTGATCCAGTATAGGAATCCCCCTTTCAAGATGTGGAATCTAATTATCAAATTATTGAAATGATTTTGTATGTTTGAATCTATCTAAGCGATCAATTTGTCATGTGAGGACAGAGAGCATACCTTTCACCAAACACATGTCATTCATGCATTCACTAAAACTAATGCATATGATAGAGAGCATGGTAGACCGCAAAAATGGCAGAAGGGAGCTACAAGGGCAGAAAAACTAAAAATGGAGTTGGCTATAATACCATGTCAAGTCAGGAGATAACTCCTCAAATGAATTTCATTTATTCATTAATATTTCTCAAGGTTATGTACATGAGGGAGTGACTCTTGGGCTTCACCTCCTAATGACCCTTTATTTTCCATTATTTACTATTTACATTATTTACAAGTGTTCACCCAATCCCAATGATTAGGTGTCAAAAAAATCAACCAAAAGGTAATGGTGGCGATGGGAGAAAGCCTCCACCTCCACCTCCTTGTTCACCTCCATCTTCACCTTCACCCTCATCTCCTTCATATCCTTCACATACTCCTCCAAGATATCCAAAAGGACGTGCTAAGTCTCCTTTGTTAAAGCTTGATGTCAAGTTTGAACTACCTATGTACAAATCCTCTGGATATCTTCAAATACCATAATTAACCAAGGTCTTTTGCTTTTGTGATGTTAGTAGAATTGCATTTAAAAGAGCATGAAAAGTCACATGTGCATACTATAAAGAAGATGAAACATGACGACAAACATTAAATCAAGAACACTTAACACATTGATAACAGATTTCACCCAGTGTGGGCTATGTTATCACTCATAATTTTCCTTAGAAGTTATCAGAAGAAGGAAGAAACTAAGGTAACCACAAACCAATATTTTAAGTATATGCTCTAGCCAACCTATGACTCAAAGAGGGCTCTCTCTATATAATTTAGCTTTGTTTCTTATGGGATTTTAGGCTAGTTCTTAGTGTTCCTTGGGGTTTTGGTTTTGATTTCAAGGTTGGGTGGTGGAATTCTTAGCGCAGATGGATAGAGCTAGGTCTTCAAGCCATTGGGCTATGGAGTCAATAAATGGATAGGAGGACTGGACCAATACATTAAAGGGAATGTTTACAGGGCAGGCTAGCAAAGCAAAATGCGAATCTTTAGGCCTAATGGGTGAAGTAATTCTAACCAGGGTGAAAGGGCACTTAAGAATCCTTAGACCGGGATCAGAATGAAGAATAGAGGATAATCATGAACAAAGGGAAATTAAGAATCCTTTGCTATAGATCAAAACAAGACACCTAAACTAAGGAGAAATCAAGAATTCCTTAACTTAGATTTGTGAAGAAAACATATGATAATGCATAACAGTCAAGACAGAGTGCATTTAAGCAATTTCTGAAATATAATTCCATGTTATAACATTTAGATTTTAGAGGTACATAAAATATTATGGAAAAACTTGAAGAAAAACAACATTGAACATAAGAGAATACTCATTTGTATTTCGCTTTACACAAGAATCCTGTAAAATATCTGATCTTTATTCCTTGATCCGGCAAGCCAATCCAGTCATTGATACAATAGAATTTCTTATTTGAGAGAAAAAAAACTTATTACAAAATATCTCAGAACAACTTGAGATTTATTTTAGGAAATACAAATATCTTCTTGCAAGAAGATAGAGACAACTAATGAACTGTTTCTTGTTGTCCCTTTAATTATGGTTGCGCTGGTTTATGGTTGAGGTGTAGACCTTTATGCTGGCTTACAGTTGTGGAGTTTCACTTTGGAATCTTCTTTTCTTTCATCTTTCAACTGATACTCTTTAACCCTGATACCCTTTGACCATGTTGTGCTATTTTTTCCTGTTTCACCCTATTGCCTTCATTTTTACTGCGCAGTAACTTTCAGTTGTTTATTTATCACAGTAAATTTGTCATTGTCTCCCACCATTATGCATCTAGTAATTTCACATTTACCATTCTCCCGTAGATTTCATCAGCCTCAGTATACTTTGCAAAATTGGGCTTGGTGAGGAACAAATTTTTTACCTCATGCTCAAGGAAAAAAAAGTTCTCAAATGTGTCATATAATACTTTTCCTATTGGCAGGGCTTTAATGGATGAAGAACTGGCTTGTTCCTTAGCCAATTTTCTAAGTCTATCCCCATAGTCCAACTGTGTCATTAGTTTATCATGGATGACCATAGGACTGGGCAGACCTTTCTCCCTCAAAATCTGGAATTTAGCCATGAACCTATCAATGGCTACCTGCATATTGTGGCACTTTTCTTCCAAATTAAGCATAAGGTTCCTTTTGGAAAGGACCTTCCTTATTTCTAAAATGGAAACAGTCCTATCTTCTATATTTAGCTCTTGGAGCTCATATCTATTCTTGTTGTTGAGGAAGTGGATGAGTCTATTTGCATCCTCTGGCTTATTTCCCAACTCCTCCTTTACTTTCTGGATAGCTTCAGTAGCTACCTTTACTAGCTCTGTTTGCTCAAAAATAACTTGGATTGATGGCCAAATATCATTGACAGAGTCAATGATATTGGCCCACAACATTTCTTTGGTTTGTCCAAGTGGCTTTTCCAGTGTTAAATCCTTCTCTATGATTTTGATTCTCTCACCCATTCTCTGTGCCTTTTGTGTTTCTTCTTTTTTCTTGAGTTGGGCTAGTTTGCAATCAGTTTCCAACTTTGCCACCTTTTCCTTTAGCTTTTTCATCTCTGTAGCCTGGATGGTCATTTCTTCCATGGATTTCACAAGTTCTGTTGCTTTCTCTCCTGATGTACCTACTACTGATGTAGATTCTGTTGTTGCTGGCAAGGTTGTTGCAAGTGGAGTTGTAGGTGCCAAAGATGCTGCTAGTGTGGATGGCACTGCTATAGAGACTGTGGGGATAACATTTGTTGAAGAGGTGGCCACATCTACCTGTTTTAATTGGATCAAAGTATCCAATTCCTTTTCAGTCTCTTTCAGTTGGTCATTCAATTTCAAGACTAAGTCCATGAGTTCTTCATGTCCTTGTTGGGCTTCTAGGACCTCTAATGTTTGTGGATGATGCAGCTGGGTATCTTTAGCTACTTCTTGAGTGCAGCGATATCATCATTTTTCTTCTTAATTAGCTGCTATGTGGCTTTTATATCCTTGGGATCGTGTCCCAATTCAATTACTAAGTCCTCTAAGGACTTGATCCTTGTATCCTTGGCCTATGAGGAGGCCTTTTCCAACTGGAATTGTGTAGATATGTTGTTTAAGGAATTATGTAGTTGATGAGCAGCTATGGCCTTTCCAGTCAAGGTGGAGTATATCATCTCCCCTGTTTGTTTGTGTAGCTCAATCTGGTCTATGGGATGGATATCCCTTGCCAGCACTTCAAAATCTACTTTCTTGAAATCTGAGGTTGTTTTTGGCTGTTGAGTTGTAGGCTTGATAAAAGTCATCTGCATTTCCCCTCTTTGATATCAAAGGCCAACATTAGCCTGGTTTGATTAGTAGGGGTCATCTTCAGGTACTGGGAATAATTTTGGACCTTAAGCTTCTCATTCCTTGCTTTTATTTCCCTGTACCTTTCCTTGATGTCTTGGTCTTTGTCAGCGGGAATTCTAAAGGAAGATACCTCGAGACTAAGCTGCCTTTCCAACATCTGAGTTTGTTATGTGGAGGTTGTGCCTTCCAATGGGATGATGGGCCTGCTCCTGTTCCCTTCTGTGCTGGTGACCTCTGTTGTCTCCTCTGTGTATTCCTGTTTAGAGACAGGATTAACTCTCTGTATTTTTGCTTGGCTTGTATCTGCAAGTCTGTGAAGTGACCCTTGCTGATGTGGTGGCCTCCTCCCTACTTCTTTTTAGGCTCTTCTCCTCATTTAGAGGAGTCTGCACAATTGAGGGGGTACTCATCGCTGTCTCTGGTCTGCTTGAATGCTCTGGCCTGTCTGACTGTTCTGGTTTGCTTGACTGTTCTGGCCTACTTGATTGTTCTGGAACTTGCAGGAAAGAACCCTCATCAAGTTGTTTTTCCAGATCGATTAGAGCATTCTCTATGTCTATTATGGTGCTGTCTTGATCAACTAGGGTTCCTTCCACCCATTCTAATTGGTTGGCATAGGCTTCAATCTCAGGTATGGGATGGTGAATAAAAGGTCCTAGCTTGACCTTTTGCCTCTTCTTGGTGATGAATTCCAAAGGGTCATATCTCCAAACAAAACTTCTCTGGAACTTCATATTCTATAGTATCAAATCTGCCTCTTTCCCAGCCTCCCTAGAGTTACATATGAAGGGGCCTAGTTGGTCTTTTATTTTGAAATTGGCCTTCTTCTTGGCATTGACAAAGTTTACCTCATCTGCATTGATAATTTGCCTATAGTATTCTAATGCAAACAACCTCATAGGGAGGTATCTTGGCAATTTATATGGTGCAAGCATGCAACCATATATCTTGATTTCTGTGTGGTTCTGGTAAAGGTACCAATCACCCACTTTGGTCTGCTTTGACAGTTGAAGGACTCTCTTTATTTCTGGACTGATTCTTGGAGGAGGGTTTCCAGTCAACATTGTCATAACTGGATGTACAAATAAGTCAATGAAGTCTGAATAAGAGTATGGAGACTGATACTCGTGGATTAATGGGGTCCAAAAAATGACTGACCTGGGTTGACCCTTGGTGTCTAGTTTTTGGAGGGTGAATGGGAATTTCTCTGATTGATAATATAAGAACATATGGTATAAAACTGAGGAGTATTTGAAGACCCTTTCATTCCCCATTCTTGTGAATTTCTCATGCATCCTGTTAGCTATGAATGTGGCAAAGTCATAAATGGTTGCAGGAGGTTGTCCTAGGGTATAGATGGACATGAAAGCCAGGATAATTTCATCAATATACTCACTTGTGGAGTAACCCAAAACACAAGATATCATGGCTACAATATTTCGGCCCCAAGGGGAAAATATAGTTGCTACATATGGATGGGGGTCTTTAGGGATGTGCTTCTCTTCTCTGATGAAGGTTTGGAGCAATTGGGCCAATTTTTTAGAGCTGAGTTTGGGATATAAGTCCAACAGATCTCCAATTGAGAGGGGAGTTAGGTTTGGCCCTGGTTGGAGTTGCAGCATTTCATTTATAGACTCAGTAGTGATGGTGAAAAGGACCTTCTAGTCATGAGACATGATGGTTATGTGACTTGGGACATAACAAGCATAGCACATATACACAATTTCAGGAAAAATGTGGGCTTGGGGGAACTGGTACTTGGGAAAATTTGACTCCCAAAGGCCAATTTCATCAGCATGGTTCAGGAACTTGTCCCTACTTTGGCAATGTATTTTGAGAAGTAGCTTTATACCAGTGGTATCTTTTATTTGGAAATATTTATCAGCTAGGGGAAGGTGGTCCAGGTCTAAATGGGGTGTCAAGATGGGTCTCACATCCATAGAAATTGGGACAGCCATAATTAGTTCTTGTGGATTTGAGTATGGGGGGTAATTTCAAGTTTTTTAGGGAAACGGTGTTCTGCAAGGAGTAGACTTGAGCTCTTGAGTATTTTTAATTAAGTTTTAACTTAACTAAAAACACTCAGCAACTGGTTACTTTGAAATTGACAGGGTATTTGGTGAATTTTGGTTTAAATACCTGGAACTGGGGTGAATTGGCTCTAATCAGGGTGGCTGGCAACTGCAAGTGGTTGAATGGGCTTTGTATAGTCTGCAAGGCCGACTGGGTTGTTTGCGGCGTCTTTGGAGTGAAATTGTATGTGGGTTGACGGCTTTGATGTTTGCAGGTGTCGTGCATGCTTACAGAGGCTTGCAGATGAAAATTCAGCGAAAAAAAAAAAACAATTTTGGGGCTTTTGGCTTTTATACGCAAAAAGTTATTTTTTGGTGGGTACGGGGTGAATAGTGGTTAATTTGTCACATAGCGGGAGGGCAGTAAGCGGTTCATTTCGCACTGCTTTTGGGAACTTTGTGGTATTTGGGAGGGGTCGCCCGATTCCACTCATCAAATGACACATAGCATTGGGGGCCAGGGAGAAAACCACTTTATCGGGTGAGTAAAGGACAGATGTCGGGTTGGCCCGATATGGATGAGGGTCGTCAGATGAGGAGGGGGATGATCGCACGGTGATCGGGTGGAGAAGCTACGCGGAGGCTAGTGGCGGTCCCGGCGGCACTTAATTATGGTGGTATCAGGGTTTAATAATGGCTTAAAGTGAGATTAGGCTATCAAGGTAATTAATGGAGGATTAAAGGGGGCTTTATTAACTTGATCGCAGATCGACCAGTTAAAGGTTTTGGTCGGGTTTTAGGTGAAAATCATAATTTATAAAATGAGGGTGTAGGGTTAATTTATACATAGGAGTTAAATATATATGGGAAATTGGGTTTATCGGGATTTAATATAATAAAGTTAATAATTAATATGAAAAATGGGTGGAAAAGGGAAAAAGACTAAGCAAAATGTTTTTTTGTGAATTACATGTTTTTCACATATTTACATTAATACTTAGGTTAAAACATTTTTGTGGCCTTTTGGTATGGAAAGTGTTTTATATGGGGGGGAATTGTTTTTCCTGGGCAAAAAGTGTTTTAACCTTAGGAAAAAGAGTATTATTAGGAAAATGAATGAACTGAAGGGGGGGATGAACTTTTATGAGGGGAATCTAGTACCTGATATCCATAAGTCATTGAGCCGAGGGTCTGGTCCCTCCAAAAGTCAAAGAAATGCTCTGAGCCTCTTTGACTTAAATGTTTTAAGTACTTTGAACTTTGTTATAGGAAATTAGTTAAGTAAAGAGGTGAAATGAATTGGGGAAGTTAATTAGTTGACTTTGAAATCCATTTGCATGCTTGATTGTCCATTCATATTTGGAACATGTGATGAAAGATGATAAATATGCTTTTTTGTCTAATCAATCATCATACTTCTGCAACATTTCTTCTACTTACCCATCTACTTATCCTACCATTTTTTCTTCACTTTATTAGGGTGCATTTAAGCTAGAAAACCCTTATCAATATTTTCTTTTACTTACATAGAAAACTATCTAAATCAAACCTTATATCATCCAAGGGCTCATATTAAACAATTGAGCTCCTTTTATTTACTCTACCTATCTAATTATCTGCCAAGATTACATTGTTTGGTCAGATTTTATTCTCTATCTATAAACATAAAATTGAAAACATGAAATAGCCAAGTTTAAATATTTTGACTATTCATGGATTGTGGCATAAGTAACAAGCTGCACACAATCATTTATTAAGCATAAAAACTAAATAGTAGTGGCATTTTGACTTGCACACTTTCCATGGTCTCTTTTGTCTTTTGGGGTTCATATATTTCATTTTTTTGACCTATTTTCATTCTTTTTTCCTTTGATTATTCTTTTAGGACATACCCTCTTTACATTTTTTAATTTTTTTAATATGGAAAACATTTGTAGAAAGCAAAGGTATGTACAATATTACAAGGCTTAATCTCAGTCAATCAAAATTATGATTCCTATTGGTATAGGAACCTAACAGGCTACGTCTTCGGGTCCTGGTGTCAAGAGTGGGGAGGTTGCTTCATTAATGATGCAAATTATGATGATGTACATGGTATATTCTTTGTCATTACAATGATAAATACCCTCAACTAGAGTTTCATGTCTCTCCATGAGATGTTCTCAGGAACTCTCACTCATATGGGCAAATTCTCACAACAAGAGTAGCATATCTCTCCACGAGACGTTCTCCCTATAGGAACTCTCACTCAAATGGGAATTCCTTCAGCATGATAAGCTAATAAAATCTCACATGACATGGCATACAAGTATCCCTCAACATAATGGTAATCAGGGATCTTAACAACAACAAAATCATCTCAACAAATCAGAAGAAAATCATGACATAACTGCATCATATACCTCCACTTTCAATGATGGTCAAAAAATGAAAATCTCAGTTGCTGAAATGGACAACACTACTGAATTTGTGGCATGAAATCATGTTAAACGACTATAAAATTTGCCCCTTTCTAACACTGTCAAATTCTGGACTCTCAGGAATCTTGAAGATTCCCCTAAAGATTTCTTCCTAAAGATGGTCAAAAAATTTGTTGCTCAAATGAATATTTTGAGCACACCACTAAGCTCCCTACAAAATTATGTGAAAAATGACTATAAAGTCGGCATCATTCCAACACTGGCAAAAATTAGCCTCCAAGGAATCTTTTAGATCCCACAAGATTTTGCCAAGATTCCTTGTTGTTGTACACCTGACTTTCTGTTGCTTAGATGGGGAAACAGACCACATGGTTGGACTCCTGGCGAGAAAATATGCAAAAATGACTATGCACTTGTCAAATTCTGACACTAGCACCTTTGGCCCTCTAAGGGAATCTTTTTGTCATCTTGCATATTCTCTGGCTCATGGTTCCATTGTCTCTACAACTCATGGTTCTGCTTTGCTCTCCACCATAGGGCTCGCTGGGCAAAAGAGTGAGCTCTTATACATATGCACCAACAGACATTACAATGTAAGGCCATTGGCCCATTGGTAAAGCACCCAAGTGGGGCGAGTGAGGCCTGGGTTCAAACCCGACTTAGGCACATTTTGTTTGGTAGCATAGCGTGGTTGGGAGAGGTGGTTACAGTTTTGTTAATAAACGGGTGGTGTCATAACCATTGGCACATTTAAAAAATTTGGTTTATTTGTTGTATTCGGTTACAGTTTATTGTATTAACCATCAATTGAAACTTGGTATGAAACGATTAACACTTATGGCATACGGTTTGGCATATGAAACACGGTTAAAGTGGCTATGGTAACCATTGTTCTTACATTATATTTTGGGGCCACCAATTGGGGGGCAACCCATGTGGGTCAGGCCGATTCAACCCCCGTTGGCTCCCTATTGTTGCACCTGTTACATATATGTGTTGATTGTTGGTTGAATGGTTTTGGGCCACGGGTAATGTGACGGGTGGCGGGGTTTGACCTTTGCCACCCGCATATATATTATGTTGTTATATATAGTGCCGGGGGTGGCAAGGGTGGCAGCCCACTCCCTAATTTTAATATTTCAGTTTTTATGGATCACTAGCGAAATTAAGTAGGCAACAAAGTTGCCCATTTCAGTGGCTGGATTCCGTGTGCCAGGTTGCTGCCAAATTGTTGCCTCATTAGTTCTGTCACTTTGCTAAGTTTGAATCGAACTTTGACCAGCCATAACTTGAGCATACAAACTCGGATTTGAGTGTCTTTCGTACTATTGGAATCAAGGTGACGGGCACTACGATATGGTTCTAGTTTCACTTAAATCCAAGGACTTTGATTTTTTATCTTTTCAAGAGCCACTACTAAATTATGAGCATGTCTGGAGCCACCTAGATCATTTCTCCCCACTGAGTAGATTTTGGTCCTCCAAAAGCATGAACATAATTTGCAACTACTTTGTTACATTGTCTGCACCACACCTGTCATGATAGGTCACCCTTCCTTCTCCTTCACCCTTGTCCTTTAGAGCCATAAGTGATGAACTGACACCTGCATCCTCTACAAACATGTATTACATCTTTGAAAATTACATGCCCAATTACATGACCAATCATGACCCAAACGTCCTCGTACTTTACAAGAGTTTATAAGACATAGTCTTTGTTCAAATTTACATCAGAATAGAATTCAATACCCCAACTATCAATAAAAGGCCCAAACATCATCGTTGCTTGAATAAGCGATTGAAAACACATCATCACTTTTACATTTATATCACAACACGTGATTTACAATATGCAACCATGATAATCTACCATATCTAGAAAAACCATCTCTCACTCATGAAATTGAATGGATCATCATCTCCCTGTGGCGGATTCGCTTGTTGAACAACTCTTCCAACTAGTTCCTGCACGGGCACTTTGTCCTTGAGACATTGCTCTGGATGGAGCCTCCAACATGTGGCTTTTTGATGTCCACCTATGTTGCAATGACTGCAAAAATTCTTCTTCATCCATACCTTCTTAACCTGCTTCCTTCCCTGATTTGGAGAATGCCTTTCATGCCTCATCCTCCTTCTTGCTACCATTCTCTTACAGCACTCAACAATCACATGGTTTGTTGGGTCCCTATAATACTAGTGATTACTCCATTACTATTGCAGTTATACCCCTTATTAATATTGTTGTGCCCCTATTGCCCCCATATTGTTATTAGTGTGCCCCATAGAATCCCTCTATTTTTATTTTTGTGGCTTTATATTATTATTGTTAGGTCAGCTGGATTATATTGTGACTCCTTAGACTCCTATATATAGAAAGGAGGTTTTGTCATTTGAATCATCCAAGAATTGTTCATTTATGTAATGTAAAGGAGGTTTCCCCCTCGAAGAGGCTAAATTCTAAGGCGTTGATCGATATTTTCTATCTTTTCTTGAGCTGGTTTCATAACATTTGGTATCAGAGCTTTGGATTCTAGGGTTTCGCTACTCCAAATAGATCATCGTGGCATTTTCGCTATAACTTTTTTTCTGCGATGTTTCAGAAGTTGCAAAAAAAACCCATTTGAGAAGAAATCTCTCTGAACCTCGGGTCTGAATTTCAGATCTTTTCGCGCTATATTTGCGGAGATATGATATGAGGAAGTTGGCCTTTTTGCAGACTCCTGAATTACATTCCAAACAGGTGACCTGGGGAAAATTGTCATAACTTTCTCTCTAGGGATCGGATTGAAATTTCATAAGAAGGTACAGAAAGAGGACGGACTGTAGTTTCTTGAATGCATTTTTCAGATCCAAAGGTCGAAACAGTGACTCGTGGCACGTCGTACAAGTTCGCCCTACTGAACTATTCTATAACCAAGTCACTGTGGGAGATTTCGCGTAACTCTTCCTTGGAGAATCCAATTTGGGTCAGACTTGTGGCATTGGAAAGAGGACACAGAGAGCTACTACATATCACAAATTCAGAACTAGATGATTGGAAAGTATAGAGATACATCAGAGGCAATATCGAGCTCCTACAAAGTGAAAAAAGGTGTGTAGATTTTTTTTAATTTTTGCTTAAGCTTGGTTTGAAAATTTATTTTGAAGGAATTCAAAGGGCATAGTAGAGCATTATTATCGGTAACTAATGGCCCAAGGAAAGAAAATGCAAACACCTAGTAAGGAACCTGAAAGCTCTAGCATGACTCATGAAGAAGAGAAAGAAATGCTACATGATATATCAAAATTACAAGAACAAGTGCAACAAATGTCACGCTCACAAAAGTTAACAGAAGCTAAGATAAATGGAGTGGAAGCTAAGATGAATGGCATGGAAGCTAAGATGGACAATTTGAAGATAGATTTGAACACAAATTTGAAGACAGGCATGGCAGATTTGAAGACAGATTTGACAAATTTTCTACAAGAAATACTTACTAATGGTGAAAAGGTAGTAAAGGAAACTCATGATGAGAACAAAATAAATGTTAATCATGATTCCATAGATGCTAATGTTGGATCGAAGACTCACCATATTCCAAAAATCGATATGAGGAAGTTTGATGGCAAGGATCCCGCCACATGGATATTACAGATGGAGCAATTCTTCGATCTCAATAATGTGCAAAACACACAAAAGGTATGTATGGCAACTTTATATTTGGAACCAAATCAGTTTGTATGGTATCAATGGCTTTGCTCTCGTAAACAATTTATCACTTGGGCAATTTTTACGGAAGAATTGATAGCACATTATGAGGATACAAAAAGCAACACTTTTTTTAGCCAATTGATAAGTCTCAAACAAAAGGGTTCAATAATGGAGCACATTGAGGAGTTCCAAAAATTGAACATAAGAGTAAAAGATATTCCAGAGGAGCATAGGATTGATGTGTTCATAGGGTCTTTAAAGGATAATTTCCAACATGATGTTCACCTTTGGGAACCTGATTCATTAGAGAAGGCATTCAGGTTAGCAAGAAAAATGGAAAGCAAAATTATGGCAACCAGGAAGCATACCACTCACAACTATAAAGACGGAAGTATTGTTGCCCCTAGTCTTCCACAACCTATAAGGTTGACACCACAACAATTGGAATAAAAAGAGCAAAAGGGCTTTGTTACAGTTGTGATAGCAAATACACTAAAGGTCATAAGTGTGCTAAGAAGAAATTATTCTACATAGATTGTGAAGAGGAAGAAGAAAAGGAGCAAGAAAGGTCAAAAGAAGAGGATATACTCCAGGAACAAAGCCTAGATGAAGAACAAATAAATCCGAACATATCTTGTAATGCATTGGAGGGAATTACCACTCCTCAAACCATCAAGATAGAAGGACAAATCAAGAAGAAAAAGGTAATAGTGTTGATTGATTCAGGAAGCACCCACAATTTTATTCATTGTAAGGTAGCAAAAGAATTGAATTGCTTCTTATATCCAGCACCAGAGTGTCAAGTGATGATTGCAAATGGAGGAACAATAAATTGCTCTGGAAAGTGCCATAATATCAAGCTATCCATGGGAGAATATGTATTGACTAGCCCAATGCTTTCCATTCCAATGAGAGGTGCTGATGTTGTACTAGAAGTCCAATGGCTACAATCCTTGGGTACAATAGCTTTTAATTTTCAAGAACTTTTCATCAAATTTTCTACGGAAGGAAAGGAAGTTGAATTAAGGGGTATTGCAGGGAAACCAGGAAAGATAATCAGCTCTAATGGTATGACAAAGCTTCTAAAAAAGGAGCAAAGAGGTGTAATTGCACAATTATGCTCGCTAGATGTTTCCACATCGGAATCATCTATTTCTCCAGATCTCCAAAAAGTCCTGGACAATCATTCCAAGGTATTTGAGACTCCCAAAGGTCTCCCACCTATGCGTGATCATGATCATGCTATTCATCTGATTCCAGGAAGTGTTCCTCCAAACATCAGGCCGTACAGATATCCCTATGTCCAAAAGAGTGAAATTGAACGTATGGTTGCAGAAATGCTAGAGGCTGGTATAATTCAACCGAGTCAAAGTTCTTTCTCTGCTCCAGTAGTATTGGTGCACAAGAAGGATGGATCATGGTGCATGTGTCCAGATTATAGGGAGCTCAACAAGCTCACTATTAAAGATAAGTTCCCCATTCCTGTCATTGATGAATTACTGGATGAATTGCATGGATCAATTTACTTCACCAAGTTGGATCTTCGTTCAGGATATCATCAAATTAGAATGAAGACTGAAGACATTCTGAAAACAGCATTTAGAACTCATGAGGGTCATTATGAATTTTTGGTCATGCCTTTTGGCCTTACCAATGCACCTTCAACATTTCAAGGTTTGATGAATTCAATTTTCAAACCATTCCTTAGAAAATTTGTGTTAGTATTTTTTGATGATATACTAATCTACAGCAAGTCTTGGAAGGATCATGTTGAACATGTTGACAGGGTGCTACAACTATTGGAGGAGAAACAATTATATGCAAAAAGATCCAAATGTTTCTTTGGAGTCCAAGAGGTGGAATATTTGGGTCATATTGTATCTCATGAAGGAGTTAAGGTAGACCCTAGAAAAATTAAAGCCATTAAGGAATGGAAAATCCCCACATCCATAAAGCATCTGCGAGGATTTCTCGGGTTGACAGGGTATTATCGCAAGTTTGTTAAGAATTATGGGAGAATAGCAGCACCTCTAACAACATTATTGAAGAAAGATGCATTTTCATGGACTCTGGAAGCAACAAAGGCCTTTGAACATCTTAAAGAGGCAATGTGCCAAGCACCGGTCTTAGCTACACCGGACTTCACAAAAACCTTTATTGTGGAATGTGATGCTTCAGGAAATGGAATTGGTGCTGTTCTAATGCAAGATGAAAGACCCATTGCTTTTGAAAATCGTCCAATCAAGGGAAAGTTTTTAAGCAAAGCTATTTATGAGAAGGAAATGTTGGCAATACTCCATGCACTTAAGAAATGGCGACCCTACCTAATGGGAAGACACTTCAAGGTAAAAACGGATCATGATAGCCTTAAATACTTTTTAGAACAAAGATTATCCTCTGAAGAGCAACAAAAGTGGGTCACAAAGATGTTGGGTTATGACTTTGAAATCATCTACAAAAAAGGGAAGCAAAATGTGGTGGCAGATGCACTCTCAAGAAAGGATGAGGATGTGGAAGCATTGTTGTGCGCCATTTCTATTATCCAACCAGATTGGATAAACAAAGCAAGGGAGGAATGGAAGAATGACGAAGAAGTGTGGGCACTTATTCGAAAGTTACAACAAGATTCCAGTACGTCTGATACATTTAGCTGGAAAAATGATTCGTTATGGTACAAAGATCGCTTATACCTCTGTAAGAATTCCCAGCTAAAACAAAATATTCTTATGGAATTGCACACTTCTCCCTTAGGAGGGCACTCAGGATTTTTAAAAACTTACCACAGGGTTAAGAAGGAATTTCTTTGGGATGGCCTTAAATCAGATATTCAAAAGTTTGTGGCGAAATGTTTGGTTTGCCAACAAAATAAAGTTGAAACAATTAAGACACCGGGTCTATTACAACCTTTATCCATTCCAAGCCAACGTTGGGAGGAGGTTTCAATGGATTTTATCACAGGTTTACCCAAGTCTGAGGGAAAGAGTGTCATCATGGTGGTAGTTGACAGAATTACCAAGTATGCACACTTTTGTGCATTATCACATCCATTTAAAGCCAGTACAGTTTCTACTGCATTTATGGAAACAATTCAAAAGCTACATGGAAACCCAAAGATTATTGTAAGTGACAGAGATCCCATTTTCACTGGAAATTTTTGGACAGAATTATTTTCTTGTCTTGGTACTCAGTTAGCTCATAGCTCATCTTATCATCCTCAATCTGATGGGAAAACTGAGATAGTAAACAAATGTTTGGAAGGATATCTTCGTTGCTTTGTATCTGATAAACAGACACAATGGGTCAAATGGTTGCCTCTGGCTGAATGGTGGTATAACACTTCCTTCCATACAGCAACAAAAATGACCCCATTTATGGCACTTTATGGGTATCAACCACCATCCATCACATCATATTTAAGAGAAAATTCTAAGGTTCACGCAGTGGAACATCACATCGAACATCAATAACAAGTCCTCCAACTCTTAAAGGATAACCTCGTGTTGGCACAAAATAGAATGAAACAACAGGGAGATCAACATCGCAGTGAAAGAAGTTTTGATGTAGGTGATTGGGTATTCCTACGGCTACAACCATATAAGCAAATGTCCCTCAAGCAAGCTAAGAAGGATAATAAATTATCACCAAAGTATTATGGTCCGTACAAGGTGTTGCAAAAGATTGGTACTATGGCATACAAATTGGAGCTTCCTGCAGCTTCTCGATTGCACCCAGTTTTCCATGTTTCATGTTTAAAGAAGGTTATAGGCGACAAGCTCCCAGTTCAAACAATATTGCCAAAACTTGACGAGGAAGGAAAAATTATATTGGAACCGGAAGCAGTCACAGAAACAAGAACTCGACAGCTACGAAATCGATCAATTTCAGAGTATCATATCAAGTGGAAGAACTTATCCGCTAAAGATTCCACATGGGAGGATGAGAATTTTATGCAGAAGTATCCAGAACTACTCAAGCGTTGAGGACAACACTTTTTTGAAGGAGGGGCATGTTGGGTCCCTATAATACTAGTGATTACCCCATTACTATTGCAGTTATACCCCTTATTAATATTGTTGTGCCCCTATTTCCCCCATATTGTTATTAGTGTGCCCCATAGAATCCCTCTATTGTTATTTTTGTGGCTTTATATTATTATTGTTAGGTCGGCTGGATTATATTGTGACTCCTTAGACTCCTATATATAGAAGGGAGGTTTTGTCATTTGAATCATCCAAGAATTGTTCATTTATGTAATGTAAAGGAGGTTGCCCCCTCGAAGAGGCTGAATTCTAAGGCGTTGATCTATCTTTTCTATCTTTTCTTGAGCTGGTTTCATAACATGGCTATGTAAACCACAAAAACTACATAGTTTTCTATGCCATGATTTTTGTTCATCATTAACATGCTTGTAATCAAAATGAACTTTAGAGTATTGAGACATTTTATACCTCTCTCAACTATCTCTAGTGTGATTCTAATGATGGGAGCTTGCCTTCGCTCTCCCTTTGGGATGTGCATTGTCATGGGAGGATAGCGATGCGTTCCAATCATTCTCTTTCCTCAACGGTTTAAACAATGTCTTGGAAGCTTCTGACACCTTTGAGCACTCTCCTTCAGTGTATCCCAAACCTATAAATCGAGTTATTTATACAAACTCCAATGGTTGAGTCATTCCTTGGCCATTAACGCCAAGTCCTCCTCCTTTATACCCCATCCTGGTAAGGAGTCTCATGCCAGTTCTTGAAATGGGTACCTCCACACTTCCAACAAAAATAGTGTCATGTGAAAATGAAGCTCAAGAATGATCAGCATTGTTTACCTCAGCTTTCAATTCTGAAACAGGTGATGATGGCTTCGCTAAACCTTCATTGCGCTTCAATTCTTCCAAGGCCTCTTCCATGGCTTGTAACTGAAGTTGCAATCTCTTCTTCTCCTCTTTTTCTTCTCGTAGAAGTCTCCTCAATTCAACATTCTTTGCTTGAAGGCTCTAATTGATCTCCTCATTTGAATGATGATAAGACGATGAAGAGGAAGAACGCTCACTCGAGGGGTAGATGGAGCATCGTCCTCTGGTCTTTCTTTGTCACGTTCCTTATAGAGATCTCTGTTGTTCTCCATTTCCCTTCTTGTTGCACGTTCATTCATTCACACTCGCAATTCACATCAATGAGAAGACCGCTCTGATATCAAGCTTGTTCTGGATCTCTTCAGCGACCAGAATTAACCAAGATCTTTTTCTTATGTGATGTTAGCATAATTGCAATTAAAAGAACATGCAAAGCCACATGTGCATATTGTAAAGAAGATGAAACGTGACGACAACCATCAAATCAAGAACACATAACACATTGATAACGGAGTTCACCCAGTGTGGGTTACGTCTTTGGGCCCTGGTGTTAAGAGTGGGGAGGTTGCTTCATTAATGTTGCAAATGATGATGATGTACATGGTATATTATTTTTCATTACAAGGATAAATACCCTCAACCATAGTGGCATGTCTCTCCACGAGACGTTCTCAGGAACTCTCACTCATATGGGCAAATTCCCTCAACAAGAGTGGTATGTGTCTCCACGATACGTTCTCCATATAAGAAATCTCGCTCAAATGGGCATTCCTT
Source organism: Pinus tabuliformis (assembly GCA_031772625.1). Taxonomy (NCBI): domain Eukaryota; kingdom Viridiplantae; phylum Streptophyta; class Pinopsida; order Pinales; family Pinaceae; genus Pinus; species Pinus tabuliformis. Next base: position 276,278,922 of record CM062816.1, read on the forward strand.
CGGCATGACAAGCTAATAAAAATTCACATGATGTGGCATACAAGTATCCCTCAACATAATGGTAATCAGGGATCTCAACGACGAAAACATCATCTCAGAAAATCAGAAGAAAAGCATGACATAACTGCATCCTATACAGTTTATGAGAAAAAAAATCGGCGTAAATCACATGATAATACATTTGTCGGCATGTTTCGAACCAACGAGTGTGGTTCATCATCAGGGCAAGTTGAAGAATCAGATCATGGCTACAAGTTAAATAGGGATAGCAGACCTTCCAACGGCTAGGTTTCATTGGAAAACGGTTATATTAGACTAAACTGGACCAACGACTATAATTGACCAAGAAACGGCTAGATTTGACTAGTTAAATTATTTAATTATATTAATATTATTAGATAAATAGTTATTCAATGTATTAGGGTTGATATCATTATATTTTATAATGTTCTGAATGTCATTAAAGTTTAGAATGCTACAAACGAAAATTATTTTAATACTTTTTGGTTGGTATTGTGTGTTATTTTAAGTAAAATGTTAATCAAATTTGAGTTAAAAATAATAAATCTAGGGAATATTAATAATAATAATGAGTAAAATGTTAACAAATATTAATAGATCTAGGGATTATAACTATTAGTAATTGTATGGATTTAATATTAACTAAAATAATAATATTAAATATTATATTATTATTATTATTATATTATAATAATATTATTATTCTTATTATTAATGGTTTGGGTAACTAATTAATATAAATTTACTAGTAAAGCTATCTAATGTGAACATAAACTTACTACATAAATTTAAATAATTATCTTATACTAGATAATTTTAACCCATTGAGATAGTCATGAAAAAGGACTATCTCATGACTATCTGAATGGGTTAAAATTATCTAGTATAAGATAATTATTTAAATTTAAGTAGTAAGTTTATGTTCACATTAAATAGCTTTACTAGTAAATTTATATTAATTAGTTACCCAAACCATTAATAATAAGAATAATAATATTATTATAATATAATAATAATAATAATAATATAATATTTAATATTATTATTTTAGTTAATATTAAATCCATACAATTACTAATAGTTATAATCCTTAGATATATTAATATTTGTTAACATTTTACTCATTATTATTAATATTCCCTAGATTTGTTATTTTTAACTCAAATTTGATTAACTTTTTACTTAAAATAACACACAATACCAAAGTATTAAAATAATTTTCGTTTGTAGCATTCTAAACTTTAATGACATTCAGAACATTATAAAATATATTGATCTCAACCCTAATACATTGAATAACAATTTATCTAATAATATTAATATAATTAAATAATTTAACTAGTCAAATCTAGTTGTTTCTTGGTCAATTATAGCCGTTGGTTCAATTTAGTCTAATATAACCGTTTTCCAGTCAAACTTAGCTGTTGGAAGGTCTGCTATCCATATTTAACTTGTAGCCATGATCTGATTCTTCAACTTGTCCTGACGATGAACCACACTCGTTGGTTCGAAACGCGTCAACAAATGTATTATCATGTGATTTACGCCGAAATTTTTTTCTCCTAAACTTGATATGGATCACAGAAGCCTCAATTCAACAATTGCATCATATACATCAGCTTTCGAGGATTGCCAAAAATTTCAAAGCTCAACTATTGAAACATACACCACCATTGAATTTGTGGCACGAAATTGTGTCAAACAACTATAAAATTTCCCCCTTTCTGAAACCGTCAAATTCTGGACCCTCGGGAATCTCGAAGATTACCCCAAAGATTCTTTCCTAAATATGTCCGAAAAATCCACTGCTCAGATGAAGCTTCTAAGCACACCACTGCGCTCCTTGCAAAATTCTGTGAAAAATGACTATAAAGTTGGCATCATTCTGACACTGGAAAAAATCAGCCTCCAAGGGAATCTTTTAGATTCCACAAGATTCCTTGTTGTTTGCTGCTTGACTTTCTACTGCTTATATGGGGAAATAGGCCACACAGTTGGACTCCTAGCGAGAAAACATGCAAAAATGATTATACACTTGTCAAATCCTGACACTTGCACCACTGGCCCTCTAAGGGAATCTTTTTGGCATCTTGAATATTCTCTAGCTCATGGTTCCACTATCTTTGCAACTGATGGTTCCGCTCCGCTCTCCACTGTCGCGCTCACTTGGCAAAAGAGTGATCTCTTATACATATGTGCCAGCGGATATTACAATGTAGGTTCATTGGCCCATTCGTAAGTATCCAAGTGGGGTGCATGAGGCCCGGGTTCAAACCCGACTTAGACACATTTTATTTGGTGGCATAGCGTGGTTGGGAGAGGCGGTTACGATTCTGTTAACAAATAGGTGGTGTCATAACTGTTGGCACATTTAAACGTTTTGGTTTATTTGTTGTATTCAGTTATGGTTTATTGTAGTAACCAACAGTTGAAACTTGGTATGAAATGATTAACGTTTATGGCATATGGTTTATCATATGAAATGTGGTTAAAGTGGGTATGGTAACCGTTGTTTTTATATGACATTTTGAGGTCGCCCATTGGAAGTCATCCCACGTGGGTCGGGCGGGTTCAACCCCCGTCGACTCCTTATTGGTGGTCACCTGTTACATATATGTGTTGACTGTTGGTTGAACGGTCGTGGGTAATGCAACGGTTGGCGGGGTTTGATCGCCTTCCACCCGCATATATATAGTGTTATTATATATAATGTCAGGGGTGGCGGGGGTGGCGAGGGTGGCAACCCGCCCCCCAATTTTAATATTTTATTTTTATTTTTTAACAACCAACTAATTAAAATTAATCCATCAGTTTTAGGGGTCACTGGAAAAATTAAGTAGGCAACAAATTTTCTCGTTCCGATGGCCAGATTTCGTACGTTGGGTCGCTACCAAATTGTTGCCTCGTTAGGTCTACGACTTGGCCAAGTTTGACCTGAACTTTGACTAGCCATAACTTGAGCATACGAACTCGGATTTGAGTGTTGTTCACATCGTTGGAATCAAGGTGACGAGCACTACAATATGGTCTTGGTTTCACTTCAATCTAAGGACTTTTATTTTTTTTATCTTTTCCATAGCCACTACTGAATTTTGAGCATGTCTGGAGTCACCTAGATCAACAATGGGGAAGTAAATGTTGAAAAGTTGGATAATTGGGTTCATCAGTTTGAAGTCTTTTGCAGGATTCAAAGGATTAAGGATGATGTGACCAAGATCCAACTTGCTTCTCTTCGTTTGGAAAGTGCATCTCTCATCTAGTGGGAGGCCAGAACTCAAGAAGACTTGAAGAAAAGTAGTAAAATTATCTCTTCTTGGAATGATTTTGTAGCCACATTAAGAATTAATTTTTCTCCATTAGCTTACATGAAAAAATAAATTATGGATTGGAAAAAATTTACACAAGTTAAAGGTTAGAGTGTTCAAAGTTACACACAAGAATTTAGAAGAAGAGCTTTAATCTTGGGTGTAGATTTTTCTTCACAAGACACTCTCCTTAAATACATAGGTGGATTACATAGTTATTTGAGACATACAATTCTTATGTTTAATCCCACCAATCTATATGAACTATGTGTTCAGGAAACTCATTTAGAACCAAGAGGGAAGAATTTTCCTCAAGAGACTAGCAAGTCATTCAAATATGGAGACAAAGGAAAGGGGAAGTTTAAACGCAAAGGCAAAAATAATGCTATAGTCAAGAAAGAGGGAGAGAAACTCACTTGCAAACATTGTTCAAAACAAGGCCATTATGAAGACCATTATTGGAAACTACATCCAGAAATGAGACCAAAGAAGTTCAACAACAAGGGGAAACAGAAGATTGTTGCAACAACTCAACAAGATCTAGGATCTGATTCAAGTGATGAGACTAAAATCACAACCATGGGAATGAAAGGTAAATATTCTATTGTAAGTATTAGTTCTTCTAGTAAGATTATTGAGTCTCAAAATGATAAATAAATAATTGAGCTTTTCCATATTAGGGTCATTGTAAAACATACCAAAGTTGATACCTGATAATGGATCCCAAGTTAACCTTATTTCTGAAGCTATTATCAAGAAACTAAACTTAGAAACTATACCTCATCCTAAACCTTACCCTTTGGGTTGGGTATGTGACAATACTGAATTTCAAGGGACAAGAAAATGTAAACTTAAATTCGTCATCACTGCAAACTTTATAGATGAGGTAGAGCTTGATTTTGTACCACTTGACATATGTGGAATTGTTTTAGGGAGTCCATACTTGTATGAACGAAAAGTCATATTCTATCATCATGAGAACAAATATCATCCTTTTAAATATGGAATTGAATATATTGTTAGAGCACATCACAAGAAGATGAACTTGTATTCTGTAAGTGTTGGCCAAATGAAAAGGCTTATAAATGCTAATAAGAATTTTGCATTATTGATGATCAAACCCAAAGATATTGTTGAATCTGAAGCTTTCCAAGGATGTTATGCAAAAATCAAGTATGATTTGGTTGAAGTCGTTAACACATATGATAATATGTTTTAGGAACCTGAAGGGTTGCCTCCTAATAGAGGAATCCAACATGAGATTCAATTGCAGCAGGATGCACCTCTTCCAAACATTGGCATGTATAGAATGTTAGTTTTGGAGAATGCAAAAATCAAGAAGAATATTCAAGAGTTGGTTGACAAAGGGGTCTTTACACCAAGTACATCTCCCTGTGGGTCTCCTATTGTCTTGGTTCCAAAGGAGGATGGTACATGGCAGATGTGTGTGGATTTTAGAGCTTTGAAAAAAATCACAGTAAAGAATCGTTATCCTCTTCCTCATATTGATGATTTGTTGGGCCAATTAAAGGATGTTGTTTATTTCACGAAGTTACGATTTGGAAGGTTGTTTGAGATGTCTTAAAGGAAGATAAATTGTATTTGAAGATGTCTAAGTGTGAATTTGGGAAAACCTCTTTAGTTTATTTGGGTAATATTGTTGGAGGGGGTGAATTGAAGATTGATCCCTCAAAGGTTGAAGTCATTGTGAATTGGCCTAAGCCCAATAATGTAATAGAGGTTAGGAGATTTTTGGGAGTAGCCCAATATTGGAAAAAGTTTATTGCTAACTTCTCATCTATTGTAGCTCCACTACATGCTTTGACAAGTGTGAAACAGGTCTTTCAGTGGGGAGGAAAGCAACAGAAAGCCTTCGATACATTGAAAGAGAAAATCAGTACAGCACCAGTCCTTGCATTTCCAGATCTTAAGCAACCATTTGAGATTCAAACCGATGCAAGTGATTATACCATGAGAGAAGTTTTGATGCAGCATGGTAAGCATATTTTTTATCATTCTGAAACCTTTACAAATGCAGTAATTAACTATGCAACTTATGATAAAGAGTTGTATGCTTTGGTACAAAGCGTGAAGAAATTGAATCATTATTTGATGGGTAAAGACATAATTATTCATATTTACCATCAACCATTTCAATTTTTACCATCACAAACCAAGCTACAACAAGCTAGACATTTCAGGTGGATGGGATTTCTACAGCAGTTCCATTTGGTAATCAGGTACAAGAAAGATATATACAACAAAGTTGTTGATATGTTGTAAAGGCCTATTGTTAATGCATATGTCATTCTTAAGCATAACCCAATCATACATGAAAGTTATATTGAACAACATGCTCAAGATGATGATTTTAAATATGTTTATGCAACTTTGATTCAAGGCAATCATGTTGAAGAGTTCGATTATTGTGTTCATAACAAGTCGTTGTATCATCTTGGAAAGTTGTGTATTCCACAGGGTGAAAGAGTCAACATCATAAGGGAAACTCATACTTCTCTTATTGTTGGCCACTTTGGTGTAGGCAAAATAGTTGCACAATTACATAGGTATTGTTATTGGCCTCGCATGAATGAAAGTGTTTCAAGATATGTAAGAGGATGTTCCATGTGTGCTACTAGTAAGCCTAGAAATAGAAAGTTGGGTTTGTATACTCCACTTCCTATTCCTTCTCGTCCTTGGGAAAGTATTTCTATGGATTTTGTAGGAGGACTACTAATGACAAAGAAAGGTCATGATTATCTTTATGTTGTTGTAGATCATTTCGGCAAAATGTATGTGTTTATGCCATGTAAGAAACATGTTACAACTGAATAAACTATAAATATGTTCTTCCAAAATGTATGCGTACACTTTGGGCTTCCCACTTCTATTATTTATGATGGGTTTCCCACTTGGGTAGGTGAGATAGGTTCTTCTTCTCCTATAGTTTCTTAAAAAAAAATAGGTTTCTCACTTGGAGGGTCTTCTAACTCCCCTGTAATCAGAGAGGGAAGTTCACAGTCACCGAAGAAGAATGAAGGTTGACTACTTGAAGGGGTGGGGGTTTTCTGCAAGAATTTCCCTTGGTTGTCCCTACTCCTATGGGGCATGAAAGAACAAGTTTCGTTTTCAATTTTTCACTTTTTTTTCAAATCAATAAGACTAATGCAAAAAAAAAAGAAAAAAAAAAAAGCAACTCTTAAGCAAAAACAACACCGACTTAGACACCTTCTCGATAATGGCACAAAAAATTGATGAGCCCTAGTATTGCACCAAGTATTTTGCAGCTCCCAAGGGCTTCTCAACTCAAATTATCAACTCAAGGTTTGTACAAACTTAGAGGTGATAATGCTATATGCATAGTAGGTTAGGTTCTACTCATGTCACGCTCATTCATGAAATCAAATTAAGGTGTTCAGACACCAATCCTCCAACTAATGACACTGAAAATTTATTATGAAAACATAATTGAACACGATTCTAACTACAAAGGTGAAAATTCCATTCATCAAATGTAAATGTTGATTGAAATTGCATGAAAGGAAAAAGGCTAATCTATTTGCAAAAGTAAATCATGCTATTTTAGTTACACACTTAATTTAAATAAATAACCTACTTGCATGCATCATTTATCTACTCACACTTGCTTGAAAATGAGGAATCCAATCTTTAACATACCTATGAAGAAAAATACTAATTCTAACTTTGTTTTGCTATATAATCGTTGCAGTGATGAAAGGATGAGGTTGGAGTAGTCCTAGAGTCTTCCCTAATCATAAATCATAGTGTGGGGGCCATTATTCAACTTAACTATGCCAAAGTCAAAGTATGAAGAAACATTAGTTGAAGAAAATAGTGTTACAGGTCTACTACATGAGGTGCTACAGGAGGTCTCGTATTGCTATAGGAGGCCCTGTTTTGCTACAGGAGGAGGGTATGAGAGATTTTTTAGGAAAAAAATGGTGCCTTGAAGGCAAAGTAAGGTGGATGGAGGTAAAAGGTGGTAAATGATGGGTGTGAGGACCCCTTATCCAAGCCTAGTACCTCTCATAGGTCTATCTTGCACTAGAGTTGATGTCCATAATGTCCTTCATCTACCTTAATAGAGTGAATTCAGAGATAGAGTTTGGAAGCAAGGTGAGGTGCCTAAGAGGAAGATGGAAAAGTCTAGGTGGATTTAGGAAGGTGTTTCCACCCCTGCAAACCAGTACGATTCCTGCATCTAGCCAAGTACATGCATCAAATGACAATTATTGTAGCAAAGTAAATAATCATCAAAAAGTTGAGTTGAATTTATTGAAGTCTACCCTAACCTACAACACAACTCTAATTGCCAAACCAATTCTACTAACTCCTAAGTTGCAGAGATTAGACATGCAGAGAGATTTCAATCTAATACCTAACACTTTCCAAGAAATCATAAAAAAATATTTTTTAGTTGTTATTGTGGATCTTTCCAATCACTCTTCCCACAAGAGAGGTGATAGGAAAGCTTGCAATTACAAGTTTTTATGATATAACATCTACTGAAACAAGGAAATAATTGCAATACTTTGAAACAAGAACAAGAAAGAAATACAAGAGGGGGACTAAATCCTATGGGTTGGGCCCAAACCCAAGGGTTTCAGCCCTCCAAAACTAACTCAGATGCATACCAATAGTAAACTTCTCATTAATAGAAAATGATAGTCACATACATCATGAAAAATAAGAATGACAATGTCAAGCACTAGGCTCACAGTAGCTACTCCTAGCTACAACAAAAATTTGAATCCTAATGAGCCTCTTGGCTGGTTTATTTATACAAAAGGGTAGTTGATGGAATCTCCCTTGAAAAGAGGAGTGATTCCCTCCAAGATCTTGAGATTTGTGGATCTGGTCCTCCTTGATCTTCACATGTACTTGGAGTCCCTCGACTGCTAGTGAATTCAAGCTATGAGTGAGGATTTTGTGATCTCAAGCCGAGTTAGAGAGTTAATGAGGTGGACAAGCCCCCTATATTCTCTCTTGGTTGTCTCCATCAAGCCCCTGCATAGTAAATGCCTCCAAAAATGCTTATTTTCCTGCAAATTAATCACATTAGGCCATACAATATGACAAACACCCTTTAGTCTTCCTACTAAGCATATTATGGCTAAAAATGTGAATTAATGTGAGAAAAGGAGAGTTTTAAGGGCTAGAGGATAGCATAATGAACTTCAAAATATACCTATTGATGGGACCCATCCCATTTAATCCACAAACCAATGGCTAGACAAAAGTGGTAAACAAAACAGTAGTACATCTCCTTTGTGGATATTACAACAAACATCCTAAGCTTTGGGATGAACACCTACACTACACCCAGCATGCCTATAATAGAGCCAAGAATTCTTCGACTCGAACATCTCCATTCGAAGCATGTTTCAGATATTTACCAAAATCTCCCTTAGATTTTATCTTTGGGAAAGATGTTGTTGTGGATGGATACAGTGATATAGATCAGGCCAAGTGCTTCATTGAATGAATTTAGTTGGTGCATCATATGGTACAAGAATAGTTGGAGAAGAGTTAAGACAAGTACAAGGTGAGACATGATAAGCATCGTGTTGACCACACCTTCAAGGTGGGTGTTGTGGGGAAAAATGCCTATGCAGGACGATCCTATCCACCTAAGGTGTGACAGCGCCTTAGCAACAAACAGAGACAGCTATTCTAGTATTCTTCCTTTATGAATTAAGAATGAAGAGAGAGATGAATGGACTAACCGGTGTCTTCCGTTTGTCCCTCGATCCGGCTTCTCTTCTCTTAGAGAGTTCCCAGCTACTTGCCTTCTCGCTCGCCCAGCTTCAAGAGGTTTCTGCAAGATCACAAGAAGAGAACACTACACAAGACATGGATTTGTATTCATAACTAGTTCAGGATTAGAAATAAACTAAACATACTAATGCAATCATACATCAAGAATACATCAGCATATAGGAGAAACCAAGATAGCTTTATTGATGAATAACAAGGTTCAGGAAGAGATACAACCCAGAGGGCTCCAATCCAGCATCTCCTTCCCAGCAAATGGAATTCCTATCTTCACCCCCTTCAAAGCATTAAGCACCCAATGATTCCAATCTCAAACCAACAGCAATTCTTTGCAATAACAAAATTCCAGCCTCTAGATCTCATGGAGGAGAGATCCATATATAGATGTTTGGAGAGAGGATGAGTCAGCTTGAGATCTGACTAGTGTCCTCTCCCTCTGTCAGTTCTTGATTCCACTTGGAGGTTCTTGCTTCCACTTGGAGATTTGGAACCTCTTACTCATCACCAGTCGAATTCCCTGAGGCAAGTGTCATTTTGGAAGCTTCCTGGGTTTTGACACCTTGAGAAATGAACTTGCCACATGTCCACTCTCGTTCAGCGCAGGTAGCCAGTGTTCCCTTTGACATTCAACGCAGGTAGCCAGTGTTGGCTTTGACATTCAGCGCAAATAGCTAGTGGAGCCACTGAAATGATCCTGAATTGACTTGTTTTTGAGCAGTTTCTGGTGGAGAACTTCTGTGAATTGCTGTGGTTTGTTAGCCTTGTTCCTCTAGGGGTAGGAACAACATGTTTAGGGACTTTGGATCCCTTAGATTATGGACATTTCATGCTCAATGTTGTAAGGCACAAAAATGTCTATAACAGTTGCCCCCTAAAGTATGAGGCTGTTTATCGGGTGAAATGCTTTATCAGGGGGATCCGAAGTTCATCCAATGCTGGGAGGAGACCTGTAATAAGATACAATACAATACATTATTTTTCATACTGCTTTCATGATCTAGCTGAGGCGGGCATTCCCATGCTCAGCTTTATAAATTCATTTTTCTGTACATAGAACAGACAATCGTCTGATGGTAGACTGATAATTTTGATGAAATTATCATCCTTTGAGTAGGATGATTATCTGCTGCAATGATGTACATGTCAATGTCTTTATCTTTCCTGAATATATATCGCAGCCCGGATGGATGAAACTAGATCCGGGGTCTTCAAACCCGTTCGATCTTCACTCTAAGTACAAGTCGATCCATGTGAGAAATGTTCTGAAGTCGAACATGGAAAGACATCGCTTGATTACCGGTCAATGATGTAAACCGTTAACAAGCGCGAGAGGAATCACCGATAATGATAATGACCCTCAAGGTACTGCAGTACAATTCACGTGGTGTAAATAAAGGACTTGGCGTCGAACACCACGCAAAATCTTTCGGTCGAAGGTCATTGACGTATACCTGTCGCCGGAAGTGAGAAACTTGCCATTGAGGCATGCAAGCTTCAAAGTACTGAAGGGGTTGTTCCTAGATCAACTTCTTGGATAATGAGCTGATGTCGACAAGAAGTGATCCGTCAAAGGAGGGCCTTAATGAATCCCACATCAGTGACACGGAACGGAGCTAATGATTTTAATGGAGGTGAAAACGATCTGTGACATATGATTCAGGGTGGCGGTCATGAAAGGATGAAGGATAATGTATGGCAGTGGATGGGACACGGTTGACTTTTCTGAACGACTTCTCTTGAACATATGGCGACACTGATGCGATGGATTGGTAGCATTACCCCAAATATGGATGGTATGGCGAGACCATGGATGTGACCGGTGAATGAAACAACCCAACCCGATTGTGGTACGGAGGAAGAGTGTCATGTTCAAGAGCGACTTGCTACCATCAAAGTTTTCTTTAGTTTCTCCCAATTTTTCCCCAGTCATTGCTGACCAGTACCTCTTTATTTTTGTCAAGCTTGAGGAGGATAACATATGCTTGTTCTATAACCTGCCCTTCGGGCAAGCCCATCGCTATGTTTTAACGAGCCTAGCGATAGTGAAACTCGTTCTCGTCTAAAGACAAGTTTGTCGCTATTTAATGATTTTAACGAGTCTAACGACAAGGATAACTCGGTCCTTTTCATTTTTAGAGAGTCTGAAAAGGTACATAAAGTTAACTCCAAAAGTCCTTTTTCGTCATCTAATCCCTTAAGTCCAAAAAAGTATAAAACAATACAGAAGGGATGAGTTTTCGATAGTTTTAACGAGCCGAATAAAACGAGCGCTCGATCTTTTTGTGCAATAATCCCTCAGGTCCAAAAAGATTAAAATCTAGAGGAGGGATAGCACTTCCTGTCCCTTTAACGAGCTGGAAGGCCAAGGACTCGGCAATCTTTTCATATTTTACGAGTCAGTTGAAAAGAGCTTAAAGAAGACTCGTCTTTTGAGGAACGAGTGATAAACAGGGTTAGCAGCTGATTCCAGGTACAGGTTGGAATTTTCCAATCACGGCAGTGTCACAAGGATGGCTAGGTGAAATCACTCTTCGCAGTTGTTCCTCAAAATGGGTAAACAATCATATGGAGGTGAACGATCGGCCAAATGAAAAGTGGAGGTGACGGTGCAAACACGAACAAGGCTTTAATGGCTGATAAAGTTACATTCACAGTGGTTATTTACCGGGTAGGTTCATTTTTATTTAAAATGAGCTTAAACGCTGGTGGAAACACTTGCTCATTGCTTATGTTTATTTTTTAACGAGCATGAAGTCCGCGTTAAAACTGCTCGGATCTTGCGTTTATTTTTTAACGAGCATGAACTTTGTGCTAAAACTGCTCGATTACCCAGTCATATGATAAGAATGTCTCATTAAGATTCTATTTTTTATGGAGCTTCATCTTACAAAGCTATGCCCCGCATCCTTTCGTTACGCAAGTTCGGAAACGACTAATCCTACGAGTTTAAAGGGTTAGACCTACAGGTTTAAAGGGAGGACCTAAAAATTTAAAAAATAAATAGCCGCCCCTTGCTTGCACTCCAAAAGGTTTGCATGCCCCCAGGCATAAAGTACGATTTCAAGGTTACCCCTCAATTTGCAGATAAAACATTTGTTTTACCGGGAGAGGCCTACCTCTTTCAGGTTACCCAAAGATTGTCCTGTTATTCTTTCAACAAAACACTTCTTCGGCGGTGTCTACCGAGATAAACAAAGGTGAGTGACGACGCCCGCCCTCTCACATAACTTTGACAAAAGAATCTTATTCTAGAACAACCCCTCTTCCAACCACGGACGGGGTACGGACTAGTCATATTCTCCCGCGGAAACCTACCCTATACCCAAAGTTTTCCTGCCGAAGCAGACCAGGACGCATGCCCCCTGGGGTCCAGTCATATCCTCCCGGATTACTCGCGCTCATCAGGAGGATGGACCGTGGGTTGAGACACTTCTTGCGCGAAGAGACCATTTAGGGATGGTACATGACTATTTGCGATGCGTGATCCGGGAAACGAAAGTTGGTCCACGAGCTTGACCACTCTTCCTTCATGCGGAAAACACATTACTCTAAAGAGTGAGGAGACGATGGCTCCCATGCAATATATATAGTCTCGTCCAAGGAGTAGGTTATAATCCAAGGGTCCTTGAACGACCATCACGTTCATTTGAACGGTCTTCCCTTTCAATGTTATGGGCACATTGGGGAGGATCCCTAAAGGTCGACTGGTTCCTTTATCAAAGCCTGATAGATTTCTCATTTCAGGCAAAAGCGCTGGCGAACCAAGCGCTTTCCAAGCAATAGAGGAAAGGATACTCACAGATGCCCCCTCATCAATGATAGTGCCAGCCATTACCATTCTGTATATTTGAACGATAATTCTGAATGGTATGCTTGCTGGCAACCGGGGTCTGCCTAGTCGGTTCCAGTCGAACGAGACAACTAGGTTGCTTGGTGGTGGGACCGAATAGACGGCCGGATATGACTCTGACGAAGTTCCTTCCTGCGATAAAGGAATGGGCAAATTGCCCCCTTGTTCGTCGGAGTCTGTGTTGATGAAGAGAATTTGGACGGTGTCGTCTTTATTCTCCTCTGTGATGGTATCATTCGAAGATAGAACCTCTGAAGGCAAAACCAGGTCAACTGCTGTCTCAACCTTTTGACTTTCGTCAGGCATGGATCCAGACGGTTCATCTTCAATGATAGGTGCTTCGGCTGACCACCTGGGCGGGCCAGCCGGGTTCTCAACTAGTGAAGGACTTGGCAGGAGTTTTTGATATCCAGGAGGAAGTTGCGCTCGTAGAATCGGGCGATCTTCCAGAACTCTTTTAGCCTCGTCTAAGAAGGGACAACGGTGGATGGCATGGTCGCCTTCACACAGCTTGCAGGGAAATCTAGCTTTCCCTCTCTGTCCTGGGACTTCACTTTCACTAGTCGACGGTGAGCTGTCAACATGGCTATCAGAGGTCGACGCTACTGAATTGTGCAAACGGGGAGACCAGTCCCTTAGTATCCGAGGGATGCAGGGACAATCTCTGTGGAAGTGGTCTCCCTTGCATATGACACATGGCGATTTAGGCCTAGTCAGTGTTGTGTGTGGATTTTTGTCAGACGACACTTGTTTGCCCCCAGTCGCTTTTGGCTCCTTCTTCTTCTTCTCTTTCTTCTTCTTTTCCTTCTTCTCCTTAGGAACTTGGTTTTTTGTTTTACCAGTTCCGTCAAGCGAAGAGGAAGGAGGAGGGGAAGAATTAGATGAAGTAGAAGGCTGGTGGGCAACTCTGGTCTGGTCTAACTGTTGACTCGACTGTTCAGGAATAGTGGTGGTTTGAACGACATTGGTTGAAAAGAGCCAGACCGGCAGGCCAATTGTCTGTCCTGGAAGCGACAATGTGGCCATATGGGGCGCACCAACATCTCCCCAAGAGGAGAAGGGACTAGGATTTCCACCAAGGGGAATTCCTTGGTTGGTGTGCTCCATTTTTTCAACCTAAAGATCAACGCAGGAATAAGGGTGATTGTTTCGTTTAGAATAAATTTTAACGACGCTTTAGACACAACTTGCTTTTTCAATTTTAAAGAGTCGAGAAAAAGCTAAAGATGACTCTAGTCTCCTTCGATGTTTTAACGAGCCCGAAGTGACAAATGCTCGGATGGACTTTTTCCGTTATAGAGTCTGAAAAAGGCCAAAAGGAACTGCTCTGGAGTTCTAGGCAGAGGGCGTGCCAAACTTTTCGCAAAACCGCAGAATACTTTTTAGGGTACGGGCGGTCAATCTTCCTGAATGCTGTGTTCAGTGCATTGCGATCAGTAGGGCGGCCGACACGGCTTCCTAAGGATAAAGGTTTTATGCCTATAGGGGTCTCCCAATATATACGCGACGGTACGTGGGAGCACAATCCGTACTGGCGCTATCGTCCCTCAGGAGGAATCACCCACCATCCACGAGATCGACAGTCACCAGGCTTTACGACGCCGAACACGTCTCTAGCCTAGACCTCTATGTTGTGTGTTATGTTGCAAAGCGTTGTTAAGTTCATTCAATTTATTTTAGGTTGATCTTTTTAGAAGTTTGCCTTTCAAGGTTCACCACGAGATGTATGATACAATTCCTAAATGCATTCTAAAGATGATAAGCAAGCTTTATATCTTTTCAACTTTGAAAATCCTAGCTACTAAGGGAAAAGAAAGACACCATCTTTTCTCAAAAAGCAATCAGCACACTCTAATGCACTTTTCCTAAATCAATCATGCAAACTATCAAAATGCAAATGCACAATGCAGGTGTTTGTTTTCCGCTTTCTTAGTATTGATGCCTACAAAAGAAAGCTTTTTGTACAACTTTGAGTTTGCTTTTAAATGACAAATACAAACAAGTTTACTTTCTCGAAATCAGAGAGGGTAGAAGAGATTACAACACTTAACGATTTTCGAAATGAATACTTGTTTCGACACTTAAAAGAGACAAACTCAAACCAGTAAGCAAAAGTAAATGTATAATCAACTGCAAACAGCCAATGAACTCTCTTCTAAGATCACAATCAACAGATCTGAATCAAGGGCTACAGGATGATTATTTCACTCATGCAAAGGAAGACTGTAAATGACGCCACAAACACATAAAAACACTCACAGTCTTTTTGTACAAAAGGAGGCGGAATTTAAGCAGAGAAAAGGAGTTATCAGACTGGTACCTATGCTGGTTACAGGCTGCAAAAATCAGAGATCAAAACAGGGCAAAACAGAGCAGAGAACCCCAGCTGCACAAGGCCAAACTGGTTCAGCGCAACCTCAACACAGGGGTTTTGACATTCAGCGCAGGTAGCCTTCACGGGACCTGCGTTGAAATGCAGAACCTCTTCACAGCTGTCGCGCTGAAGGAGAAACTCTCGTTTCTCACTGGGTTCTGGGTCACAGATTGCTATTTAATTCACTGTTTTAGGCCAAATAAAAGCAACAAGCAAGGTATAATCAAAGGGATGCTTTGAGGGAGTACTAAGATCTATCACAAAGGATCATCAAATCATTTGTGAGTCCATTGTTCAGATCATAGACAAGTCCAGTGATTGGATCAAGGCAGCAACTGTCTACTTTGCATCCGGGAATAGCAGATGCAGTTCGATTGTTGCTGTCAAGTCTATGAAACAAACAATGATAGAAACACAAATAAAATGACTAAACAGATGTCCCCAGTGGAGTCGCCAATTTGTTGTGGGGAAAAATGCCTATGCAGGACGATCCTATCCACCTAAGGTGTGACAGTGCCTTAGCAACAAACAGAGACAGCTATTCTAGTATTCTTCCTTTATGAATTAAGAATGAAGAGAGAGATGAATGGACTAACCGGTGTCTTCCGTTTGTCCCTCGATCCGGCTTCTCTTCTCTTGGAGAGTTCCCAGCTACTTGCCTTCTCGCTCGCCCAGCTTCAAGAGGTTTCTGCAAGATCACAAGAAGAGAACACTACACAAGACATGGATTCGTATTCATAACTAGTTCAGGATTAGAAATAAACTAAACATACTAATGCAATCATACATCAAGAATACATCAGCATATAGGAGAAACCAAGATAGCTTTATTGATGAATAACAAGGTTCAGGAAGAGATACAACCCAGAGGGCTCCAATCCAGCATCTCCTTCCCAGCAAATGGAATTCCTATCTTCACCCCCTTCAAAGCATTAAGCACCCAATGATTCCAATCTCAAACCAACAGCAATTCTTTGCAATAACAAAATTCCAGCCTCTAGATCTCATGGAGGAGAGATCCATATATAGATGTTTGGAGAGAGGATGAGTCAGCTTGAGATCTGACTAGTGTCCTCTCCCTCTGTCAGTTCTTGATTCCACTTGGAGGTTCTTGCTTCCACTTGGAGATTTGGAACCTCTTACTCATCACCAGTCGAATTCCCTGAGGCAAGTGTCATTTTGGAAGCTTCCTGGGTTTTGACACCTTGAGAAATGAACTTGCCACATGTCCATTCTCGTTCAGCGCAGGTAGCCAGTGTTCCCTTTGACATTCAACGCAGGTAGCCAGTGTTGGCTTTGACATTCAGCGCAAACAGCTAGTGGAGCCACTGAAATGATCCTGAATTGACTTGTTTTTGAGCAGTTTCTGGTGGAGAACTTCTGTGAATTGTTGTGGTTTGTTAGCCTTGTTCCTCTAGGGGTAGGAACAACATGTTTAGGGACTTTGGATCCCTTAGATTATGGACATTTCATGCTCAATGTTGTAAGGCACAAAAATGTCTATAACAGTGGGGGATCAAGTTTGGCTTTATATCCGCAAGGAGAGGCTCCAAGGTGAAGGTAAAAAACTTAAAGCCAATTAGATATGGTCATTTTAAATTCCTAGAGAAGATTAGTAATAATTCCTTTTGATTAGATTTGCCACCATACATGCAAATTTATGTTGTAGTAAATGTGGAAAACTTAAGATTATATGAGCCTCCTATGATTGAAGATCAAGGAGAGAATGTTCAGATTCCAACAATAGAATATTTATCTCCTGAATACTTAGAATAATTGCAGCAAGATACCGTCCTTGATAGGAGGATAAGGACTTCACACAGAGGCAATGTGGAGTATCTTCATGTGGGGCTCAAGGGAACTAATCCAAGTAAGGTCAGGTGGATTGAGATCGAAAGGGTGAGGGAATTTGTACCCTCACCTACTTGTTGAATAAAAATAGCCTTTTGGTGGTCAAAGCTTCCAATGGTGAGGAATGATCCAAGGGATCAAGAAAATTCCCAAAATTTAAGGTACTCAAAATTTCTTGAAACCAATAACAAATCATATTTCTCGTCATATTGAATCTAGCGCCGCTTAAATCACCTCAAACCGACATCGTATGCTCAAGTTATCGTGTTCTAAAGATTTGGCCAAAAAGCTAAAAGTTCAAACAGTATCATTGACTAGGTTGCTGACTAGGAAGGTCGTACTTGAGAGTTAAAACTGACTCAGCAAGCATAGTGGGAGGTATGGGCTAATCTTGTGCCACACATGCAAGGTTGTACAGTCGGTTTGGCAATTTTTCATTAGTCGTAGGTTGTTGAAGTGGCTCAATGAAGAGGCACCATGTGGCCCAATGAGAGGATGCCACGTGGCTCTCATTCATTGGCCAAATTTTTTATTGGATACCTCCATGTCACTGATGCAATGACTTACTATTAAACCACTACATTAGCTCTTAACATATGGTGGCAGACAATTTTATTTATTATGTTGTCGACCGATGGTTTTATTTATTATGTTGTCGACTAACGGTTTGGGGGAAGGGGCTGGGCGGTTAGCCTTGGCCCCTGGGCACAATACACCATACGTGACCAGTACAGAGGAGAAAAACGAGGAGGAAGCAGGTGATTAACTCGACCACTAATTCTAATGAAACCATGTAAACACGGCATGCGGTGGAAGGGGCGAACCGGGTGGCACGTGGCCCATGCCGACCCTCGGTCCTATGAACCATATATGACCATTCTAAAATAGTAGGAGCTGGAGCGGCGGGGTAGGGGATTAGCCCCAACCCTGGCCACATGGCACGCATTGTGACCCTAACCTGGTGCTTAGGGGTTATTGGCAGATTTAATGAGGTGATAAATTGCACAAATTTCAACACGAATCCCTTCGGCACTAGGAAAATTCGTAGAATGATTAGCCAAAATTGCATATTTGCATAACAGTTAGCAGAACTTTGTTCCAAGAGACATATCTTGCTCATTTTTCAACCTTTTTGAGCTCAAGAAGAGCCTGTATAGGGGTTTCAGAGCACTTTAAATCCATTGGAAACACTATTTTTGCAATTTGACTATTGTAAACTGATGTAATTTTAGATTTGAGCATATAATTGAAGAGGCCTGTTAGTGTCAGTCTTTCCAGCCTTCCTCCAGTGATCAAATATGCTCTTACAAAGTGGTCTCGGAATGTCAAGGTCAAATTTTGTCATTTCAAAAAGTCTTCAAGCAAAATTTGGTCACTAGGCATTAGGTCTAGGGTTTGCTTTCACTCCTTCTAAAGTTGTCCAAATGTCGGTCCATGTCATCATTCAGCTTAGCCTATCATCATTCATAGGGTTTTCCTCACCATGTCATGTTCCATTGGGTCATTTTACACCTTGTTCATGCTTCAGTTGCGCCTAGGCAAGGTTCATTTCCCTCTCCTAGGGTTTTGAAGGCAATTTCTCTTGGATGGTCAAATCATTAGAAAAAATTGTATCAAGATGTTCATACACCTTCCCCTATCCTTCATTTACCTTATCAAACACTTCCCATCTCTGAGATCCCCCAAATTCCTCATTTTTCCACAAACCCTAGTTTCTTGCTACAACCTGGCAATTTTCTAGGTTGGGCCTATGTTTTTCCCTTTTGGACCCCTTCCCCTCACTCGATCGACGAGATTCCACTTTCCCCTGCTTCCTAACATCTCTCCCTACTTCCAAAAATTTCCCCAAGAATTTAGAAGCCCCCTATCCCCTTCATTTCGCTTCATTTCGACAAAATCCCTTGTTCCACACATCGGGATAAGTTTCACGCAAATGATGTTTCAGAGCAATAAAAGATGAATTTTGGAAAAATGAGAGAGGTTTTTGTTCAAAACATGCCAAGGAAGAAAAAAATCCTTCACTTTTTACACAGGTGTCATGGTTTTAGAGAAATGTCAAAAATATTGTTGCCTCAGGAGAATCGAATGCACCTCTGGAGTGACCTTGGGAAAATAAAATTTTCTCCTAGCCTGGTTGGTTAAATGAATTTCTTGATGCATCAAATGATAATTAGACACAAATATCTTTCCAATGAGCTATCCTGAGCTCAATTTGGAGTTGAGGAAGGCATTCAAAAGTTGACTGCAACAGCACTCTGCCTTGAGGCAGCCTCATTTGGCACATTTTTACCAGTCTTGGGAGATTTGATTTTTGACAAGGAAAATGAACTCCAAATTGAAATATTCTAGTTGGTTTGGAAATTAGACTCAAATACCTTTCCAACGAGCTATCCTGCACCCAATTTCAACACCGGGAAGGCCTCCAAAAGCCTCCTGAAAAATGCACTATGTAGCTGGGTGTGCGCTACGCATCAGGGTGGGCGCGCTACGCACCAGGGGCACGCTACGCATCAGCACGATTTTTCCTCTGTTAATTTTTTCATGCGCTACGCACCAGAGGCGCACTACGCATTGGGAAAGGCGCGCTATGCATTGGGTTTTTTGCCCAGAAACTTGCCAACAAGCATTCAAATCCTTTATTAACTCAAGCAAACTACAGGATGGTCATGTAAACCTTGCTGGAGTAAATTTCACCTTGTCACAAGCTTGAGGAGGGACCTTCAGGTGAGCCATCCAGTTTTGTTACTATTCATGATGAAACATCTTCAGAATCAGAGAAGACCCAATATATCAGGTATCTAGAGCAGCGGAATAAACAGTTAGAAGATGAACACACTCTTTATGAGTTGCGGCAAATCCGAGAAGACCGAAACTTAGCCCGCAAGAGACCCGATGATTTGACACCTATTGAGCGAGAGTCTATGCTCATCCGGGTGAACACTCATTTAGAGAAATTGTTAGCCAAGGCAAAAAGAGACAAGAATATGCTCCGCCATATGAAGAATCATTATTGGGCCCGCATGCATGTTTGCAAAGCGAAAATGAAGATCCTTAAAGGGCGATTGAGCAAGGCACTAAAACGGCGAAAAAGGCCCGATCCACTCCAAATTTTGGTTGAAGCCTCTTTGAAGGAGCATGGTACTTAATGAGGCACCCCTAGCTCAAATTTCAAAAAATTTGGAGAAGTTTTTGTCAATTTTGAAATTTTTGTATAAAAAACAGGTTTTTGGCCTCAACGCGTAGCGCGCCGCGCCCTACCCTGAAGATTGGGAGGTCCAAATCATGAAAGGTTTGAATTTTTGGATTTTTCATGATGAAATACACCTGCTCAGCCACTGCCAAGGCATTTGATCAAGGTTTTGGTCCCCAAAAGGTCAAAAAACATGCAAAAAATGACCTCACTGCCCTTTTTTGGACACACAGGAAGAAGCCTTGGGAGATTGCATTTTTGGAGTGGAAAATGGGCACCAAATTGAGAAATTCCACTTGAGATGGAGAGTAGACATCCAGACCTTTCCAACAAGCCCACTTGAGCCTCATTTGGATTCCGGGAAGTGCCCCAAAAGTGGGCTCAAAGGCGCGCTACGCGTAGGGTTTTGGCGCGCTAGGCATCAGGGTATTTTCTAAGTTTTTCATCTTCAGCACAGGAAAACGCGGCTATTTGACCAGTTTTGACTTTTGATGGGATTTTTCACCCTCTTTGATGTAATTAATGTATTTTCATGTTGAAATGACACTTATTTACCTATTCTAGAAGATTCATTCATAAAATAGCAAAAAATTAATGAATGAATTGGTTTCCTAGCTTATAGAGGCAAGTTGTTTTGATTGCCTAGATTGTAGTGCTTTGTTTAGAATTGGTTGAAACAGCTCCTAGGATGATGAGCTCGACCCCTAAAGGCAAGTAAATGTGTTAGCTTGCCTATATTATGTATCTTCTTAGTCATTTTCATGGTTGGACTCTTGAGGGATAAGCTTAGACTGTATTACTCTTTGTATCTATTCAATTTTGGCAAAGGAAAGACCAAGGTTTTGCAGCACTATTTGGGATTCCTGTGGTTATTTGTGTTGATGGTGTGTTTCTCTCATGTACTTGTAAGTTTTTTATGTGTATCATTTTCCTACTCTTCTCTTCTGCAAATTAAGTAAATGAAGTGTTAAGGTAGAATTCATGGTTTCTATGCTCTGCCTTTAAGTTTGCTTAATATTTATGTTTTCATCTGTTTAAGGAGAACTCCTGATGGTTTCTTGCTCTCCTTAGCTCGTCACCAGTCATACCTATCCATTCACTTCCTTCAAAGGCATCAAGACAATCTCCTACCTTGCCCCAAAAAGACCTCTGCAAAAACTGTGTCTCATCCCCGCACCCAAAATTGTCGTGCTCAGTTTTCCAACAAAACCCTAAAAATTTGAAATCAAACTTTCCCTATCAGTTTACTAGCCTAAAATCAGTGTTCTTTATTGGTCATCTCAGCGCTTTGAAGACCTTTTGCCGAGATAGACCCGGAGAGAGCCCTCTCCTGTCCTCGTAGGGCTAGCTACGAGGCTAAGTGGTTTGATGTTGCCTTGGATTTTGCCTTCCTCAGCCTGAGGCAAATTCGAGCGCTAACATAGTGGCGACCATACTGGGGAAGAACAAATGGTTTGTTGGTTGATGTCATTTGTTTTATAAGCTACAGACGGAGCCTGAAGTTATGCCAGGTAGCCTTCGAAACGTGTTTGCTTTGCATTAGCGGAAGTAGATAAACGCTGCTTTAGTCAATCTCCAGTCTAGCTTGTAAACGTGACATTTAACTTGTTAATTGCCCCAGTACATGTATCAAGTTCAGATCTGATTGTTGATGGTGGACAACGATCAGACACTGGCAAGGCTGAAATCGTTCACCTGGCGACTCTAAATCAGTTTCGATATCAGATCCAAAGACTCCACTGGAGGATGATCCCGACCAGCAGAAACATGAAGGGAAAATATGGACATATCAAGTATTCAAGTTGGAATTTCATCCAAGACATTTTGTTCTTTGTCATAAATTATTTCTTCTCTTTTCCCAAGAATGTCAAAAGGCTTTGCAAAGTATACTGTATTTTAGAAGAGATCCCAGGCCTACAATTGATTCTTTCCCTTTGAAGATTGTGAATACCAAAGATTTGCATGCCCTTGAGCTTGATCAAGACCTTTCTTCTAAATTTTGTGATGACCATCTTCAAATTGATGAACCTCAAGAGACCAAGACTAATTCTATACCTGTTGTACATATCCCTACACCTTGTAAAATTCCAGATCGGTATAAACCTCTTGTTTTACCTTCTGTTCTCCATCCTTTCCCCAAAAACTATGATCTATACTTGCCGAGGTTTGACGGTGAATGTAAGAATGTCAACACTGAGCAACATGTGCAGAATTTTGAGTCTTTTCTTGACCTTTTTGAATTTGATGAAGAGGATGTTAGTATTAGGCTTTTTGCTCTTTCTTTGCAAGCTAAAGTGAAGAGTTGGTTCAAAGCCCTGCCTGATGTGAGCATCTCAGATTTCCAGCAGTTTGTCAAAGTTTTTCTCGACAGGTGGATGATCGGGCAAAACCTTTTCTTGATTGTAGAATAGTATAACCAGCTGAAAAGATTACCAGGGGAGACAGTACAACAATTTTCTGCCAGATTTAACCAAGTTTATTATTCGATGCCAGTTGATATAAGACCTTCTCCTAGATCTGCTCTCTTGCACTATCTGGGTGCCTTCGATCCGGAGATGGAGTTTCAGCTGAGAGAAAGGGATATTGCAACACTTCACGAGATGCAGAACAGTGCAGTAAATGTAGAGGCTCATCTGCTAATCCGAAGGGCAAGGATGAAGGAAGAAGAGATGAAAAACATAGATCCAGAAAAATCGACATCTCTAGAGGTAAAGCTTGACATTTTGGTAAGTACAGTGGAAAAGATGATGGACAGGATCACCACAAGGAATGATTATGATGTTCAAGCTCATGGCTCGTTGATTGAAGAAGAACAAGTTGCTGATCCAAAACATTTTGTTTCTTATCCTAGTTGTCATAGATCTGATAATGATTGTTTTGTAGATCACCTTGGAGAAGAGAGATCTGGTGATATGACCTGCATGCTTGATGATATGTTTTATACCGATGATTTGCCTCAGTTTGATCAGTATGATGATGATTATGTTCTCCAAAAAGAAGCTAATCTTGCAAACAAATCAGTAGCTAGTTTGTGGGAGGAGGATGTTCACTTACAGCAGCTCGAGTACAATGATCAAATGATGCATATCAGCTATGACATTGACGAGGAAAGTGCAGCAAATTTTGAAGTAAGTGAAGGATCTTTGCCTTTTTGTTTTGATTCGTTTCAGTTCATCAGAGATAACTACCATGCAATCAGAAATCAAATGTCAACAAGTCTTGATTTGAATCATCTTGAGAGCAATGAAAATTTTGTTCAAGACTTCTCATATTCAGATTTGCAACCCCCGAAAGCCATTGATTGTCAAGTTGCAGCTGAAGACTTGGAAGTGCACACACATGATTTAATGATTCAAGGTGACTCCGTACCATTCTGTTTTGAATCATTTCAGTTTTTGAAGGGTAGATTGCATAGTAGATCTTCAAATGAACAGCCTATAACAAATCAGCAATCTCTCAGTGTTAATGTTGAGGATGAGACAGATAACAAAATTCTTGAGCAGCCTGTAGCATCAGATTTGCAGCCACCAAATGAAATTGAAGGGCAGATTACAAATGAAGTTGTGGAAGACGAAATACATGATTTGATGATGCAGGAAGATTCTATACCCTTTTGTTTCGAAGCATTTCAGTTTATAAGGCAGAATCTTCGTAAAATCTCTCAAGAAAAAGATGAACAGCTAGAAGGATGTCATACATTTTCAATGGATACATTGCAGCAGTCTTTTCAAGTTTTTCATGATCCAATAGCTGATGTTTTGGATGAGGTTTGCAGTCAAAGTCTTTCTCCATTGACTACATGTGAGCTTGAAACATGTACTGACATGAACTTGATCCGGCAGCCGGTTTCTTTGTCATTTTTAGCAGAGGTCTCATCACAAGGCTCAGATCAAAGTTTTCATTCATGGTATGAGGAGAAGAGAAGTAATCCATTGGATGAGCTAAGTTCCAGTGTGCTTGAATTTCAAGATCCTTATGCAGTGTTTCTGGAGGCGGATAGGGAATTCATATCATTCAACGGATCTGTTTCTAAGTTATCATGGGAGTTGCCTTTCATTAGTTCTCTCTTGTTTTCCATAAGTGAGCACTTGCGGAAAATTCGAACAGCAGATGGAATACTTACTTGGTTGCACTGGTTGTTTCATTTCACTTGATCAGGTGATGAATGAAACTGTCAGAGTAGGTTTTGATGAATAAGCTCCCCTTTGAGCATCATTTCCAGTTTGTCGGTTGTGTTTAACTATTGAGTCGGTTTTTAGTTGAGTGAGAGTCAATTTGTGTCATCTGAGTCATCAGTTTTCAGTCGTGCATTTCAGTTTGAGTTTTTGACTCCATTGCCCAATGGATAAGGCACTGGTCTACTCTCCCAAAGATTTGTCGTTCTTGGCACCTCCAAGGAGCTACCATCCCCATTGGAGCCAATGTTAGTGTCAGTCTTTCCAGCATTCCTCCAGTGATCAAATATGCTCTTACAAAGTGGTCTCAGAATGTCAAGGTCAAATTTTGTCATTTCAAAAAGTCTTCAAGCAAAATTTGGTCACTAGGCATTAGGTCCAGGGTTTGCTTTCACTCCTTCTAAAGTTGTCCAAATGTCGGTCCATGTCATCATTCAGCTTAGCCTATCACCATTCATAGGGTTTTCCTCATCATGTCATGTTCCATTGGGTCATTTTACACCTTGTTCATGCTTCAGTTGTGCCTAGGCAAGGTTCATTTCCCTCTCCTAGGGTTTTGAAGGCAATTTCTCTTGGATGGTCAAATCATTAGAAAAAATTGTATCCAGATGTTCATACACCTTCCCCTATCCTTCATGTACCTTATCAAACACTTCCCATCTCTGAGATCCCCCAAATTCCTCATTTTTCCACAAACCCTAGTTTCTTGCTACAACCTGGCAATTTTCTAGGTTGGGCCTGTGTTTTGCCCTTTTGGACCCCTTCCCCTCACTCGATCTCCGAGATTCCACTTTCCCCTACTTCCTAACATCCCTTCCTACTTCCAAAAATTTCCCCAAGAATTTAGAAGCCTCCTACCCCTTCATTTCGCTTCATTTCGACAAAATCCCTTGTTCCACACATCGAGATAAGTTTCACTCAAATGATGTTTCAGAGCAATAAAAGATGAATTTTGGAAAACTGATAGAGGTTTTTGTTCAAAACATGCAAAGGAAGAAAAAACTCCTTCACTTTTTACACAGGTGTCATGGTTTTAGAGAAATGTCAAAAATATCGTTGCCTCAGGAGAATCGAATGCACCTCTAGAGTGACCTTGGGAAAATCACATTTTCTCCCAGCCTGGTTGGTCAAATGAATTTCTTGATGAGTCAAATGATAGCTAGACACAAAGATATTTCTAATGAGCTATCTTGAGCTCAATTTGGAGTTGAGGAAGGCATTCAAAAGTTGACTGCAACAGCACTCTGCCTTGAGGAAGCCTCATTTGGCACATTTTGACCAGTCTTGGGAGATTTGATTTTTTACAAGGAAAATGAACTAAAAATTGAAAAATTCTAGTTGGGTTGGAAATTAGACTCAAATACCTTTCCAACGCGCTATCCTGCACCCGATTTTGACACCGGGAAGGCCTCCAAAAGCCTCCTGCAAAATGCACTATGTAGCTGGGTGCGCGCTACGCATCAGGGTGGGCGCGCTACGCACCCGAGGCGCGCTACGCATCAGCACGATTTTTCCTGTGTTAATTTTTTCGTGCGCTACGCACCAGAGGCGCACTACGCATTGGGTTTTTCACCCAGAAACTTTCCAGCAAGCATTCAAATCCTTTCTTAACTCAAGCAAACTACAGGATGGTCATGTAAACCTTGCTGGAGTAAATTTCACCTTGTCACAAGCATGAGGAGGGACCTTCAGGTGAGCCATCCGGTTTTGTTACTATTCATGATGAAACATCTTCAGAATCAGAGAAGACCCAATATATCAGGTATCTAAGATGAACACACTCTTTATGAGTTGCGGCAAATCCGAGAAGACCGAAACTTAGCCCGCAAGACCCCCGATGATTTGACACCTATTGAGTGAGAGTCTATGCTCATCCAGGTGAACACTCATTTAGAGAAATTGTTAGCCAAGGTAAACAGAGACAAGAATATGCTACGCCATATGAAGAATCATTATTGGGCCCGCATGCATGTTTGCAAAGCAAAAATGAAGATCCTTAAAGGGCGATTGAGCAAGGCACTAAAACGGCGAAAAAGGCCCGATCCACTCCAAATGTTGGCCGAAGCCTCTTTGAAGGAGCATGGTACTTGATGAGGCACCCCCAGCTCAAATTTCAAAAAATTTGGAGAAGTTTTTGTCAATTTTGAAATTTTTGTATAAAAAACAAGTTTTTGGCCTCAACGTGTAGCGCACCGCGCGCTACCCTGAAGATCGGGAGGTCCAAATCACGAAAGGTTTGCATTTTTGGATTTTTCATGATGAAATACACCTGCTCAACCACTTCCAAGGAATTTCATCAAGTTTTGGTTCCCCAAAAGGTCAAAAAACATGCAAAAAATGACCTCACTGCCCTTTTTTGGACACACAGGAAGCAATCTTGGGAGATTGCATTTTTGGAGGGGAAAATGGGCACAAAATTGAGAAATTCCACTTGGGCTGGAGAGTAGACATCCATACCTTTCCAAAAAGCCCACTTGAGCCTCATTTGGATTCCGGGAAGTGCCCCAAAAGTGGGATCAAAGGCGCGCTACGCGTAGGGTTTTGGCGCGCTACGCATCAGGGTATTTTCTAAGTTTTTCATCTTCAGCACAGGAAAACGCAGCTATTTGACCAGTTTTGACTTTTGATGGGATTGTTCACCCTCTTTGATGTAATTAATGTATTTTCATGTTGAAATGACACTTATTTACCTATTCTAGAAGATTCATTCATAAAATAGCAAAAAATTAATGAATGAATTGGTTTCCTAGCTTATAGAGGCAAGTTGTTTTGATTGCCTAGATTGTAGTGCTTTGTTTAGAACTGGTTGAAACAGCTCCTAGGATGATGAGCTCGACCCCTAAAGGCAAGGAAATGTGTTAGCTTTCCTATATTATGTATCTTCTTAGTCATTTTCATGGTTGGACTCTTGAGGGATAAGCTTAGACTGTATTACTCTTTGTATCTCTGCAATTTTGGCAAAGGAAAGACCAGGTTTTTGCAGCACTATTTGGGATTCCTGTGGTTATTTGTGTTGATGGTGTGTTTCTCTCATTTACTTGTAAGTTTGTTATGTGTATCATTTTCCTACTCTTTTCTTCTGCAAATTAAGTAAATGAAGTGTTAAGGTAGAATTCATGGTTTCTATGCTCTGCCTTTAAGTTTGCTTAATATTTATGTTTTCATCTGTTTAAGGAGAACTCCTGATGGTTTTTTGCTCTCCTTAGCTCCTCACCAGTCATACCTATCCATTCACTTCCTTCAAAGGCATCAAGACAATCTCCTACCCTGCCCCAAAAAGACCTCTGCAAAAACTGTGTCTCATCCCCGCACCAAAAATTGCCGTGCTCAGTTTTCCAACAAAACCCTAAAAATTTGAAATCAAACTTTCCCTATCAGTTTACTAGCCTAAAATCAGTGTTCTTTATTGATCATCTCAACCCTTTGAAGACCTTTTGCCGAGATAGACCCGGAGAGAGCCCTCTCCTGTCCTCGTAGGGCTAGCTACGAGGCTAAGTGGTTTGATGTTGCCTTGGATTTTACCTTCCTCAGCCTGAGGCAAATTCGAGCGCTAACAAGGCCAACATTGGAACCTGGACACAGAGACGTAGCCCAGGAGGGGTGAAATTTGTTAACAAAATTTTATTTTGTGTTGTTGTTCATGGTTCAATTTTCTCTATTTTATTTCTACAAACTAAGTTTAAAAACACTAAGTTTATGTGTTTTCGCAACTTGATCCATTACCCACAAGACATGAACTTACTTACATTTTTTTAAGAAAACCGTCAATTTTTTTAATTTTAGATCAGTTAATGAAATATATTGGTTCATAAAATAGAGTAGCATCATTTTCTATGCATGAGCATCACCTCCTTCAACACTCCACCTTCCATTTTCACTTGTTTTTGAAAATTGTATGCATACTGGAAATTACTTCATCGAGATAAAGGAAGGTTGTTAGTTTTCCTTTTCCCTTGCACAAGTTAGTCTACTGAGTAGATCTAGCCTTCATAAGGTCTCTTTCACTCTTTCAAATCTCCCTACCACCTTCTCCTTCCTTTAGACTACTCCTAGAATCATCAAATTTCTCTCGGATGCAATCCTTGTTATAACATCATTCAACACTCTTGTAGTTCTAATGCTTTGGTATGGCCTTGGGCAGCCCTTTCCCATACATACTTGATCATTTATTAAAAAACAATATTTTGAATTCCATACACGACTCTTCCCTTTAAAAATTGAGTACACATGTGGGTACCATAATACAAAACCCACATATATGATTTAAAATATGAAAAAAAATATCCTATTTTTTGGGCGGGGTTTACAAGTTTCACCGAAATCCCACCTACAGGAGCCCATGGCCTAACTGAATCAACTAATTTCTAGTGGTATTTATACACCTCATGGGAAGGCCTAATACAATCAAGGAGATAGGATATTGACATTATAGTCTTTTTGTCCCCAGATCAAGTCTAATTTTCCCTGTGCCTCCTGCACTCCCAAGTCATAGGAAACCTTTGTTTCCTTGCATAGATGCCCAACCATCATTATCTAGCATACTTTTTCACATGGTTGAGAGGTGATCTTTGAGGCTTGGGTTGGACAGATCTAGAGGAAGGTTTCATTGGTGCCATGGTCAGATCAGGTTGTATATATCCACTACTCTTTGTTGTTATCAATAAAGAAGCTTTGTCTTGTTTCTGATATGTTACGATCTCAAGCTTTTATGATTCATGTGTAATATGTCATGATTTATATGTTTATGCTTAATGATCTAACATGTTTATTATGCATGCACTTTGAACTACTTTCTATGTATATGCTTCCCTGAACAATGTTGCAGGTATGCTTGCTTGGGAGGAAGCAGAGGGTTTGGACCCTACGGGATCGACATCAAATGTAGTACCTACGGGTACTCCTCTCAAACCCAACTTTGGTAGCTTGTATATTTTTCTTTCTTGAATGATCCAAATTGGATCCATAAATGACTGTCATAGAACCATGACTATATCGAGACGAAACAAATCCTTGAAGAATCCAAAACAACAAACGAAAACACCCTGAACCAGTGGCCATGGCAGCCGGTGTGGAACGACGAGAACCTCAGTCAATGCACGCTGACCGAGGCCCATGGAGACTGTTCAGGAGGTTGATGTAGCCCCTGGGAGCCCTGGATTGGGAAAAGGAGCTAGTTTTCGATGTGCGATTAGCGCTTGGCACTGATCGCGCATCGCTGGGTGAACAGGGCTGAAATGGTAGAGCCTTAAGCACTCGGTCATGTTGGGAGCCAGAGGACCATGGGTGGAGAAACGAAAAGCGCCATCTATGAAGGTGTTGTGGCCACCAACAACCCCCCTCTTTGTTTAGTATTAGCAATAACACTAAGCAAATGGGGACCCTTAGTAAAAGATCCAAAAAAAAAAAAAAAACATTTTATATAACTTTTTGTATTCTACTCCTTGAAATTATGTCGCATCACGTGGAGAAGATAAAACATCCCCTTATGAGCATAATAAAAATTGCGAAGAAGCGACGCGAAATTCATCGCATCGCACACATTAAGAAGCGCTCTTAAATGAAAATCTTAAGAAATCTCCGACGGCCGATGTGCGACGTCGCATATCGCAATATCGCATAAGCAGCACACAATGATTTAATGACTCATGCGATCCGCGATGCTACGATCTTGCGATATCTGCGATCTGCGATAATCCGATCTGAAAAAACTTGCGATGACACATCTAGGTAATGCGATGACACGATGCTGCTATCGCCCATCGCAAATTTCCTTGGCTCAACATTCAAGAAAAGTTGTCCGTAAAACAAAATTAGGCACGCGCCTTAAAAGAAATTAATGAACATATGCCAAAGTGTTAATGAAGGACGGTTTTATGTTTTTCGAAGAGTCAGTTCACAATGGGTGTCATGATTTTATACATTCGTAGAGGTTAGAGCTTTCGTATCAGTATTTATTATCATTACTCTTTTCCTTTGCGTGAACTGCAGGAATGAAAAACAGGAAACAATATGAAGCAATGAGCAGGAAACATCTAAGGAAAAGGGGAAGCGTCAATGCTCGAAGAACAGAGAAGAGATGCCTTCATAAACGAATGTCGCATGCAAAAGAACCACAGATTCCAGAGTATCACTCAACAGATGCTGAGGTCGATAGGTGATTCAACATTTAGGGTCAGAAAGCTCACAAAAGCAGCATGTTTACAAAAAATCCTGAAACTTCTACCCGGTAA
Source organism: Pinus tabuliformis (assembly GCA_031772625.1). NCBI lineage: Eukaryota > Viridiplantae > Streptophyta > Pinopsida > Pinales > Pinaceae > Pinus > Pinus tabuliformis. The sequence goes on from CM062816.1 coordinate 276,309,714, forward strand.
AGGAAAAAGGCGCTAAAGAAGGAAAACGCACCAGAAAAGCCTGGAATAAAGAACAAAGGCAGTTTTCGATGCGCGATTAGCGCCTAGCGCTAATCGCGCATCGCTAAGAAAATTGTTCAGAAAGCAAAGTCCCTAACTTGCTTAGTCATTCGCAAGTCCGGAAACTGAAATAGCAAAAGCAGAAGCAGTTTGAGAGAAATTTGGGTTGTTGCCAAGTATATACGCAGTAAATTCGCCCAACCAGAGGATGATTCTCAAAAAATATCTTCTAGTGTACTAAAAAGTGGTACCAGCGCTTGCCATTTCTATTTTCGTAGCTCAAACAAAAGCAGAAGGCAACCAGCCGACTCTTCCCAGGCGAATGTTGAATGCTCGCAACATTTAAGGAGCAAATGCAGAAATAGTTAGGAATTAGATTCAGTTTTTAGAAATAGTTTTGCTTTAGAAAAAGGGCGGTCATTTAAACCGTATCCTAAATTTATGTAATTAAGTTATTTAGTTAGCAGTATTTAAACCCTTCTCATGCATTTGGAGAAGGGTCCAGAAATTTGTCAAAAACTTGTCCTCAGAACATGCACTTTTGCACCCTCGGAGGGGGTTTTGATGAATGGATGGATCAAGGTTTATTAATGTTTGCATTTGATGTCTGCTACTGATGTTGCACTTTTGTACTCTTAGTAGATGTTAGAGCAAGGAGAGATAAATCATTGTTGCTTGAAGCTTATGAGTAGGATCAGTCATAAATGGTACTTTTATCTCTTGACCATTTCTGCTTATATTCTTAAAGTGATATACAGTTTTTAGTTGTTTATATGTTATTGCATGAATGTGTGAGTTACCATTTGGCACTTTTGTACGGTGGAGCCATTTATTTATGTCTGATATATGAATAACTTATTATGCGATATGTTGTTCACAACTGTTTTGCCTAACTTTTTATGCAAAGTAGTTCATCTTAATTGATTTCTATTCTTGTGATAGTTGAATGATCTTTATTACCAGTTATTGTTTGAAATCTTTTTAGATCGCATAATAGAAGAAATACACCCCGGGTTAGCATAGATTAGATGTGCTATTTTTCATTAGATTACAATAGCATAAAGTTAGTTTAAAAGTTTGAATTAGATTAGCTTTAAGTATCCTTAGATCAGCAACATCCAATTCTGCACACACACACCCTTAGATTGGGAAACTGGTCCCATTATCCCCAGTCGGACCCGCTATACCAAACGGATAAGGAGCTGCCAACCAAGGTCCGAACCGGGTCGGGTATCCCCCTTGTTGTCGACCCGATTTTCGGGGCTTCAACATATTTGGCGCTAGAAGGAGGGCCCGAACTATGAATGGCACCTAAATCAAAATCTAAATACCATTCTGAGAGTAAATCGCCCTCATCAACTCCCCCGACTTCCCCAGTACGTTTAAATCCAGAGTCAGAAGTTGCTCGAGTATTAACCGCTGCTACACACCCTAATATTTCAGACCAATCTACCATTGAACCCCCTGAAGTTCAAACTCTGATTCACAAACTCCAGGGATTTTCCATTTCTACTCAGAGGTCTGATAAATCTCAAAGCAGCGTGACTTTGCAGTGCAATCCTGCTCATCCCCTGACCAGATTAAAGAGTGAAAAATTTCGCATCCAGCCAACTGAATTGCCTCTCCCCACCAGGAAAAGAGCGAGGAAAACACCACAAGAGTCTGACAGTGAGACTCTTTCATCTACATCGTCCATTTCAACTCCCTCACCACGAAGTCAGCCACCCACATCTTCATTCCAAACCATCATCCATATGCTTACTGGAACTCCCACAACCCCTCTTCAATCATCTATGATCATAGTGTCCTCATCTTCCCAGCCACAAGGATCATCTTCTGCACTTTCATTCACTAGCAACTCAACGATGGCCCAGTCTCCATGGAATAATCCTGGGGCAGTCTTAATGCCTCCACCCTTAAGTCAAATACCGACCCATCCTGAGAAATGGCTACCCAAATTCAATCTAGAAGTAGGCATGCTAGCTGAAGAACACATAAACAATTTCATGCTTTCTGTCAATCTCAATGGAGTTACTAACGAAGATGTTGTTGTTCGGCTTTTTCCCTATACAATGCAAGGAACAGCCGGGTCATGGTACTTTTCATTACCCTCCGGGTCTATCACAAGTTGGGACATTTTCCAAAGTCAATTCCTTACCAAGTTTGGTGATGACAGATCAACGGCAACGTTAATCAATGACCTATCCAATCTTAAAGCCGAGGCTAGAGAACCCATCAAAGATTTCAATTTACGGTTCAATAAGATCCTCAACAAAATTCCCACTTCTTCCCAACCCAGCGAAGAAGTACGATGTGAATGGTATATTACGGCCTTACCATCAAACTTAGCAATCTTCGTGGATAGGGAAAATAAAACAACCTTAGTTGAAAACTTGACAGAGGCGATAGCAGTAGAGAAACGCGTAATAGCCCTGGAAAAGAGATCTGCGATAGAGGAACGCAAGTCTAAAAAAGTCACCTTCAAGGAAGACTCCAAGAAGAAACAAACGAAAGACCCTTTCGATTTGGAAGGATTGCAAAAAGTATTAAAGACCATGTCCAATGAGATGATTGACATAAAAAAACAAGTAGCAGAAACTTCTTCGAAAAAACCCTACAAAGCTTTTAAAAGAGGTTCTTCAATGGATGTGAAACCACCCAACGCTATTTCAAATGTCGAATCCGAAGAAGAGGAAGAAGAAGAGAATACCACTGAAGGGCAGACTGATGACGAAGAAGTTGTGGAATTACAAGGAATGTGGGATTTCATCCTCCCACAAGAAGAAGATCAAGAAGCATTTCCGGTTAGCACACGAAGCAAAAATCAACTTGATCCTCCCCAAACTACCCCTAAGCAGAAGAGCACAAGCTCTGCAATAAAAGATAAAGTCGCAACAAAAAAAATGACCACTAAAGCGACTCAACCTAGCCCGGTCCAATCAGATCAGACAACTCCATCAAAAACACTAATAGTGTCGGATGAAATGGAATACAATATTATTGACGACATGAAAAAGACTAGGGCTAATATTACCCTTTACGAATTGAACAAATTGAAACATCAACAGAAGATAATGATGAAAGAATTACATGACGTGCCTATTACATCTTTGCCTACAGCTGTAGCTTCCCACAACATGGGAATACCTCCAACCAACACAATTAATAAGATTGATCCAAATGACATCGCCTTGATTGGAGGAAGATCAAGGTCTCACACTCCCCCTTTCCTTCTCACTTATGAAATTTTCAACAAAAGTGTGCACAATTGTTTGGTAGATTCTGGTGCTTCAACGAATATTTTACCCAGATCAATATGTGCCAAGTTAAATGTCCAACCACAAAAATCCGCAGTGCGCATAGTTCAGCTTGATCGATCTCAAGTCGAAGTGATTGGTGAACTTAATCAAGTAACCATAAGATTGTCATTCAACCCAAAGGTATGTCAGGTTATTGACATTCTAGTGGCTGATATCCCAGAATTCTATGGCTTGATTCTTAGCAGGGATTGGTCCGAGAAACTCCATGGATACTTTTCAACCGACTGGTCACACATGTGGTTACCCTACAATGGTAAACTGAATCAAATAAAGGTTGAAGGAGAGTTACACCAGAAGTACATAGTAACGGAATTGGAGGGAGAAAATGAAGCAGTAGCGTATAACAGCAGTATCATAGGCAATTACTCGGTAGATTCTTTTCTCGGCAATTTCAATGCTCATACATCACCTTACTTATAAAATTCAGTTTTGTCCCAAGTCAAAAAAATTTCCCAAACTGATAATTCAAAGTGTGTTAATTTTGTAGATAAACCTGTAAATACATCTTTGTTTTGGAAATTATATTTTGATGGCTCTAAATCTAACGAAGGAGTAGGAGCAGGATGCGTTCTGATTAGTCCAGAAGGAAATAATACCATGCTTACGTGCAGACTCGAATTCGATTGCACAAACAATACAGCAGAATATGAGGCCTTGGTGCAAGGCCTATACAAAGCAATCGGGTTGAACGTCAAGTATCTTCAAGTCTTCGGAGACTCTGAGATTGTTGTCAAACAGGTACGTAACACTATTCATTGCCTATCAAGTCATTTAAAACACTATCAATCTCTAGTACAAGATCTGACTAAACATTTCATAGCATTCAATATTTCGTCAATCTCGAGACTCCAAAACGCAAGCGCAGACCTTTTTACTAATGTAGCCTCTAGGCTTATTCCCTCCGAAGAGTTTAGTCCAGATAGATTCTCAATAGAAAATCTTTAGACCATCCATCCCTGACAACATTACAAATTGGAGAGTATTCAATGACGATTGTAAATTTTCTCACTTCCGAAGGATCCTACTCCAATCAGATAATTGACGAAGACCATCACGATCGACAAATACAACAAAATGGCACTGATAATGCTATACCTAAATCGGTGGTTAAGTTAGAAGACTTATACGATTTGAAAAATCGGTTTAAAAGGTCTGCCAATTCAAAGCTCTATAGTTCAACTCTGAACTACGAATTAGTAAACCTAGGAACCGATGATAAACCACAAAACATTAATCTAGGCATAGGCTTAGCCCCTGAAGAAAAACTAGCGTATATTCGTCTTTTAAGACAGTATAAAAATGTTTTTGCCTGGAATTACGATGAGCTGAAAACATACGACACTTCTATCATTCAGCATACAATCCCTATGATTGACAACGAAAAACCTGTCCAACAGAAACTGAGAAAGATCCACCCCAATTTAGAAAATCAGATAAAAACTGAGCTGAATAAGTTATTAAAAGCCAGAATAATCTTCCCCGTCAGACATTCCAAATGGGTCTCCAATATGGTACCCGTTAGAAAGAAAAACGAAGATATTAGAATCTGTATCGATTTTCGGAATCTTAACAAAGCCTGTCAAAAAGAAAATTTTCCTCTCCCACCTATGGAGCAGATATTACAGGCAGTAGCAGGCTCAGAATTGATGTCTTTCTTGGATGGATTTTTAGGATATAATCAAATGTTGGTACATCCCGATGATCAGTTGAAAACCACATTCAGAACTAAATGGGGCACATACGCATATCGGAAGATGCCATTTGGTTTGATCAATGCCGGTGCTACATTTCAGAGAGCCATGGACATTGCATTCAAGGGATTAGTCAATAAATCTGTAGTAATTTATTTGGATGATATAACAGTGTACTCCAAGAAGCGAAGCGACCATCTCAGAGACTTAAAACAGATCTTTCAACGATGTTTAAGGTATGGGATTTCACTTAACCCAAAGAAATCTTTTTTCGCACTAAGTGAAGGGAAACTTCTAGGATTCATAGTGTCAAAATCTGGTATTCACATCGAGCCTGACAGAATCAAAGAAATTTCTGAAATATCCCTACCTCATAATAAAAAAGCCATGCAATCTTTCCTTGGTCAAATCAATTTTGTAAAGAGATTTGTCCCAGATTTTTCACGAATTGTGTCTCCTTTGCAAACCATGATTAAAAAGAATTCAAATTTTAAATGGGGTCAAGATGAACATGAAGCATTCAACCTGATCAAACAAGCTATCATTAATGCTCCATCTTTAGCAACCCCGAATTTTTCAGAATCTTTTATCTTATACACATTTGCCTCAGAGAAATCATATGCTGCGATTCTAACTCAAGCAAATCAAGAAAAAGCGGAAGCTCCAATCGCATTTTTTAGCTCGAATTTACAAGGTGTTGAACTCAACTATTCAGACGTGGAGAAACAGGCATATGCTGTTTTCAAAGCGGTCAAATATTTCAGACCTTTCTTACTTAAAACCCATACTAAGATCATAGTACCGTTTCCAGCGGTAAGAAATCTTCTAGTACAGAAGGATGTGGGTGAGAAAAGAGCAAATTGGATCACTGCTTTACAGGAATACGACCTTGAGATCAAGCCAGCAAACATTGTAAGAGGTCAAGGCTTCTGCAAAATGTTGGCCGGAGCATCACAGATTTCTGAAAATTCATCTGAACAGGTACAATTGTATGAGGTAAGCCTAAACGATGCAGAATCATTATATGCTGACATCATTTATTATCTTAAGAACGGATATGCTCCATCACACCTAGATCACACTAAGAAAAGAGCTCTGAGATTGAAAGCTAAACAATATCAGCTCATAAATGATGTTCTTTTTAGAAAGAATTATGATTCTGTTCTTCTTAGATGTCTTGAGAAAACTGAAGCTGAAAAAGTTTTGCAGGAACTCCACGACGGACCAGCAGGCAGACACTATGCTGGAGATGCTACTGCACATAAGATCTTACGTGCAGGATATTACTGACCTACGTTGTTCAAAGACTCACACAGTTACGTAAGGAAATGTCAAGTCTGCCAAACAACTGCTGGAAGACAAAAGAAGCCGTTCCTGCCACTACAGCCGGTAAACATCGAGCAACCATTCAGTCAGTGGGGCTTCGACATAATAGGTGAGATCGTTCCTCACTCTTCTAAGCAGCATAGATACATCCTCACGGCAACGGATTATTTTACTAAATGGGTAGAAGCAGTTCCTCTCAAGACAGCTAATTCTGAAAATATTATTGAATTCATAGATCAATTTATAATCACTAGGTTTGGATTGCCAACGGCTTTAATGTTTGATAATGCATCATACTTTTCTGGAAATGCAATGACTAAGTTTGCACTTAAAAGAGGGTTCAAACTGAAATATTCGGCCAACTACTATCCGCAAGGTAATGGGTTAGTTGAGTAAACAAATAAAAACCTAATCAGGATTATTAAAAGAACAATTGACCAGAACCAAAAGAATTGGCACAAAGCTTTGGTAAATGCTTTATGGGCAGATAGAATAACGAAGAAAGATTCAATCAGCACTTCTCCCTTTAATTTAGTTTATGGGAAAGAAGTGGTTCTTCCAACTCACTTAGTCATCCCCTCTTTGTCTTTAGTACAATACATCGATGAAGTATCTACTTCCTCCATACAACTAAGACAAATGGAAATAATTAAATTAGAAGAACAACGAGAACAAGCTAAGAAAACCCATGCTCATCACCAAGCACTAATAAAATCCTCTTTTGATTCAAGCATAATGACCAGAAAAAATTTTCAGATGGGAGATTTAGTTTTGAAATGGGATAAGGCTCATGAAGAAAAGGGCAAACATACGAAATTTCAAAAGATGTGGCTTGGTCCTTTTCAGATTGTTGAAGTCATAGGTCCATCAACGTTTGTGTTGCAGGATTTAGCAGGTAGAAGGGATTCTTTGCCTGTTAATGGACAAATCCTTAAAATATATTTTCCATAGAAGATTATTCTTCTATTTTGTAGAATAGTTTTTCTTTTCTTTTTCATAATAAAACCAGTTGTGAGTGGTTACTACAGGTATTCGCGGAAAAGACACCAATTCTCTTTCAGATTTTGAGCTTTCGCTTGTATAAGTAGCAAAAATTTTTGAAAATCTGATTTTTATTATTGACAGATACAGTTAAAAACTTTAGCCTAGATATGATACTAGTTTCAACTTCAAAAATTTGATGAAAGCAACCTTTGGCGAAGGAATTGTTTTATATCAGAACAATGAAAGGTATCAATAGCAAAATAAGGCTTCTCTGTAAGACTGTTGTTTTCAAACTCTATTATTGTCGTCCAGAGCTTTCTTAAGGAAAAACAATGACTTCCTCCCCGCTAAAGAAAATCGCAGCATTCAGAGGAACAATCCGAGAAACACTATATCTCAAAGAATAAGAGGTCTCATCATGAGCCGGCTTATCATGATCACAGATATTATAACTTGCTGACTTTGCCAATACTGTCCACCAAAATAGGGCAACGACTCAAGATTGTTGCAATCAAAAGACAAGGGGTCTTATCACGAGCCAGCTTCTTCAGCAAAAGTGTAAATCAAGTGAATGACTGTGTCATAATTTTGGCTACCAAACCAAGACATCTTTCTTTGAGAATAAAAAAGGGAAAAAGTGTCAAAATGGGTTTTTCTTTGAAAAGTTGTAGATAGCCTTAAGCAGGATAAAGGATCATTGCTGGGTAACAGGTAACCCTGTCGAGGCTATGGACGCCTGCTGGCAGCAGAGGCTCTACCTACGACAAATGAGCATATTTTAAAGCCGGCACACAGAGAAGACTTTATTTTATCTTTAAAAGACCAAGTAATAGCTGATGTAAATACAAGGACAAAGCCTGAGGAATCAAGCAATTAGAATAGAAAAAGGTTTAAACAAAATATCATTAATAGGATAAGGCATAATGTACTCTATCTGTCCATAACAAAATTTAGACTTATGAAAATTTTTCTATTTTGGAAGTTAAGATTCAATAGAAAAGCAGAGATAACTGGTTCTTCCCAGTGAATCGCCATTGTTGTGGCCACCAACAACCCCCCTCTTTGTTTAGTATTAGCAATAACACTAAGCAAATGGGGACCCTTAGTAAAAGATCCCAAAAAAAAAAACATTTTATATAACTTTTTGTATTCTACTCCTTGAAATTATGTCGCATCGCATGGAGAAGATAAAACATCCCCTTATGAGCATAATAAAAACTGCGAAGAAGCGACACGAAATTCATCGCATCGCACACATTAAGAAGCGCTCTTAAATGAAAATCTTAAGAAATCTCCGACGGCTGATGTGCGACGTCGCATATTGCAATATTGCATAAGCAACACATAATGATTTAATGACTCATGCGATCCGCGATGCTGCGATCTTGCGATATCTGTGATCTGCGATAAATGCGATCTGCGATCTGTGATAATCCGATCTGAAAAAACTTGTGATGACACATCTAGGTAATGCGATGACGCGATGCTGCTATCGCCCATCACAAATTTCCTCGGCTCAACATTCAAGAAAATCTGTCCGTAACCCAAAATTAGGCGCGCGCCTTAAAAGAAATTAATGAACATATGCCAAAGTGTTAATGAAGGACAGTTTTGTGTTTTTCGAAGAGTCAGTTCACGATGGGTGTCATGATTTTATACATTCATAGAGGTTAGAGCTTTCGTATCAGTATTTATTATCATTACTCTTTTCCTTTGCGTGAACTGCAGGAATGAAAAACAGGAAACAATATGAAGCAATGAGCAGGAAACATCTAAGGAAAAGGGGAAAGCGTCAATGCTCGGAGAACAGAGAAGAGATGCCTTCATAAACGGATTCCGCATGCAAAAGAACCACATATTCCAAAGTATCACTCAACAGATGCTGAGGTCGATAGGTGATTCAACATTCAGGGTCAGAAAGCTCACAAAAGCAGCATGTTTACCAAAAATCCTGAAACTTCTACCCGGTAAAGGAAAAAGGCGCTAAAGAAGGAAAACGCACCAGAAAAGCCCGGAATAAAGAACAGAGGCAGTTTTCGATGCGCGATTAGCGCCTAGCGCTAATCGCGCATCGCTAAGAAAATTGTTCAGAAAGCAAAGTCCCTAACTTGCTTAGTCATTCGCAAGTCCGGAAACCGAAATAGCAAAAGCAGAAGCAGTTTGAGAGAAATTTGGGTTGTTGCCAAGTATATACGCAGTAAATTCGCCCAACCAGAGGATGATTCTCAAAAAATATTTTCTAGTGTACTAAAAAGTGGTACCAGCGCTTGCCATTTCTATTTATGTAGCTCAAACAAAAGCAGAAGGCAACCAGCCGACTCTTCCCAGGCGAATGTTGAATGCTCACAACATTTAAGGAGCAAATGCAGAAATAGTTAGGAATTAGATTCATTTTTTAGAAATAGTTTTGCTTTAGAAGAAGGGCGGTCATTTAAACCGTATCCTAAATTTATGTAATTAAGTTATTTAGTTAGCAGTATTTAAACCCTTCTCATGCATTTGGAGAAGGGTCCAGAAATTTGTCAAAAACTTGTCCTCAGAACATGCACTTTTGCACCCTCGGAGGGGGTTTTGATGAATGGATGGATCAAGGTTTATTAATGTTTGCATTTGATGTCTGCTACTGATGTTGCACTTTTGTACTCTTAGTAGATGTTAGAGCAAGGAGAGATAAATCATTGTTGCTTGAAGCTTATGAGTGGGATCAGTCATAAATGGTACTTTTATCTCTTGACCATTTCTGCTTATATTCTTAAAGTGATATACAGTTTTTAGTTGTTTATATGTTATTGCATGAATGTGTGAGTTACCATTTGGCACTTTTGTACGGTGGAGCCATTTATTTATGTCTGATATATGAATAACTTATTATGTGATATGTTGTTCACAACTGTTTTGCCTAACTTTTTATGCAAAGTAGTTCATCTTAATTGATTTCTATTCTTGCGATAGCTGAATGATCTTTATTACCAGTTATTGTTTGAAATCTTTTTAGATCGCATAATAGAAGAAATACACCCCGGGTTAGCATAGATTAGATGTTCTGTTTTTCATTAGATTACAATAGCATAAAGTTAGTTTAAAAGTTTGAATTAGATTAGCTTTAAGTATCCTTAGATCAGCAACATCCAATTCTGCACACACACACCCTTAGATTGGGAAACCGGTCCCATTATCCCCAGTCAGACCCGCTATACCAAACGGATAAGGAGCTGCCAAACAAGGTCCGGACCAGGTGGGTATCCCCCTTGTTGTCGACCTGATTTTCGGGGCTTCAACAGAAGGTGGGACCCACAACCTGGAAACCGACGGTTTGATCGGAGCACCCTTGAATGGTAAGAGGTTTTGGAGAAAATGGAGCGATCACACTCAGCGATTGACGCGTGGCAGCGGAGGTGAAAGAAAAACCGTCGTGATCGTGCATTATCGGTCGAGCAAGTCAACCATGCTCGGTGTGCGAATGACGTTGGATCTGGAGGGGCTCAGATTGGATGGCTGAGATTACGTCTGATAGACAGAGCGGAATTGACAAGGAATTAAGCCATGATTTAAAGGGATTTGGAATCCATTGACCGCCATGATGGATAAATAAACGAATCGACGAACAGGCTGGTGTTGTTCCAATGGAGACATGTGACTACTTCCCAAGCGTTAATGCTGACGCCGAACAGGGAACTCCCAACACATAGGCGGAAGGAGAATCGATGCAGGAAGGAGAGGAAACGAATGGGCATGGAGGTCGAATGGCTAAAGCCATGAACAGAGACAGCCAAATAGAGATCAAGAGATTCAGAGCAAAGAGTCCAAGCGACCAAGAGAGACAGTGAACAGTGAACCCTAAGAGGAGGACTGAGCACAGAGAGCAGTAAAGCCAAGCAAAGGAGACAGAGGGCCGAGCTGACCGCAGGCAGCATCGAGCACCAAAGAGCTTGAAGAATCAAGCCTTCCCATAGAGGAATCTATCTGGATTGAGCTTCACAGTTGGCTCTTTCCACTATAGACTAAGGGTCACAGAGCCGGTAGAAGAACAAGAGTCTATGTACTCCAAGTGGCTTGGGGAATCCAAGAACCACCCTGCCAAGCAAAATCTGCTTCAGGAGAACTCATATTGAGTCCCTGCATTGTAATTTCTCTGCTGAAAGACACAATAAAACAAGGCCACCACTGAAGCTGGACTGGAGACGTAGCCCTGGAGAATAGGGTGAACTCCTTATTAAAAGTTTCTTGTGTCTTTGTGTTGCTTACTGTATTTCTCTGTTGTCTTTCCATTCATTTTCTGTGTATTGGCAATCTGATCAATCCGTTGTTTCAATAACATAGAACACACACACACTAGCACATGGGTCTACAATACCTTTTTGTTTAATAAATCTTCATCTGAGGTCACTCATAGGGTGATTATCAGATCAAGTGGTATCAGAGCTCTAGGCTGTAAGGTTGGACAAGCTTGTGTTGGTTTAGCTGTGAATGCTCACTAGATCAAAGCTCAAATTAGGAGAAGGAGAGTTGGTGGAAACTAATCCTGAGATTGGGAGAGTCTATTCTCGAAAGACAATGTCATAAGAAGGTTCTATAGGGCCAGACTCTCAATTCATAGAAAGTTTCCTAGCTATAAAGTCCATGGTGGAAGAAATGTATAGGGACTTTAGAAAGCATAAGGGTGAAGATTCATCAGGCTCTAAGCAAGATAAAGAAGAAGATGAATCCCATTCCCATGACCACTCCAAAGGAAAGGGGAAAGAAGAAAGCTTCCCTACACCTCCTAGTAGCCCTGTGCATAATAAGAAGGCATCTTTGATTAACTTAGATGTTAAATTTGATTTGCCTATATACGATGGAGAATTGAATGCTGAAAAGTTGGACAACTGGATAAGACAAATTGATGTGTATTGCAGAGTACAAAATATAGACTCCGACAAGAGCAAGATTCAGCTGGCAAGCCTTCGCCTAGGAGGCATTGCCTTGCTTTGGTGGGAAGGCAGAACCTGTTATCACTGAAAATGCTGTTGCCAAAAATTTTTAGCTTAGTTTAAAGACCAGGGTGTTTTCGCAGCGTCTGAAATTCTTTTAGCAGTTTCGCAGCGCATAAATTCGTTAGCAGTTTAGCAGCGCCATCTGTTTTAGTGATTTCGTAGCGAAAACACTGACCTTGCACTGGCTGCGCTACCAAATTGAGAATTTGTCCGAAACCATTGCCATTTTCACCAGCTGTCATGTTTATCAAAATCCATTGAGTTATGCATGAGTATAGGCTTGAAAATAAACAACTCAGACATTCCGATGATGTTCTGAACTATAGGCAGGATACATATGGCTTCTTTAGTGGGCTATTTCTCCCAGCCTGTTGCAGATGGTCTTGACTCAAGATTGCTTGTGACCCTTGGAACAAAGGCAGTCAGCGAAACAAGGAATATCTTTATAAACACACATGAGCAATCACCAAACAAAGTAGTGCAAACTGCAGGTGGTATTCTTGATAGTCTTACTTATTGGCTAAATCTTGAAGATTTCTCAGCTAATGCTCGGATGAAAAGGCCCATTTAAGCCAAAGGAATATGTTAGAGTATCTTTGATTACAAAGGATAACAGAGGTTTTCTGCTGCTTTGGATTGAGTATAGTTTCGAGGAGAATGCAGAATTGCTGATTGTTTCATGCCAACAGGTTGTGAGTCTATGATGTATTTCAAAGGACAGTCGAAAACCTGCAAACTCAATTGTTGAGACATATAAATTAGTCATGAAGCATGTAAAGGTGCAAGTTTTGATATATTTTATGCTCAAGTATGCAATGGTCATATTGTTTCCTGAATCGAGTGTTGTCACAGCATACTACCAGAAGCTATTGAAGGAGCTGGAACATTGGCTCAAGTGTTTACAGATGGGAAAGTATATGTTTTTTGAACCACCTTCAGGGCATTTTAGAACCAGCCTTCTGCAACTTATTTTTAGAACTACTTTCATGGGAGGGCTATCAATAGTAAAAGGCAGGGCACGTTGGTCTATTTGCGCAGCCTAGCTTCTCTCAACATCTTGCTGTAAGAGCACGGTTGTGGCCCTCATAGAACGTTTTTATGACCCCAGCTCAAGGATCTTTCTTTAGACTTCTCCAATTAAATACGCCTGAATGACCCTATGCTCTACGGGGGACTACAAGATCAATTTTCTCTGGTTTAATTGGACAGACATTGGCCATCATAATGAGCAATATGCTTGAAATTTCTTTTACACCGATAAGAAAAGGAAACGCTTAATTCATATGAGTTTCAATCTCAGGTCAATCTGCTGTTTTCGTTCTGTAGTGAAATGAGGTTTTCATCAGTTGTTTAAAGATGTTGTGCTTGTTGGTATGAGTCCAAATCATTCCCTCAGCGGAGGAATTCTTGTCAATAGAAAGCACAGGTGATGGTAATTGCCTACCTGTTAACAAGGTAGGCGAGCCTTATTCAGATCTATACAGTTTCCTTGACACGCAATTCAGGTTCCTCAGAAAGGAGCTGTTGGCACCTTACAGAGAAACCGGCAGAGAAGCGGTTATTGATGATCCAGTTATTGTGGCGCCTTTTTAGCTGCCAGATGTTCAAAGGTTGCCACACGCCAAATTGCGCATGCATGCATTGAATTTAAAAAAAAGGGGCATATTGACACGGCAGGCTATGTCGAGTGGTGGCAGTTGTTCGATAGTATGGTGAATCTATATTTCTGCTCGGCGCTCTCCACGATTCACTTGCAGAGCTTGGCAATCTTATGGGTGTGATGTATAAGAACCGTGGAGATGTGGATGCAGCCATTGCGTGTCCAATTAGTTTTCAAGCTTAGTGAGAATATCTTTGCATACTATAAAAGTCGTGCTGCCAGTAAGTTGTTTGATCCGGCATTCCTGTTTGCATCTGATAAATATGTCGTCTCACCTAGAAGGTATGATGCGCTGTTTAAAACACGACGTGTAAAGCTCCTGGGTAGAACAATTGACCTGGGATTTTTGATTGGCCAGAGGATGAATAAAATTTTCAGAGAAAATATTGACTTCTTGTTTGAACGCTTTGAATCTCATGATCTCTGTGCCGTTGTGGAAGAGCAACTGATGAATCTTGGATGCAAGGATTCAGAAAAAGAATTGCTAATTTGGAGATGAAAAATCGTATTTCCGTCATATAGCTGCTCCATTGTATGTTTATTTGTCGAGGGATCTTGCACAGTATATTAACATAAGCAGTGCCTCTGTAAACACATATGCGCACGAGGACATATCTGTGGGTTCATGGATGATGGGCCTGGATGCAGAATATATTGATGGTAGACGTTTCTGTTGTAGCAGCATGGAAGATGAGATATGTTCAACTGGATAAATTAAAGTACTAACAACAGCTGAGTATATATGGACATTCAACAATGAAATGCCACTAAAATTTGATTCTTCATCAGATAGGTGGAGTTAAGGTTGTAGAGGAAGGAAAAAAGGAAGCACGAACTTTTTGAAATAAGTTGATGAGCAGATTTTATGGTGATCCCAGATGTTTCTATTGTGTGGCCACAGTTGATTTTAGATGATCAAAAGGCCCGTTCAAGGAAAGTTTGAGCTCCCAATGTCACATTCATTGGTAGTCTAAGCATTCAATGTTGAAATTTTCCAACAGTCTCTTTCCATCTATATTTGACATCAGAGAATGGAATTTTTGAGAAAGGACACAGCCATCTATAATAGATGCTTCAAGAGATTAACGCGCACCTTTTAAGAATGTTCCAGCAGTTCTTATGGGGAATTGGACTCATATGCGAGGGCTTTGTTCTATACCAACAGAAGGATCAAGACATTATTATTCACCTTCTGTGGACGGTCCAGTACGCAGTAAATTACCTTACATGGATGTTGTGGGAGGTTCCAAGAGTCCTTTAACAGAGGAGACAAGTTTTTCCTCAGGAGAAATATTTGTTGCAAGCAAACCTTTTCAAAACAATCAAGTGCTTAAGCCATGAACACTGATGATTATTTAGAAAACCAGAGAGGAAGAGTGTATTTTTTAAATCACACAGCAGTTTCGTAGCGCGCTACGAAACTGCTGTAGGTGATGATTTTAAAGCGCAGAGCAGTTAGTGTGATACTGTGAGCGGGAGTTGTGGAAGAGAGATATCTGTTTATCAATACCATCTACAGCACATTCAAAAACATGGTAGTATTTCATACCTGGGGTTGTTAAAAGATTTGGGAACATGTTGCTACACTTTAGGAGAATGTTGGGAGACAGAAGCCGTGAAAACAGAGCACCTTCCTTGGTTAATTAATGAAGCCATCTACGTGACTGGAATCCAAGGCCAACTCATTTAGTGTACTTTCCTTCAGTCATCTCAACTCAAGCAGCAAAAGGACATGTGTCAAGAGCCAGAATAGCATCATGCTACGAGGAGCAAAGATTGTGGATTTTGATTAAATGAAAACCATTTGTAATTTCAGTTTAGTCATTATGTAATTAATAAGTTAGTTATGCACTAGATAGGGATAGTCAATAGCCACCTTCGAGGCTCCCCTCATGCTAGAGGAGGAAGCTCGAGGTGGATAAGTTTGTTTGCCTATAAAGGGATCAGATTAGTATGTAGAAGGGGTTGGACATTTTATAAAAAAACAGAGTTATTTGGGCCATTGTAAGACTTGTGACAGTAATAGTAAAACAGTGTTGATTTCTTCTCAAGATTCTCGATGGATTATTGTGTTCAAATATAATGATGGTGTTTTATATTTTATGTTCTTTTACAGCCTTGTTGTAACACAATCACTCAGAATTCATAATCTTATGCTCTGACTTCCTGTGTGTTTGGCAAGCTGTGGTTTTGATGGAGTATGTTTGACATGTAATGCAAAGAGCCTTGACTTCCATGAAATGACTATGTTTTTCCTGTTTACTTAGTATATGAGACTCCATAGCCCAATGAGAACCAGTTTGATATGTTTCCAACCAGCTTTTGCTTTCATGACTGAGTAAAGAGTTAGCCATCTGTTGTAGTGAATGATTTTTATCAAGAGTTTGTGAGAGAGCCCTCTCTGATCAAAGAGGCTAAGCTTTGATCTAAAGTTAGGTTGAAAGAGTTACATGAAATCTTGCTAGGTTGCAGCCCTCAGTAGTGATTTTGTGATAACAGAACCCAAGCTGATATGAGGAAGCATGGTAAGACCATCTCTGTCTAGAGTGAATTTGTTACTACAATCAAAAAGCAGTTCTATCCATTGGCCTACATGCAACAAGCCATGATGAGTTGGCAAACTCTTCGGTAGTTGAAAGGGAAAAGTGTACAAGGGTATATCAAGAGTTCCAAAAGAGAGCATTGATGTTGGGTATTTTCATTAGACTCACCAGAAACTCTTTTGAAGTACATTGGCGGTCTACACAGCTACATGAGGCATACCATCCTCATGTTTAATCCCACTAGTATAGATGAGGTATCTGTGCAAGCTACTCATCTAGAAGCTAGAGGAAAGAATGGAAATCCAAAAGTTGGGGGACCATCCCAACCCACTGTAAGCAAGAGCAAGGAGAAAAGAAAGCAGAAGTGGAAAGCAAGGAAGGCTAACACTGCACAGAAAGGCAAAGCTTCATGCACTCACTGTAAAAAGCAGGGGCATGATGATGAGCATTGTTGGATTCTGCATCCAGAGCTGAGACCTAAGAAGTCCGAGGGCAAGAAGAAGAAGACTGCTACAGCTATTCAGAAAGATTTGGAGTTAGACTCAGGAGATGAAACAATCATTGCAACCACAGCTATAAAAGGTAAGAATTTTGAAGCATCTACTAGTAATTCTGCTCAATCTGTTATTGATGAAGAACATCAGAGAAAAAGGCATGAGCTTTTCCATATTCGAGTTGTTTCCAAAAATCAAGAGATTGATACTTTGTTTGATAGTGGCTCACAAGTAAATCTGATTTCTGAAGAAATTGTAAAGAAATTGGGATTAGCAACTACACCTCATAAGAAGCCATACCCATTAGGATGGTTGAATGATAAAGCACAACTACAAGTGACTAGACAGTGCAAACTAGTTTTCTTTTGGGTCAGCATTTGTCGATGAGGTTGAGTTAGATATAATTCCTTTGGATATATGTGGAATTGTTTTAGGAAGTCCTTACTTGTATGATAGAAAGGCTATTTTCTATAGAGCCGAGAACAAGTATCTACTTGTTAAAGATGGAATCGAATACTTTGTAAGAGCTCATAAGCTCAAGAATAATTATACTCTCATAAACTCAGGACAGATGAAAAGAATTATAAATTCATGAAAACCGTTCGTACTAATGGTTGTAAAGGAAAAGAAAACTAATAAAACCAATGTATTTGAGGGTTGTAATTCTAATCAGGAAGCTGATATAGAAAAGATTGTTTCAGAGTATGATGTCTTGTTTCAAGAACCTCAAGGTCTGCCACCCAAAAAGGGAATAGTACATGATATTATTTTGTAGCAAGATGTTCCTTTGCCTAACATTGGGAAGTACAAGTTATCTGATTTAGAGAATGCTGAAATCAAGAAGCAGGTGCAGGAGTTGCTCAAGAAAGGGTTCATCAGGCCTAGCACATCACCATGTGGGTCACTAATCGTTTTGGTGAGAAAGAAAGATGGCTCGTGGAGAATGTGCATTGATTACCGAGCACTGAATAAAATAACAATAGAATCATTATCCCCTTCCTCGCATAGATGATCTTTTAGATCAATTGAAGGAAGTTGTTTATTTCACCAAGCTGGATTTGCACACTGGATACCATCAGGTCAGAGTTGCAGAGCAAGATGCATGGAAGACTACTTTCAAAACAAAGCAGGGATTGTATGAATGGTTGGTCATGCCTTTTGGCTTGACCAATTCCCCTGCTACTTTCATGAGATTAATGAATGATGTACTCAGACCTTTTCTTGATGATTTTGTTATTGTGTATCTGGATGACATTCTGATTTTTAGTAAAACGTGGGAAGAACATTTAAATCATGTTAAGAAGACATTAGATGTTTTGAAAAGAGAAAAACTTTATGTTAAACTCTCCAAATGTGAATTTGTAAAAACCTCTCTAAATTATTTGGGGCATATAGTAGGGGGAGGTGAATTGAAAATAGATCCCTCTAAAGTGGCAGTCATTGTAAACTGGCCTAAACCCAATTTTGCTACAGAAGTGAGAAGCTTCGTAGGAGCAGCACAGTATTAGAGGAAGTTCATTTCAAATTTTTCCTCAATTGCAGCTCCCTTACATGCTTTGACATGATTGAACAAGGTGTTTCAGTGGGGAGGCAAACAACAGAAAGCCTTCTAAACCTTGAAAGAAAAAATTAGTACAGCACCTGTACTAGCACTGCCAGATCTACAAAGAGCATTTCAGATCCAAACTTATGCCAGTGACTATGCCATGGGAGCAGTGTTGACACAGCACGGTAAACCCATATGTTATCATTCTGAGACTTTTAATCATGTAGTAGTCAACTATCCTACCTATGATAAAGAATTGTATGCATTAGTTCAGAGTGTGAAAAAGTGGAAACATTACTTAATGGGAAAAGAAACAGTAATACATACTGACCATCAACCACTTCAATATCTACACTCCCAAACTAAGTTGCAACAATCAAGACATTACAGATGGATGGGTTTTCTACAACAGTTTCATTTAGTCATCAAATATAAAAAGGGCATACATAACAAGGTTGCAGACATGCTATCTAGACCCATTATAAATGCATCTACCATACTTAAGCATAATTATGTGCTGCATGAAAGCTACATAGAACAGTATGCTCAGGATATGGACTTTAAATATGTATATGCAACTTTGAGTCAAGGCAAAAGAGTAGAAGAATTTGACTATCATGTAAAGGACTGACTTTATATCATTATGGGAAACTCTGCATTCCACAAACTGAGAGAGCAAAGATAATTAGGGAAGCACACACTTCTCTGATATCAGGTCACTTTGGGGTAAGTAAAACAGTTGCACAGCTGCAAAGGTTCTGCTATTAGCCAAGAATGAGTGAGACAGTTTCTAGATATGTAAAGGGGTGTGCTATGTGTGCTAAAAGAAAGCCCAGCAACAGGAAACTAGGCTTGTACACTCCATTGCCAGTTCCTTCTCACCCTTGGGAAAGCATTTCCATGGATTTCGTGGGAGGACTGCCTAAATCTAGGAAAGGTCATGATTATCTATATGTTGTTGTGGATAGGTTCAGCAAAATGTGTATTTTGATACCCTGTAGTAAACAGATTACAGCTGAACAAACTGCAAAATTATTCTTTGAACATGTATGGGTTCATTTTGGATTACCCACTTATATTATATCTGATCGAGACACCCGATTTGTGGGAAATTTTTGGTCTAGTCTGTGGGAACTAATGGACACCAAATTAAAGAAAAGCACAGCTTTTCATCCACAAACAGATGGCCAGACAAAAGTAGTTAACAGGACAGTGATCCAGTTACTGAGAGGATATTATAGCAAACACCCTAAGCTTTGGGATGAACACTTGTGTTATGTACAGCATGCTTACAATAGAGCCAAACACTCTTCTACCCAGAGATCTCCTTTTGAGACCTGCTCTGGTTTCATACCAAGGTCTCCCTTGGATTTTGTCTTTGGCAAAGATACCATGGTTGATGGACACAGTGATGTGGACAAAGCAACTAGGTTCATTGAACAGATCCAAGAGATCCACCAGGCAGTACAGGAACAGCTGGAAAAGAGCCAGGCCAAGTACAAGGCTAAGCATGATAAGCATCGGATGGAGCATAGTTTTCAAGTTGGAGACCAAGTCTAGCTGTATATCAGCAAGGACAGGATGCAAGGTGAAGGCAAGAAGCTAAAATCTATCAGGTATGGACCCTTCAGGATACTTGAGAAGATTGGTGAGAATGCTTTTCGCCTTGATCTGCCAGCTTACATGCACATCTACTCAGTCGTGAACACAAATTGCTTGAGGTTGTTTGAACCTTCAATGATTGAGGGCCCTAAAGAGCAGAGTCAATTTCCTTCTGTTGATGACCTACTACCTGAATATTTTAATGAGTTGCAGGAAGATACAATGCTGGACAGGAAGGTAAGGACGACATGCAGTGGACAGGTGGAATACCTCAAGATTGGGCTTAAAGGTTCGAAGCTGAGCTATGCGAAGTGGATTGAGATTGGACAAGTGAGATAGAAGTTTCCTCACTTAGTCGATGCTTGAAGAAAACCAAATTTTGGTGGTCCAAAAACTTTTCAGTTGGGAGGCCGTGATTCGAATCGGATCCATAAATGATTGTCATAGAACCATGACTATATCGGGACGAAACAAATCCTTGAAGAATCCAAAACAGCAATCGAAAACACCCTGAACCAGTGGCCATGGCAGCCGACATGGAACAACGAGGACCTCGGTCAAAGCACACTGACCGAGGCCCATGGAGACTGTGCAGGAGGTCGATGTAGCCCCGGATTGGGAAAAGGAGCTGGTTTTTGATGCGCGATTAGCGCCTGGCGCTAATCACGCATCATTGGGCGAACAGGGCTGAAATGGTAGAGCCTGAAGCACTCAATCACGTTGGGAGCCAAAGGACCATGCGCGGAGAAACGAAAATCGCCATCGTACGAAGGTGGGACCCACAACCTAGAAACTGGCGGTTTGATCAGGTCACCCTTGAACGGTAAGAGGTTTTGGAGAAAACGGAGCGATCACACTCAGCGATCAACGCGTGGCAGCCGAGGTGAGAGAAAAACCGCCGTGATCACGCGTTATCGGTCGAGCAAGTCAACCGCGCTTGGCGTGTGAATGACGTTGGATCTAGAGGAGCCCAGATCAGACGGCTGAGATTACATCTGATAGACAGAGCAGAACTGACAGGGAATTAAGCCGCGATTTAAGGGGATTTAGAATCCGTTGACTGCCACGATGGAGAAAGAAACGAATCGATGAACAGGCTGGTGCTGTTCTGATGGAGACATGTGGCTACTTCCCGAGCATTCATGCTAACGCCGAACAAGGAACTCCCAGCACACAGGCGGAAGGAGAATCGACGCAGGAAGGAGAGGAAACGAACGGGCATGGAGGTCAAATGGCTAAAGCCATGAACAGAGACAGCCGAATAGAGATCAAGAGATTCAGAGCAAAGAGTCCAAGCAACCAAGAGAGACAGTGAACAGTGAACCCTAAGAGGAGGACTGAGCACAGAGAGTAGTAAAGCCAAGCAGAGGAGACAGAGGGCCGAGCTGACTGCAGGTAGCATCGAGCTCCAGAGAGCTTGAAGAATCAAGCCTTCCCATAGAGGACTCTGTCCAGATTGAGCATCACAGTTGGCTCTTTCCACTGTAGACCGAGGGTCACAGAGCTAGTAGGAAGAACAAGAGTCTGTGTACTCCAAGTGGCTTGGGGAATCCAAGAACCACCCTGCCAAGCAAAATCTACTTCAGGAGAACTCATATTGATTCCCTGCAATGTAATTTCTCTACTGAAAGACACAATAAAAAAAGGCCACCACTGAAGTTGGACCGGAGACGTAACCCTGGAGAATAGGGTGAACTCCTTATTAAAAGTTGCTTGTGTCTTTGTGTTGCTTATTGTATTTCTCTGTTGTCTTTCCATTCATTTTCTGTGTATTGGAAATCTTATTGATCCGTTGTTTCAATAACACAGAACACACACACACCAGCACATGGGTCTGCAATACCTTTTTGTTTAATAAATCTTCAACTGAGGTCACTCATAGGGTGATTATCAGTTTATTGAACGTATACTTCTTGTTGATTATCTTCCTTTGATTTGTTGAGGTTGTCAACCCTTAGCTTAGGGAAGTTTTTCCCACCAACAGAATTGGCGACTCCATTAGGGAATACAGTCACGTGTTTCCTAGAAGGGATGTTTTTCCCTTGATCTGGGCTTTTCTTTCTGTTTCTTGATTTTTCCAGTATTGTTGACTCAATTGCAGTCTGGGCAATCAGTATGATCTTTTTGGATCATGTCTGTCTTTTTATTTTTCCCTATTTTTTTGCATATATGCTCTTTTTTTTGTACACAGAAGTGTACATACTCGTTTTTCGCAAAAGATACGAGTGTATACGCTAGTTTCTTCGGAAACAGTCGCGCGTATACGCAGGTTTTTTATTACATAGTCGCGAATATTTGGAAAATTTTGACTTTTTCAAGTTTTGCCTTCATTCAGAGGTGTAGCCAAGTTTTTTCTGCTTTCTTGAAGTCATCTACAGTCTGAAATGGTCTTATTTCTTGTTGGTGTCAATTTATTTACCTCCTTTTGGAAAAAGATTTTGTCAACCTAGGGTTTGCATTTTTTTGAAGTTTGGGTTTCAGACCTCCTTTGTGAAGTGTTTGATTGTTCTATGCTTTTGGGACAGTGAGTTGGTTCCCAACTTGCTTATAATCCAATATTTTCATTACTTCACTTTGCATTCTTGAAGTTGACTCATTTGGTTTATTTTTTATTATTTGAGAAGGGTCTTTGCAATTTTGGTTCAATGAAGGATTTTGGTTCTCTGAAATATTTCTTTTTTTCCTGAATCTTTTATTTATCTTTCAGGTCAAGTTGATCAAGACTTTTGGTCTCTTATTCACTTTAGTCTGATAATTTTGGTGATTGTTTATGGCTTGTGAAGTTTGGAGTATTTTCACTTGATTTTGATCTTGAAGTGATTGATTGCTTTGCCTTCTTGAAACTTTTGTCATAAGTCCTTAAAAAGATAAAGAGAAAACACCTTTTTTTTGCCTTTCTTTTCTTTGGTTTTTGTTTTTTTTTTTCTTTTTGTCTTTTCAACAAGTGTGCAAATATTTTGCTTGAGGTTGAAATTTTCTTCATTTGGGAGATCTTTTCTTGGATATTTGTTTCTCCTTGTTTGTCAAATTTTGGCTTTTGGTCTTTGAAAGAACACATTTGTTTGTTTAGAGCATTCCATAGAATCTTGCATTTAGGAATTTTAGTATGCATTAAGGTAGTTTTCATTTTAGGCATTTTAGTCTCTTTCGATAGATGTTGAATGTGTGAGTGTGTTTAAAGGAAAAAGAAAAGAGTTTTTCTTTCATATATTTCTCGTAGAACCTTGTAGAGATCACTTTTCATTGAAGAAAAAGAAGTTTCATTTGCATGTAGCCTAGTTTTCTATTGGTTTCTTTTTGCATCAAAACATCACAAGTTTCACTTCTGCTACCCGTGACCTAAATAACAACCAATAAAATCAAGCACTTAATTTAAAATGAACTAGATTTTTTTTTGTCATAGATACATCAATTAGTCTAGGGCATTTAGGGCCTTGGAATAGGTGTGTGGAGAGTAAAATCTCCAAGGCCACTCTAAACCAAAACATAGAAGTTGATTAAAGAGTGCAAATCCAGTATCGTTAGGTTGTCTAGGAAAGCTCCTCTAACACAGGAGTTAAGCACAAGGACGAGTGAAGATAGGGAAAGAGAGATACCCCCTCTCCTACTTGTTGGATCTCGTGCCCATGATTATTCCACCCAGCCTCTGATTACAAGTCGGTGACCTTAGTTTCCTATCTGAGGGACCACACAGGTGACTGCGGGGGGAATGCTCGTGGTAACTGAGACATAAATTGCATCACTTTCATAGTACTTTTGGAGGGTTCCCTTGCAAAGCTCGTGTACTTGCATCAGCAAAGGCTATTTTCTGGAGGTCAGCGCAATTGTTTCTAATACCTTCGTTGGTAGGCTTGGGCCGTAATTATGCCAAACTGTCTTCGAAAGGTCCTTATATTAGATTTCTTGTCTTTTGGTGTCCAGTCCTAATCACCCAGAGCGGAAATACCTAGAAGTTGCTTGTTTGGTTGTATCTTTAGGTACTTTTTAGTGAGTGATTTTCTCTCCTAGATTGTCATAAGTTTTTATTTTTGAGTCTTTAAAAAGTTATATTAATATTTAAAAGTGGTTGATTGACCGGTTCATTGGTCTAGGAGGCTTTGTGGGCTTTCACCTCCGAGTGCAGAGCCTTTACCTAGAAGGCATGGGAGAAATTATGTTGGTGATTTTCAACCAGTAGCAATTGATGCATCGGAGATTAATCCTTCTCCAGGGGCTCTCATTTCACAGGATGAACCTAGTCCAATTCATAATTTGGACAGAAACGCTCCAGTCCTTGCTAGAGTGCTCTTCTAATTGGAAGACAAAGTTGATATTGAAGATGACCCTGAGTCCCCATGACTCCTTCGACATCCCTTCCTTCCAATCTTCCTTATGTTGTAGAATACGTAGGTACCCCAACTCACAGGGCGGCAAGCCCTATTCATTTTCCTTTTTTCCGATGGCCAATGTTAGTGGCATAAGTATGGCTACTAATACTTCTGGTGTGCAGACCCCTCCTTCAGTTACAACAGGGGGTAATATTCCTATCTCTATTGTTACGCATACTACATTAGTTGTTGGATCTACCTCTATTTTGGGTTCGAGTGGGGGCACCCAACCTTCCGCCCCTTTCACTAGTGCCTATCTTTGAGGATGCCATCTAGTGGGATTCCTGCAGTCCCTTCAACCTTCCCATCTATTGTTTCCACATCCATGACTTCTATGCCAAATGTTTCATCATATTTTCAGGGTTTCTCTTTTGCAAGTGGTTATATTCCTCCTTTCGATCGATATTGAACTTAGGATCCGTACCTTTCTCTGAACAGACTCATAATGTTAATCCTTTCCAAGGAATTCAAGGATGGCCAAATCCTTCCATTAGTAGTTTAGGGGCTGGGAACTTATCCCATCTATTTGGTCAACAAGGGAGCATTCCCTTCCCTTTTGTTAGGACCTCACATGCATTTCCTTTGCTAACCCTTCTTTCAATGTTCCGTTAGGAGGAAACTACCCTATGTATGGTTACCCTATGGCAGGGGGTGGATACCCTATGAAAACTTCTGGGCCACAAGGATTCTCTTATGGTTCAGGTCCTTCTATGAGTAACCCGGGGCAACCTGGCGCCTCTCCAAATCCAAGATACGATTTTTCTAATGTTGGCAATTCTACTCTTTATGGGTGTAATTCTGTTGTTCCTCCGCACTTACCATTCCTGGAAATTTTTAACTTTCCATATATTTC
The DNA here is from genome assembly GCA_031772625.1 of Pinus tabuliformis. Taxonomy (NCBI): domain Eukaryota; kingdom Viridiplantae; phylum Streptophyta; class Pinopsida; order Pinales; family Pinaceae; genus Pinus; species Pinus tabuliformis. The sequence continues at coordinate 276,335,112 of CM062816.1, forward strand.
TAAATTGACATTAAATCTAATCCGATACAATCTATCTAGTCCTCCAGTCCCCACCAAACTTCCATCTAATATTTTGAAATTCTAAGGGAATTCTGGAGAGGATTCAGTTGATCATATAACCACATTCCACTTGTGGTGCTCATCTAACTCCTTGATCGATGATTTGATCAGTTGATATTATTTCAACGCACCCTAACTGGAAACGTTGCAAAATTGTATATTGAGCTTAGAGAGGGTACCTTTTCTACATTTGGCAAATTGGCTACTATGTTTCTAAATCATTTTCAGTTGCATGTCCGATATGATGTTGGAACTGAGCTTCTAGCCAATTTTGAACAAGACAAGGCAACTCATATTTCTGACCACATCCAAGAGTGGCGCAGAAGGAAGAGGCTAATCAAGGCATATATCCCTGATGAGTTTCTTCTGGAATGGTTTTTGAAATATTTGGTGTGAAAATTCTATCACTGCAGCAACTGATTTACTTTCCTACTTATTCCATAATAAGTTATTCATGAAATTACTTCAATAAAAATTAAAATAAATATTGATGTAAATATCACACCGTAATACAGAAACAAACATATGCACAAGAATCAACACATTGACACAGTTATTTTGGACAACAGTCCCCGGAAAAATCCAATGCGAAAAAACCGGTGCAGCAAGGGAGGTTTTTATTATTCAGCAATTCTTCAGTACAACAGGGTGCCAAACTGGCTTACCCACAGAGAAATAATTCTCCAGCACTTCTCCCAATCCCAGCGTTAGCCTAGCTGACCTCCGTGTGGCTCTCCAACCCTTTGCGTCAGCCCTGGGCCTCCCTATGTCACCCACGCAGGGCCAGCTAGTGATTGCGCAGTCTTCTACTGCCTCTGCGTCTGCCTGAAAAGCCCTGTGTCTGCCTCTCCTGCCTCAGCGTTGATCTTCAGTGGCTGATCCCGCCTCTCTGCTCCGTACTTTCTACCTCCTGATTGCTCACCAGACCACTAGTTCAAATTTCCCAACTAACCCCGCTCCAGAAATTGAACTGACTGGTCTCCCTCAGTGTGTTCTCTAAGTGACCCTCAAGCCTCCTCTTATACTTTTCTTGTTAACACATCAACGGCTGAGATTAAGTCCCTAATCAATGGCTAAGACTAGATCTAGCTTGATCCATGACTTTTGGACCATTCTAACACAGTTTCATATTAATTTACATTAATATTTTATTTTCCCTAAGTTTAGACTTAGGGACTCCATTAAAAATATTAATTATTTTAATATCTCCCAAACTGTTTAGAATCTTCCCAAACCCTTTCTAGGTATTGGATATCTCATGTGCCTTAGCCTCTACACCAATTTTCTTGGCTAGAGCACATCTGATACTACCTCAAATCAACACTCCCTCTTAGCGAGGACTATGCTCCAGTAATACTCCTCACTGAGCATCACTTTGATCATCCGGCATCGATCCCTGTGCTGATGCTAGGCCTGCTACCCAACATCCTCTACACTGATGTATCATGTATTGCTACCCATGGCCCTGCCACTGCCACTGCTGCATCCGTACTACAACTCCCTCTGCATCTGTGCTGTTGTTGGTCCTTTCTCCCAACACTACATCTGCACTGCAACTCCCTTTGCATCCTTGATGTTCCCATTTCTGCTACTGAAATGGGTTCTTTACCATCCTTATCTTTTCCCTGAAGTAGTCAAACTTTGTCCTTCCAAGGGCCTTGGTGAGGATGTCCACCACCTATTCTCCTGTAGGAGTGTAGCTCAACTGTACAGCTCCTCGTTGTACACAGTCCCTGACAAAGTGACACCGGATATCAATATGCTTCGACCTATCATGAAACACTGGATTCTTAGAGATCTTGATGCAACTTTGATTATCGCACATGATCCTGGTCGCCTACATATTCCTTCTTAATAGGTTCACAAGTAATTTTCTAAGCCATATGACCTCACACGAAGTTGTGCTTGCCTCCATATATTCTTCCTTGGATGAGCTCAAAGCCACAAAATTCTATTTCCTACTACACCAGGAGGTCATTCTTGATCCAATGTTGAAACATTACCTAGAGGTGCTTTTCCGATCCACTGAACTCCCTACCCAATCTGCATCAGTAAATTCACTCAATCTGATATCCTTACTCTTAGTGTACAAGAGTTCATAATTGATTGTTCCCTATAAGAACCTGAGAACATGTTTGGTTGCTGCCCAGTGCGCCCTCTTCAATTCCTCCATGAACTTACTGAGGGAGTTGACAGCGTAGAATATTTCTGGCCTGGTATTGACCAAATACATCAGGGACCCTATGAGTTGCTTGTATAGGGTGGGATCAACATCCTTGTCTTTTGATGCATCAATCTTCTTCCAGTTGGTGATCATTGGTGTAGCCATAAGTCTACAGTCCTCCATCCCGAATCTTTTCAGGATTTCTGTAGCATACCTCCCTTGCCGAAGGAAGATTTCTCCCTTCTGCTGCCAAACCTCCAACCCTAGGAAGTAGTGCATTTGTCCCAAATCCTTCATATCAAATTCTATGGCTAGATTCTGCTTGCAGTCCCCAATGAGTGTGGATGATCCTGTCAGAAATAGATCATCCACATACAATACTAAGATTAGCGGCTCGTTCTCTACAACCAGATAGTAGAGATTCAGATCCGCGTCACTCTTAACAAACCCCATCTTCTGCATGTAGCCATCTATTCGACCATACCATGCTCTCGATGCCTATTTCAGCCCATACAAGGCTTTCTTCAATCTACATACATGAGACTTCTTCTCATGAGTTTCAAAGCTCTCTGGTTGTTCAATTTATACCTCCTCTTCTATTACCTTGTTCAAAAAATGCCATTTTGACATCCATCTAATGGATCTCCCATCCCATCTGGGCTGCAAGAGATATCACGGTTCTAATAGATGCATACCTGGCTACCGGGGCGAAGGTCCCCTCATAGTCAATCCCTTCCTTTTGAGCATACCCCTTAGCCACAAACCTGGCCTTGTATTTCTCAACACTGTTGTCTGCAACGTATTTGATCTTGTAGATCCATCTTGAACCTATCACTGATCTGTCTTGAGGCCTTGGCACCACCTCCTAGACATCGTTTACCATTATGGAATTGTATTCCTCCACCATCGCATCAAGCCAAACCTGATGATGAGATGCCTCCTTGAAACTAGCAGGCTCTCCATCCTAAGCTACTAATTCTTGATATTTATCTGGTTGTTTTCGCTCCCTCTTATTGTTTCTTAGTGCATCGATGAAGTCCTCTGCATCTCATAGAATCTGACGAAGTTCCCTGCTAGTTCTTCCTCTCCCAACAGGTGCTTCTATTCGCTCCTCCTCCTCATCCTGAGAATCTTCCTGTCTTGAGGAAGAATTATTTACTTCTATTGGTTGAGGAGGCTTAACCAACGGCTCCTCTTTTGACTGCTCCTTGGAAGGCATCTCGTGAGATCTTCTCAAATCCCTGTCCTCCATGAACTTTACATCTCGCCATACTACTACCTTCCTGCTCCCTGGAAGATAGATTCTGTATGCCTTAGCATTCTCGCTATATCCCATTAGATATCCCTTTTCCACAGTCTGATCCAGCTTCTTCCTCTTTTCTTCAGGTATGCAGAAATATGCTAAACTCCCAAATATCCTAAAATGACTGACTTCAGGTGTCTTCCCTGTGAAGACTTTCTCTGGAGTAATCTTGCCCAATGCCCAATGAGGAGTCCATTGTTGTGTTGCATGCTTCAGCCCACAGGAATTTTGGCATATCTTGATCATACATCATGGCCCTAATTGCTTCTACAATAGTCCTGTTCTTTCTTTCCGCTACCCCATTCTGCTCTGAATTGTAGGGAGCTGTCCACTCTCTTATGATGCCCTCCTTAGCACAAAAATCAATGAATTCTTTATCTACATATTCTCCACCATTATCTGAGCACAAAACTTGTATTTTCTTCCCATTCAAATTCTCCACCAAAGCCTTGAACTCCTTGAATCGACAGAAAACCTCATCCTTGGTTTTCAAAAAATAAATCCAAGTTTTCCTTGAGTAGTCATCAATGAAGGTAAGGAAATACTCGACACCACTGAGAGCTTTGGCTGACATTGGTCCACAGATATCTGATTGTATCAATCCTAGTACACTCTTGGCCCTGTGTTTTCTCCTAGGAAATGTTGCCTTGGCATACTTTCTTAGAGCACATCCCCTACATACTTCATCTTGTTCCATACTCAGATCTGGAACGCCTGTTACAGTGCTCCTGAGAATTCTCAGAGCTCCATGGTGCAAGTGACCCATTCTTTTGTGCCATAGTTAGTTCAAGTCCTTGTCTCCATGACTACCTATAAGTGCCATTGGTGATTCTAGTTGTAATCTATACAACCGATTACTTTTGATCCCAATCTGCACTTTTTTTTTCAGCGCGGGTGTTTGACATATACCTTCTCCTTGATGAAGTAGACATCATAGCCCTTGCCTTGTAGTTGCGATACGGAAAGTAATTTCATCCCCAATCCTCCTACATGCAGCACATTTGTAGTACGGAACCGTTCTCCTGATTTTGTCTGAAAGACTATGGTACCCTTCCCTACTGGAGTACAATTTTCCTTGTTCCCCATGGTGATCTGAAATTTCATCTTTTATTCTTGATATTCTGAGAAACACTCCCTGGTTCCCGTCATATACCACGAGGCTCCACTGTCTATATACCATACTTCTGATGATGCAATACTAGTCATACATGCCACTTCTTCTTCCAGCCTAGAAGCTAACATAGAGAAATCAACATCTCTTTCTCTTGTGCAAGCTTCTAAAAATTTGTGTGAGTCCCCTGATGTGGATGCCTCTGCATCGTGGTCACGACCCATAATTGATTTTCCCTTCCTGTCTCTGACTACTCGCTCTGATACCATGTGAAAATTCTATCAGTGCAGCAACTGATTTACTTTTCCTACGTATTCCACAATAAATTATTCATGAAGTTAATTCAATAAAAAATAAAATAAATATTGTTGCAGATATCACACTGTAATACAAAAACAAACATATGCACAAGAATTTACACATTGACATAGTTATTTTGGACAACAGTCCTCAGAAAAACCCAATGCGGGAAAACCGGTGCAGTAAGGGAGGTTTTTATTATTCAGCAATTCTTCAGTACAACAAGGTGCCAAACTGGCTTGCCCACAAAGAGGAATAATTCTCCAGCACTTCTCCCAATCCCAGCATCAGCCCAGCTGACCTCTGTGTGGCTCTCCAACCCTCTACGTCAACCCCTGCTTGACTCTGTCAGCCCTAGGCCTCTTTGCGTCACCCACGCAGGCCCAACTAGTGACTACATAGTCTTCTGCTGCCTCTCTTACCTCGGCGCTGATATTCAGTGGTTGATCCTGCCTCTCTACTATGTACTTGCTACCACCTGACTTCTCACCAAACCACTAGTTCAATTTCTCAGCTAACCACTCTCTAGAAATTAAACTGACTGGTCTCCCTCAGTGTGTTCTCCAAATGATCCTCAAGCCTCTTCTTATACTTTTCTCGTTGATACATCAATGGTCAAGATTAAGTCCCTAATCAATGGCTAAGATTAGATCTAGCTTGATGTAGGTTTTAACCCCGTACAAAAATTACCTGCATACAAATTCTAAAACACAGAAAATAAACAAATGTGAGAGCATAACACATAAAACACATATACATAGAGATTTTCCGTTGGATCCCAAAACTGGGACTACTAGATTGATTTTTCATTATGTTCCTTTCAATGTTACAATACATATTTATACATGTCAAAGCATCCAATACCATGGACTGAAAACCATGCACAAAACCATAGGTAGGTCCGCCCAACCTAATATAGGGTCCAAAAAACAATTTTCCTGGGGCGTTGCCCCGGACCCCTTGTGAACCCCCCACTACGGAATCGGTGCAACGAAGGGGGGGCTCCACCCCCGCACTAACCCCCTGGTTCACTACATAGGCTAGTCGTGGAAGGAATATAACACAACCCAACATTCTCCCACTTTTTATTTTCTTTCCACAGGTCCAGAGCTTAGTCATATATCCAGCCCTGAAACGCCCATTGTTTCTATACACCAAGAGAACTTCTCAGAGCTCACGGATTTTGTCAATGCATCTGCAATATTCTTCAAAGTGTCCACCTTTACCAACAACAACTTTTTGTCTTCTATCATATCCCTCACAAAGTGCTACTGAACATCAATGTGCTTTGTCTTTGAATGATAAGCAAGGTTCTTTGCCAAGAAAATTGCACTTTGGCTGTCACAGTATATCCTTATAGTTCCCTGTACTAACCCCATACCTGAACAAAATCTATGCATCTAAACTGCTTCCTTGCTTTCATGAGTGGTTGCCATGTAGTCTACCTCTGTAGTTGATTATTCCACTACAGATTGTTTCTTACTCATCTAACTGATTGCACCTCCAAATAGGTTAAACACATACCCACTTGTAGATATTCTCTGATCCAAATCTCCAGCCCAATCTGCATCAACAAAGAAACAGATATCCAAAGCTCTGTCCAACCTTGGTCTTCCTTGATAGCACAAACCATAATCACTAGTGCCATGGAAATACCTGAAAACCCGCTTCACTGTTGTCCAGTGCTCATTCCCTGGTTTTGACATAAACCTGCTCAATACTCCCATAGCATGTGTAATGTCTGGTCTAGTACAGACCATTGCATACATCAGGCTACCGACTGCACTTGCATATGGAACACGGGACATGTCCTCTTCCTCTTCTTGTGTCTTGGGACACTATTCAGCAGATAACTTCACACCTACAGGAATAGGAACCTTCATCGGTTTACTATCCTGCATATTAAGCCTCTGCAGTATTGTCTCGACATACTTCCTTTGGTTTAACCAGAGCTTCCTCTTTTCCCAATCTCTTTTAATTTCCATGCCCAAAATATAGTTTGCAACACCAAGATCTTTCATGTCGAATTTGGAGGAAAATTGGGTCTTCAAATCCTGGATAATTTCTTTGTCATTTCCAACCAACAACATATCATCCACATACAAGACCAGATAAATAACATGGTCGCCAATTAATTTAAAATACACACAGTGATCTGCTTTGCTTCTGGTGAAGCCAAGTACCCGTATAAATGTATCAAATTTCTGATACCACATCCTTGGTGACTATTTTAACCCATACAGAGACTTTTTTAACTTGCATACCAGTTCTTTCTTATCCTTCACTACAAAGCCTTCAGGTTGCTTCATGTAGATCTCTTCTTCCAGATCCCCATGAAGAAATGTTGTCTTCACATCCATCTGTTCTACCTCAAAATCAAAAGCAACAATAATAGATAAAAGTAATCTAATAGAAGCTACCTTGGCAACAGGACAAAAAATATCACCAAAATAAATTCCCGACACCTGGGAATAACCTTTTGCTACCAACCGAGCTTTGTATTTCTCCACCTTTCCTTCTGCATTTGGCTTCTTCTTGAACACCCATTTGCTGCCAATGGGTTTCCTTCCAGACGTCAACTCCACCAAATCCCAAGCCTCATTTTTGTGCAAAGATGCCATTTCATCAACCATGGCCTCTTTCTAGAGTTTGCCATCCTCTGAATCTACTGCTTCCTTCACAGTTATGGGATCATCATCAATAATAGATAAAGAAAAACTTGAACATAAATAAAATGGACAATACCTTTATGGTTGCCTTCTTTCTTGAACTGATCTTCTCACACCCAGAGTTTGTGGCTCTTCATCTTCTGATTCCTCCTCTGCTGTAGAGTGTGATTCTTCCTCCCTAAGCTCAAACTCTATCTTCTCAGGTTCCTTTAGTTGGACTTCATGTTTAATAACATCTTTCACCTCTCTGAAAACCAAATCTCAGCTATACACAACCTTCCTTGTTAAATCTTATAACCCTTTAAACCATCCTTATACCCAATAATATGCACTTTTCAGATTTACTATCCAACTTAGTTCTTTTCTCCTTTGGAACATGTACATATGAATCACATCCAAATACTGTCAGATGTGAAAGAGAGGGTTTCTTACCAGTCCATACCTCTTATGGAGTCTTATCCTCCAATGCTCATGAAGGTGATTTGTTGACCAGGTAAAATGTTGTCTCCACCGCCTCTGACCAAAATTATTGTCCTAACCCAGCAGCACTTAGCATGCTTCTTGCCCTTTCCATCAATGTCTTATTCATTCTTTCTGCAACTCCATTTTTCATAGGTGTGTATGGATTATTTTTCTGTCGTGCTATACCACACTTCTTACAGAATTCTTCAAATTCCTTGCTACAAAACTCTCCACCGTTATTGGACCTCAACACCTTTATCTTCTTCTCTACCTGGCTTACCACCAGAGCCTTAAATTCTTTAAACCTGTCAAAGACTTCAGATTTATTCTTAGGGAAATATATCCATCTATTCCTTGAGAAGTCATCTATAATGATACATAATACACAGACTTACCCAGTGATGGAACCTTCATAGGTCCAAACACATCACTGTGTACAAGCTCTAATATCTGTTTCTCCCTCTTACCACCAGAGGTCAAACTCACTCAATTTTGCTTCCCATATACACAATTTTCATAGAAATCAAAATCCAGAGAGCTACTACTCATACCTTCTACCATACCTTTACCATGAAGTATTGGAAGGACCTTCTCTCCAATATGTCCAAGCCTTTGATGCCACAACATGGTCTTCTCTCAAGAGACCACTAGATTTTCTGCTCCACTTTCAAGAACCACAGAACTGTTGCACCCATCAACAATAGTTACAAAGTTCCAATCCGAACTCCCCACATCAATACCAGTGCTTCCGGAAACATCTTGCAAGTATCCTTCTCTAACACTGTTTTTACACCTGCATCATCCAGCTTGCTTACAGAAATCAGATTTCTAGCCAATGCAGGAATATGCAGAACACCCGGAAGTGTTCTAACCCTTCCACCTTGCAAATTCAACTTACTTTTCCGCGACCAATGATTCTAGCCTTCCTATCATCCCCTAAGAATACATCACCACCATCGTATTTCTCATACTTGCAGAACCACTCTCTATGGGAGTGAAGTGAAAGGATGCACCTGAGTCAATCAACCATACCTCATGATCCACATGTGTACTTGAAGAAGCCAAGTACACATCCCCACCTTCATCTGAGGTGGTTTTCGCCTCTGTAGAAGGAGCATCATCAAATCCCTTTCCTTTGTCAGGAGCTTTAGATTTACAGTCCCTTTTGTAGTGCCCTTCCTTTCCACATTTCTAGCAAACCACCTTTACAGGTTTTCCTAGAGATTTAGATCTCCCTCTAGATTTATATCTCCCACTCGATGACTTATTTTTTTTTATGTTCTGGGATCATCCTCGTACAAACAAGGAATCACCATTCTAGCTCTCCATATTTTTCTGTCTCATCTCCTCCGTTAGCAAGGATGAGACTATTTCATCAAACTGCAAGGTAGTTGCATTGCTACCTATTGCAATAGCCAGACTATCCCATGAATCTGGTAGAGAACACAACAAACTGATGCACTTATCTTCATCTGAAATTTTAATATCAACATATAATAACTGACTTACCACAGTATTCAATGCGTTCAGATGCTCTGTCACCGAGTCTCCATCTTTCATCCTCATGTTATACAGCTTTTTCCGTAGGAACAATTTATTCAGCAGAGACTTAGATTGGTACAAAGTCCCTAACTTGTCCCACAAAGCCTTCATCGTAGCTTCCCCTGATACATTCAGTAATACTGAATATAAGACACACAATCGTATTGTGCTCTTTGACTTCCGATCAAACTTCTTCCATTCTTCATCGGACACTCCCGTTGGTTTAGTATCCCGGATCTACCGCAATCCACTGATCTTTATCCACCAATAGATCCTCCATATTGAGTTTCCACAACTCAAAAATCTGACCATTAAATTTATCGATCTCTATCTTTCCACTGCTCACCATCTTCTTTCACCACCAGAATCAATCTCGCAGATCTCCCACTGAACAGGGTCTGCCACATGCCTGAGCGAAACCCCTCAGCAACAAAGGCGTCTCCTTGAAGCCAAAACAACTCTGATACCAAATGTAGGTTTTAATCCCATACAGAAATTACCTGCATATGAATTCTAAAACACAAAAAATAAACAAATGCGAGCATAACACATAAAACACATATACATAGAGATTTTCCCCTAGATCCCAAAACCGGGACTACCAGCTTGATTTTTCATTATGTTCCTTTCAATGTTTTAATACATATTTATACATGCTGAAGCATCCAATACCATGGACCGAAAACCATCACGTCCAAAAACATGTGTGAAAACCATGCACAAAACCATAGTAGGTCTGCCCAACCTAATATAGCATCCAAAAAAAAATTTGACCCGCCCCCCTCAAACCCCCTGTGACCCCCCCACTGCACAATCGACACAACGAAGGGGGGGCTCTAACCCGCCAGTTCACCACGTAGGCTAGTTGTGGAAAGAATATAACACAACCCAAGACTTGATCCATGAATTTTGGACCATTCTTACACAATTTTATATTAATTCACAATAATATTTTATTTTCCCTAAGTTTAGACTTAGGGACTCCATTAAAAATATTAATTATTTTAATATCTCTCAAACTATTTAGAATATGCCCAAACCCTTTCTGGGTATTGGAGATATCATGTGCCTTAGCCTCTCCACCAATTTTCGTGGCTAGAGCACATCCGATGCTACCCCAAATCAACATTTGGTGTTGTATTTCTAAGGATGTGTCACTCTCCGGATAATTCACTGAAGAACAGGCCATCGAGCCCAATAGTTAGAACTTATATATTCTTATTCTGGAGTCCTTTACAAGATTTTTCCTAATGCTCCTCGATCGAAGATTGATCTAGCCAAACCTTAGTCAAGACCCCATGCTGACAAAATTGTAGGTTCAATCGATAGTAGTATGACTAACCTATTGAATCAATTGCAACAGTTGTCTTTACAATATAATTCTTTGGCACAGGCTATGCTGTCAGTGTTTATTCCTTCCCAACCTTTAGCAGTTAATGTTGTCCAATCTTTGGATCCCAAAGGAAACCAATAATTTGATGGGAAGAAGAAGGGACATGGTAAGAAGAAAGATAAGGCTAGGAAGGGAAATGTGAACAAGCCCAGTAATGATACTGGAGAGGGAAAAAAGGAATCGAAAAAGAAAGTAAAATTCCCATGAAAGTTATGTAATGGGGATCATCTTACCCATATTTTCCCTAAGATTTAGGATGCTCAACGCTTGTTAGCTCAGTAGGGTTCTTCAAGTTCCCAGGTTGTGCTGACTAACCCTTTTCCCCAAGGGCAACAAATGCTTGTTGGTGCTAATGCTAGTACTAGAACCCCCACAAGGGGCAACCAGGATGGGGAATCCACATTGAATTTATATATGGTAAGGTCTCATGTTGATGTTTCTACAATATCACATGATTATGGTGATTCAAAACCTTCTAAGGCTAAGGCTGTTTCCGATATCTGATCCAGGTGGCTCCAGAGATACACACAGGACAAAGAGGACTCAAGAAAGCTCAAAAATCAAAGTGTTTGGATTATGCTCGAACTAGGACTAGAGCATATATCTCATCGTCCTGATCGCGGCGATGCGAACGGTTTGTCAATCCGAGTCCGGATGAGGAAGTTAGAAGCAGTCAAAGTTGGGTTGACTTTTTGCTGACTGGGCAGGGTTAAGGAGGCCACAATTTGGACAGAACCTGGCCACCAGATTCTGGCCAACTCTAGCCAGATTCTGGGTGAAATTGTGGCCTAGTTAAAAAGGCTCCTACGACTAAAAATGGAATTTCAAAAAATGCATATTGTTGTTATTAAAACAAAAAAAAATATAAAAAAAGGGGTGGGGGCCACCAAAGCCGCCACCCCCCAACCTTCATAACTATATTATATTAAATATGGTGGAGGGGCAGGCCACGACCCCTAGCCCCTTCCATGGAACTATCCGCACAAGTGTATTAAGGGTGGGTCGGCCCTTGGGGCGCGGACCCAACCCTCTACCTTACCACTGCAACAAACGGCGCACTAAATTTGTGGTGGGTCGGCCCTTGGGGCACAGACCCAACCACATATAACAACCCATGAAAAAATATTAGGTGACCAGCGGGAGGTGGGTATGGTGGGTGGGCCACCCAAGGCGGGCCCAGCCCAACCGAAACCCAAACTTGCAAAACATAATCGTTCATAAGGTATGAAAAAAGGAGGAGGCAGGGTTTGACCGTCTGACCTCCTCCATATGAACCGAGCGCCTTAACCAACCCAGATAACCATCTCTTGCGAAAATATGCCGGCCAAATTTTTTTTAAACGTGGTTTTTCAGTGCGCTCAAGGGGAGAAGAGAGGGCACGCAGTTCGAGGCAGAATTTTGCAGGAGGGCCGAAATTTCACTTTGTCAGAATTTGACAAATTTTATATGGTTTCAGCACTTCTCGACACCACAAACGCAAAGGTGCTATCCATTTCTCCATCATAGTTCTGAATTTTTTGGCCATTTTTCAATATGCAGGGAGAACCATGACCACTGCAGAAACAAGGAGCGGAACCATGATCCTTGAAATTTTCCCAAGGAGGTAATTTTTTTCCATGTCGGAATATAGTCAAGTTTACAGTCGTTTTTCATGGTTTTCCACAGGGATCACAATGGCAAGGTCAGATTCACCTTTGGAGTTACAGATTTCCAGTCCACCTATGGAGAAGAATCTTTGAGGAATCTAAGGGGAATCTAAAAGATTCCTTAAGCCCCAGATTCTCAATTTCTCAGAATTCAAAAATTGGACAGTTGATTTTGCACTATTCGACGTCACAAATCTGCTGGGGTGTTCAGATTTTTCATTTGCTCATTCGATTGTTCAGCCACTTTTCTAAGTGGAATGCAGGTGCCAACATTCATGTGCGAGCAGCCATTTCCATGCGATTGATGCCGTGAGATTGATGGCACGGACAGCGTCAGCAGTTTGACATCCGCTTCTTCATATGGCCCTTGGTTGTGAGGTATATGCAGCGTGTTCATGTACTTCTTTTGTTATGCATTGTGTTGCACAGATCCCTGTTTGATGTTGATGAGGGATCTTGTTTATTACTTGTTTTCATGATTCATGCTTGATGTGACGTGGAATCGTCTATGTGATGTACTTGTTGTCATGATTCGCCATGTTGTGTTTTGAGATCCCTTTGTCGTATGTTGATGGGATACTTATGTGTCACCATGCATGTTTGCATTGAGATCCCTTTTATGCCATGTTGGTGGGATGATCATTATGCATGAGTTTTGTGTCATACTGATAGGAGCCTTTTGACTGAGAGTTCCTATAGTGGAACATCTCTTGGAGCCACTCCTGCGTGAGGGAATTTTCCTTGTATGATAGCGACATCATCTCTTATGTACATCATCACTATTGACAACACTTAATGCAGAGCCCTACACCATCTTGACATTGGGGCCCAGAGACGTAGTCCCTCCTGGACGAACTCCGTTATCAACGGCTTATGTTTTTATGTTGCGGATGATTTTCATGTTCCTCTTCTTTACAGCATGCGCATGTATTCATTTATGTTTCTTTTAAAAATGCAATTTAACAAATCACGAAAGTAAAAGGTCTTGGAAGGGTCCTTCGTCACACCCAAACCTGGATCAAGTGGTATTAGAGCGGTCTTTGCATGGATGTGAATTGCAAGCGTGAACAATGGAACGTGCATCGACAGAGGATGAAAAAGCGATGTACGAGACCATCCTCAAAATTTCCAAAAGAGTGGAAATAATGTATAGAATTCTACAGAAAGAGACAGAGGAAAAGGAGCGATTGTAGCTTCAGTTGCAAGCAACGGAAGAGACCCTGGAAGAACTGAAGCACAACAACCAAAGTCTTCAAATAGATAACGCTGAATTGAAGATGCTTCTACGTGAAGAGGACGAGAAACATAGTTTGCTACGACAGCTGAAAGCAAAGGACGAGGCCTTGGAAAAGCTGCAGCATGACCCATGTGAGGTAAAATGTAATTCTTTGAATTCATGTATGTGTCTTGATGATGATTTCGTTGTTTTTGAAAATCATACCACAGGAATTGGCTCCAAACTATTGAAGAGAATGGGGTATGAAGGAAAAGGCTTGGGCATTAATTGCCAAGGCATTGTCAACCCCATCAAAGTATAGGAATTACTGTGTCGAACAGGACTCGGGTATGTCAGAAAGGAAGTTGGGGAATGCGCTGAGACAACAAGCAAACCACCAACAACAGATGATGGATATCCCTCATCAGTTCTTTCCGAATCGACAGAGAAGGTAAAAGATGTTGATTTCCTTTTAGTTTCGTCTTCAAATAGTATGCTTTATATTGGAGATTTAGATATCTCAATTACAGGGACAAACATGAGGCTCCTTACCAAGACGAGGCACGAGGAGGAAAAAGAACATGGTGTTAATAACCAAGGCATAACTCAACCATTGAAGGTTGTGCAGAGAACTCAATTTGCAGGCTCGAGATACACTAAAGGAGAATGCTCGAAGGTGTCAAATTCTTCTGATACATCATCGAAAAGGTCAAGGAAAGAGAATGATGGGAAAACATCCCCATCATCCCATGGTAGTTTCCATTGCAAGGAAAGAGTTGAGGCAAGCTCTCATCGCCATAATGACATCAGAGATAGCAAGGGAAGGTATAACCACTTTCGATCTTCGAATGCTCATTTCAATTATAATCATGTTGTTAGAGATGAACGTAAATCACGAAATTGAAAAACATGTACCTTTTGTGGATTACATAACCATACATTTTCTAAGTGTTGGAAAAGAATGGTAGCACACAAAAGGACAAGGCGTGAAAGACCCTCTCAACAGCATGTAAAGAAATAGGTTAAGAAAATCTGGCGGAAGAAAATGTACTGCAGTCATTGCGATAGAAGTGGACATCAAAGAGCCACTCGTTGGAGGCTCCATCCAGAGCAACGCCTTAAATACAAAGTGTCAGTGCGTGAACCCGGTGAAGTAGTTGTTCGACAAGCAAGATCGCCACAAGGAGGAAACCCATTCACATTGATAAGTGAAAAATGGTTTCTAGATATGTTAGCATGTCATGGTCTTGCTTTTGTAAATCATTTGTTGCATTTCAAAATGTAAAAGTGATGATCTGTTTTCCATCACTTGTTCAGCAACAATGATGTTTGATATTATTTTGGGTTGCATGTTAAACTTTGAAAGTGATGTCGTGTTTCCATCACTTGTCAAGACAATAGTGTTTGGCCTTATGATTGTAAATCATGTGTTGCAGTGATGATGTGTTTTCCATCACTTGTTGAAGCAACAATGATATGTTGGCCTTGTTTTCATAGCTGGAGTGTTGCGTCCATCTTGATGTAAACTTGACCACTGAGTATGTGTTATAAACTCGTGGCAAGTGTGGGACGCTTGGGTCATTTGTTGGTCATGAAATTCAAGCATGTAATTTTTGAAACAATGTATTACAGGTTGCAGAGGTGGCAGGTGTCGGCTCATCGCTTAAGGCTCTGAAGAACAAAGGTGAAGGAGATGGAAGCGAGGCCTTTCCGAAGACTTGTGATGCAAACAAAGTACAAAAAATTTGCAGATTGTTTTTCATGCTTTTGGAGGATCAAAAGCTCCTCAGTGGGGAGGATTCATCCAGGTGGCTCCAGAGACACACACAAGACAAAGAGGACTCAGGAAAGCTCAAAAATAAAAGTGTTTGGATTATGCTCGAAACAAGACCAGAGCGTAGATCTTGTCGTCCTAATTGCGGTGGTGTGAACGGTTCATCAATCTAAGTCCGGATGAGGAAGTTAGAAGTAGTCAAATTTGGGTTGACTTTTTGCTCACTAGGCAGGCTTAAGAAGGCCACAATTTGGACAAAACCTGGCCACTGGATTCCGGCCAACTCTGGCCAGATTCTAGGTGAAATTGTGGCCTAGTTAAAAAGACTCCTACAGCTAAAAACGAAATTTCAAAAAATGCATATTGTTGTTATTAAAACAAAAAAATATAAAACAAAGGGGGTGGGGGCCACCAACCCCTCCACCCCCCAACCTTCATAACTATATTATATTGAATATGGTGGAGGGCTAGGCCATGACCCCAAGCCCCCTCCCATGGAACTATCCGCACAAGTGTATTAAGGGTGGGCCGGCCCTTGGGGCGCAGAGCCAACCCTCTACCTTACCATCGCAACAAATGGTGCACTAAATTTGTGGTGGGCCGAAACTTGGGGCACGGACCCAACCACATATAACAACCCACGAAAAAATATTAAGTGGCCAGCAGGAGATGGGTACGGTGGGCGGGCCACCCAAGGCGGGCCCAACCCAACCGAAGCCCAAACTTGCAAAAAACAAATCATTCATAAGGTATGAAAAAAGGAGGAGGAGGGGTTTGACCACCCGACCTCCTCCATATGAATCGGGCGCCTTAACCAACCCAGCTAACCGTCTCTTGGGAAAATATGCTGGAAAATTTTTATTTAAGCGCCATTTTTCAGTGCGCTCAAGGGGAGAAGAGAGGGCACGCATTTCATGGTAGAATTTTGCAGGAGGGCCGAAATTTCACTTTGTCAGAATTTGACAAATTTTATATGGTTTCAGCACTTCTCGACACCACGAAC
Source organism: Pinus tabuliformis (assembly GCA_031772625.1). NCBI lineage: Eukaryota > Viridiplantae > Streptophyta > Pinopsida > Pinales > Pinaceae > Pinus > Pinus tabuliformis. The sequence goes on from CM062816.1 coordinate 276,351,755, forward strand.
GCAATGGCGCTATCCATTTCTCCATTAGAGTTCTGCATTTTTCGGCCATTTTTCAGTATGAAGGTAGAACCATGACCGCTGCAGAAATAGGGAGTGGAACCATGATCCTTGAAGTTTTCCCGAGGAGGTAATTTTTTTCCATGTCAGAATATAGTCAAGTTTACAGTCATTTTTCATGGTTTTCCGCAGGGATCACAATGGCGAGGTTAGATTCACCTTTGGAGTTGCAGATTTCCAATCCACCTATGGAGCAGAATCTTTGAGGAATCTAGGGGGAATCTAAAAGACTCCTTGAACCCCAGATTCTCAATTTCTCAGAATTCAAAAATTAGACAGTCAATTTTGCACTATTCAACGTCACAAATCTATTGGTGCGTTCATATTTTTCATTTTCTCATTATATTCTTCAGCCACTTTTCTAAGTGGAATGCAGGTGTTAGCATTCATGTGTGAACAGCCATTTCCATGTGATTGATGCCATGAGATTCATGGCACGAACAGCTTCAGCAGTTTGACATTCGCTTCTTCAAATGGACCTTGGTTGTGAGGTATATGCAATGTGTTCATGTACTTCTTTTGCTATGCATTGTGTTGCACAGATCCCTGTTTGATGTTGATGAGGGATCTTGTTTATTACTTGTTTTCATGATTCCTGCTTGATGTGACGCGGAATACTTTATGTGATATACTTGTTGTCATGATTTGTCATGTTGTGTTTTGAGATCCCTTTGTCGTATGTTGATGGGATACTCATGTGTCGCCATGCATGTTTGCATTGAGATCCCTTTTATGCCATGTTGGTGGGATGATCATCATGCATGAGTTTTGTGTCATACTGATAGGAGTCTTTTGACTGAGAGTTCCTGTAGTGGAACATCTCTTGGAGCCACTCCTGCATGAGGGAATTTTCCTTGTATGATAGCGACATCACCTCTTATGTACATGTTGGGTTGTGTTATATTCTTTCCACGTAGTTAACAAGGGGTTTGAGGGGCACCTGTAACCCCACTTTATGGGGTCCAGTGCAGCACCCCAGAAAATTTTGGTTTTGGACCCTATGTTAGGTTGGGCGGACCCACCTATGGTTTTGTGCATGATTTTCGCACATGTTTTTTGGACGCGATGGTTTTCGGTCCATGGTATTGGATGCTTCGACATGTATAAATATGTATTATAACATTGAAAGGAACATAATGAAAAATTTAGCTAGTAGTCCCAGTTTTGGGATCCAGGGGAAAATCTTTGTGTATATGTGTTTTATGTGTTCTGCTCTCGCATTATTTATTTTCTATGTTTTAGAATTCGTATGCAGGTAATTTCTGTATGGGGTTAAAACCTACATTTGGTACCAGAGTTGTTTTGGCTTCAAGGGGACGCCTTTGTTGCTGAGGGGTTTCGCTCGGGCCTGTGGTAGACCATGTTCAGTGGGAGATCTGCGAGATCAATTCTGGTGGTGAAAGAAGATGGCGAGCAGTGGAAAGATAGAGATCGATAAATTTAATGGTCAGAGTTTTGAGTTGTGGAAACTCAATATGGAGGATCTGTTGGTGGATAAAGATCAGTGGATCGCGGTAGATCCGGGTACTAAACCAACAGGAGTGTCCGATGAAGAATGGAAGAAGTTGGATCGGAAGGCAAAGAGCACAATATGATTGTGTGTCTCAGATTCAGTATTGCTAAGTGTATCAGGGGAAGCTACAGCGAAGGCTTTGTGGGACAAGTTAGGGACTTTGTACCAATCTAAGTCTCTGGTGAATAAACTGTTCCTCTGGAAAAAGTTGTATAACCTGAGGATGAAAGATGGAGACTCAGTGGCAGAGCATCTAAATGAATTTAATACTATGGTAAGTCAATTAGCATCTGTTGATATTAAAATTTCAGATGAAGATAAGTGCATCAGTTTGTTGTGTTCTCTACCAAATTCGTGGGATAGTCTGGTTATTACAATAGGTAGCAATGCAACTGCCTTGTAGTTTGATGAAATAGTCTCATCCTTGCTGACAGAGGAGATGAGATGGAAAAATATGGAGAGCCAGAATGGTGATGCCTTGTCTGTACGAGGATAGTCCCAGAACAGAAACAAAATTAAGTCATCAAGTGGGAGATCAAAATCTAGAGGGAGATCTAAATCTCCAGGAAAACCTATAAAGGTGGTGTGTAGGAAATGCAGAAAGGAAGGGCACTACAAAAGGGACTATAAAGCTAAAGCTCCTGATAAAGGAAAGGGATCTAATGATGCTCCTTCTGCAAAGGCAAAAACCACCTCAGATGAAGGTGGGGATGTGTACTTGGCTTCTTCAAGTACACATGTAGATCACAAGGCATGGTTGATTGACTCAGGTGCATCCTTTCACTTCACTCCCCATAGAGAGTAGTTCTACGAGTATGAGAAATACGATGGTGGTGATGTCTTCTTAGGGGATGATAGGAAGGCTAGAATCATTGGTCGCGAAAAAGTAAAGTTGAAGTTGCAAGGTGGAAGGGTTAGAACACTTCCCGGTGTTCTGCATATTCCTGCATTGGCCAGAAATCTGATTTTTTTAAGCAAGTTGGATGATGCAGGTGTAAAAACAGTGTTCGAGAAGGATACCTACAAGATGGTTCGGGGAGCACTGGTATTGATGCGGGGAGTTTGGATTGGAACTCTGTACAAGCTGCAAGGTAGCATTGTTATTGATGGGTGCAATAGTTCTCTGGTTCCTGAAAGTGGAGTAGAAAATCTAGTGGTCTCTGGAGAGAAGACCATGCTATGGCATCAAAGGCTTGGACATATTGGAGAGAAGGGCCTTCGAATACTTCATGGTAAAGGTATGGTAGAAGGTATGAGTAATAGCTCTCTGGATTTTGATTTTTGTGAAAATTGTGTATATGGGAAGCAGAATCGGGTGAGTTTCCCCTCTGGTAGTAAGAGGGTGAAACAGATATTAGAGCTTGTGCACAATGATGTGTTTGGACCTGTGAAGGTTCCATCACTAGGTAAGTCTATGTACTATGTATCATTTATAGATGACTTCTCGAGGAATACATGGATATATTTCCTTAAGAAGAAATCTGAAGTCTTTGATAGGTTTAAAGAATTTAAGGCTCTTGTGGAAAATCAGACATAGAAGAAGATAAAGATGCTGAGGACAGATAATGGTGGAGAGTTTTGCAGCAAGGAATTTGAAGAATTCTATAAGAAGTGTGGTATATCCCAGCAGAAAACTACTCCATATACACCTCAACAAAATGGAGTTGTAGAAAGAATGAACAAGATGTTGATGGAAAGGGCAAGAAGCATGCTCAGTGGTGCCGAGTTAGGACAGGAATTCTGGGCAGAGGCGGTGGATACTGCATGCTACCTAGTTAACAGGTCACCTTCATCAGCGTTGGAGGATAAGACTCCACAAGAGGCGTGGACTGGTAATAAACCCTCTCTTTCACATCTAAGGGTATTTGGATGTGATGCATATGTACATGTTCCAAAGGAGAAACGAACCAAGTTGGATAGTAAATCTGAAAAGCACATTTTTATTGGGTATAAGGATGGTTTAAAGGGTTATAAGCTTTGGAACCCAGTCACATGGAAGGTTGTGTACAGTCGAGATGTGGTGTTCAGAGAGGTGAAAGATGTTATTAAACATGAAGTCCAACGAAAGGAACCTGAGAAGATAGAGTTTGAGCTAAAGGAGGAAGAATCAGACTCTACAGCAGAGGAGGAATCAGAAGATGAAGAGCCACAAACTCCGACTGTGAGAAGATCAGTTCGAGAAAGAAGGTAGCCTGAAAGGTATAGTCCATCTACTTTCTGTTCAAATTTTGCTTTATCTATTACTGACGATGATCCCAGAACTGTGAAGGAAGCAGTAGATTCAGAGGATGGAAAACTCTGGAAAGAAGCCATGGTTGATGAAATGGTATCTTTGCACAAAAATGAGGCTTGGGATCTGGTGGAGTTGTGGCTAGAAAGAAACCCATTGGCAGCAAGTGGGTGTTCAAAAAGAAGACAAATGCAGAAGGAAAAGTGGAAAAATACAAAGCTCGGTTGGTAGCAAAAGGTTATTCCCAGTGCCGGGAATTGATTTTGGTGATATTTTTTCTCCTGTTGCCAAGGTAACTTCTATTAGATTACTTTTATCTATTGTTGTTGCTTTCGATTTTGAGGTAGAACAGATGGATGTGAAGAAATCATTTCTTCACGGGGATCTGGAAGAGAAAATCCACATGAAGCAACCTGAAGGCTTTGCAGCGAAGGGTAAGAAATAATTGGTATGCAAGTTAAAGAAGTCTCTGTATGGGTTAAAACAATCACCAAGGATGTGGTATCAGAAATTTGATACATTTATACGGGGACTTAGCTTCACCAGAAGCAAAGCAGATCACTGTGTGTATTTTAAATTAATTGGTGACCGTGTTATTTATCTGGTCTTGTATGTGGATGATATGTTGCTGGTTGGAAATGACAAAGAAATTATCCAGGATTTGAAGACCCAATTTTCCTCCAAATTCGACATGAAAGATCTTGGTGCTGCAAACTATATTTTGGGCATGGAAATTAAAAGAGATCGGTCAAAGAGGAAGCTCTGGTTAAACCAGAGGAAGTATGTCGAGACAATACTGCAGAGGTTTAATATGCAGGATAGTAAACCAGTGAAGGTTCCTATTCCTGTAGGTGTGAGGTTATCTGCTGAACAGTGTCCCAAGACACAAGAAGAGGAAGAGGACATGTCTCATGTTCCATATGCAAGTGCAGTGGGTAGCCTGATGTATGCAATGGTCTGTACTAGACCATACATTGCACATGCAGTGGGAGTATTGAGCAGGTTTATGTCAAAACCTGGGAAGGAGCACTGGACAGCAGTGAAGCGGGTTTTCAGGTATTTGCGTGGCACTAGTGATTATGGTTTGTGCTACCAAGGAAGACCAGGATTGGACAGAGTGTTGGATATTCATGGCTTTGTTGATGCAGATTGGGCTGGAGATCTGGATCAGAGAAGATCTACAAGTGGGTATGTGTTTAACCTATTTGGAGGTGCAGTTAGTTGGATGAGTAAGAAACAATCTGTAGTGGCACTATCAACTACAGAGGCAGAATACATGGCAACCACTCATGCAAGCAAGGAAGCAGTTTGGTTGCAGAGATTGTGTTCAAGTATGGGGTTAGTACAGGGAGCTATAAAAATAGACTGTGACAGCCAAAGTGCAATTTTCTTGGCAAAGAACCCTGCTTATCATTCAAAGACAAAGCACATTGATGTTCAGTATCACTTTGTGAGGGATATGATAGAAGACAGAAAGGTGTTGCTGGTAAAGGTGGACACTTTGAAGAATACTGCAGATGCATTGACAAAATCTGTGAGCTCTGAGAAGTTCTCTTGGTGTAGAGAAGCAATGGGAATCTCAGGGCTGAAAAAAAATGACTAAGCTCTCCTGTGGCCCCCTGTGGAAAGAAAACAACAAGTGGGAGATTGTTGGGTTGTGTTATATTCTTTCCACGTAGTTAATAGGGGGTTTGAAGGGCACCCGTAACCCCACTTCATGGGGTCCGAGGCAGCGCCTCGGAAAATTTTGGTTTTGGACCATATGTTAGGTTGGGCGGACCCACCTATGGTTTTGTGCATGATTTTCGCACATGTTTTTTGGACGCGATGGTTTTCGGTCCATGGTATTGGACGCGATGGATTTCGGTCCATGGTATTGGATGCTTCGGCATGTATAAATATGTATTGTAACATTGAAAGGAACATAATGAAAAATCAAGCTGGTAGTCCCGGTTTTGGTATCCAGGGAAAAATCTTTGTGCATATGTGTTTTATGGGTTATGCTCTCGCATTGTTTATTTTCTTTGTTTAAGAATTCGTATGCAGGTAATTTCTATACAGGGTTAAAACCTACAGTGGTTGTATCCAATGTTTGTCTTGATTATAGGATAGCGTTGTTCATTAATAATTTTTTCTAGTGGTTTAGATGCCTTTACTCATTTGTTTGTTTTCTCATAATCTTACCTTAGAGTCACAATTTCTGTTTCTAACTTTTCACAATGCCTTTCCTTTTCTTGAAGTTTTTTTGCTAAGTCATCTATTCTTTTATTGGCTGCTTCTAATTGAGACTTTAGCAAGTTCATTTCCTTGACAATACTACTTTCTTTTGTTTCTAGTTCTTTGTTTGCATTCCTTAGTCTATCCATTTCTTTCAATGATTTCATTAAATATTCTTCACAACTATCTGATTGACTAGTTGATTGATCTTCAAGAACCATAAGTATTTTGTAACTAGTGTTAGAATCTGAATCTGAATCTTCTTGATCATCAAACATGCTTTGACTATCTTCATTAGAATAAAAACTTTTCTTGGTAGAAAACTTCTTTTTGCCATTTTTCTTATCAACATCCTTTTTTGTTGTTGTTATGATTTTCTTTATATGGACATTTGGATGCATAGTGACCTACTCTTCCACACGCAAAACACTTAATGGAAGTTTACCTTTGAATTTACCAGTTCACACTTGCAACTTCTTCACAAAATTTGCTTCCTCCTCATCTGAAATATAGCTTGTATCTTTAGGTTCTTCCTTTTATTATGTGGTTTTGAATGTAGCTTCTCTGATCTTTGAAGTATTTCTCTTTTCCCTCATCTCATAAGCAATCAAGATCCCATGAAGTTGTTCTAGCGTAAGACTTTTCAAATCTTACATTTCTTCAATGGCAGATACTGTGTGTAATGATCCTAAATAGGAAATACAAGTGATAACAACAAATATTCTACGCAGCAAAATACAAAAACGAAATATTCATCAAGCACCCACAAAAAAACTGCAAATGAAGAACTTCTAAGCCATTTTATTATATTTTTGCAAGCCAAATACAATAGATAGTGGAATGGTGCACCTGGGCTTGTCTCAATGGACAAGTAGGACCAAACCCAGGTAGGAAAATGGCTGAGATGAAGGTTGCCCAGCTGCTGCACCAATCTGCAATGTGTTGCCCAGAAAACTATTGCCTTGTTGAATTTCGAATGGCTGGAAAGTGCACTAAAATCGCCCATAAATTTATATGCTTTTAACCTCAGACTCCTTGGCCAAAACCCAGAAAAACCCAAAAGGGAATTTGGCTGGTTTTGACTTCTGTTTTTCGACCCCCTTGGAGCCTCACCCCAACTATGGCTGCCAAATTCGACCTGCTGGAAACTGCCTGCAAATCCCTCTGCAAACTCCTCCAAAATGCTGGGTTCACCCTTGCTATCCAAATCCTAACTTCCTGGATGAACTCTTGGCCTAGATCAGCTGCTCCCAAACACCACGAAATTCTGCTAAGTGGCCTCTGCGTTGTCCCTCTGCCCAGAAATGCGAATTGCTGGTATGCTGGCTTAGCTAGCTAAAAGCTCCAGCGAAAATGCCTGCCGAATGCTGCTACCTCAGCGCTCTGACCTCCCGACAAGCAATGAGATCCCTGCTAGTCTGAAACTCCCTCTGCGTGATTCTTGGCTACCCAGAAATACACAGTCCCCTCTCTCGCTGGTCACTGATTTGTGTTGCTGCCTCGGAACTCCTGTAAACTACTGTAGAACAACCTCGCTAGGGTGGGCACAGAGGGTCCCCCAAAGTAGAGGTTGAATCTCCCGCTTGAGAGACTCTTGGCTAAACAGCCAGTAGACTTGAGGTTGAATCTCCCGCTTGAGAGACTCTTGGCTAAACAGCCAGTAGACTTGCTGGTGGGCTCCAGTATTGTAGCAATAATGCTACAACTCCTGGAGCTTCCTTCTCTAATTTTATCAACCCGGTAGTTCGTAACAAACTTGGAAGCGATGATGTTGTATGCACAAGTACTAGCTCTTGTCGCAGCTGTCACTTGGTCAGCTGGCACAAGTCCGCTAGGGCTCAAGCCAACTTTCAATAATGATGATGAGACAACAACTCTTTTCCTATTTAACCAAATCATTTCACGTTTCAGTATTCCAAGGGAGATTGTCACTGATCATGGTAGTCATTTTCAGAATAAGATGATGTCTGAGTTGGATTTAAAATTGGGATTTCGGTAGGATCATTTGTATCCATACTATCCTCAAGCTAATGTACAAGTTGAAGACGTAAAAAATCCCTCAAAAATATCCTGCAAAGGACAATCAATAAAGCTAAATCCAACTGGAAAATCGTGCTATATCATGTGCTTTGGGTATACCGGATGTTTGTCAAGACCGCCACAGGTTTTACTCCTTTTCAACTAGTTTATGGTTTGGAATCAATCTTCCCTGTGGAATGTGAGATCCCATCTCTTAAATTAGCAGTTCAAATTCTTCCAGACACCTCCAATCTCAAAGAATGCCTTATTCTTTTGGAACATCTCGATGAGCAGTGTCGGGATGCATGAAAATGAATGAAGCTTATTAAAAAAAGAGTAAAGGCCCAATATGACAAGATTGTGCGTCCTAGGGTTTTCTATGAAGGTGACCTTGTCCTGGTCTATGACCAAGATAAGGACACCTTGGGGGTAAGCAAGTTCAAACCCATGTGGTACGGTCCTTTTATCATCAAAAATACCTTAAAGAAAGTTGCATATGGGTTGGTTGACTTTGATGGAAATGTGTTGTCGGAACCCAGAAATGGGCTCTATCTAAAGAAGTGTTATGCCTAGGTTTTTTCCTAGTATTTGCTTTGTTTTGTAAATATTATACATAGTTGTTTGTTTCTATCTATGGGTCTCGTTGTGATATTGGTATTTTTTATCTTCTTTGGCAGCTTTCAATGGGTGATTTGCTGTATCTAGGATTCATCGATGGTGTTAGTAGATATACTCGGAACTTAGATTTCATAGCTTGGGTAATATATTATCCATCTAGTCAGTTGTTAGCCTCAAGAGGCATATGTATTGGTCCTGCTTCCAACAGTATGGTTGAAGACAGCGTTGTCATTAATTTACTATTTGAAGCAATATCTTTTGGTATTGAACCATTAGTGGTTTATTTGGATTCACAACTGGTAGTGCCTCAATTAAATAACATATATTGTGTGAGAGATCCTTTACTACATCGCCAATTCTAAGAGTAAGATGACTACAAAGATCATTTAATTTTATTACCTTTATTCATATTCCACTATTAGAAAATTCACTTGTTGACTCTATAGCTAATCAAGCATTATATTGGCACATTAATCATTCATCATGTTAAAACCAAAAATATCACAAAATCATTTGTATATATGATCAAATCATCCGGAAACTGTCTGTATATAGATAACAATAATATGTCCAAAATATTACAAAATGTCGACAAATGTCCTACAAAATTAGGGCTTAAGACCAATAATTTCCATAAAAATATCAGTCATCTAATCTAAGTCTGTGATCCCTGCCCTAGATGAGTGTCACGGAAAAATATGATGGCATTCACCACCCATCGGAAGGGTCAAACCCACCCCCATGGTACTCCTACCACTCGTCTTTGAATAGCCTCAGGGAGATCCTTTATAGTTGCCATGGGAACCTAACGAGTCAAACTCTCCAAGTTCCTCTAGACTGCATAAAGAAATCTCTCAGTCTATGTTGCCGCTCTCATCGCGTCTCTACCGCGACACTTATGCCTAGGTAGACCCTCAGGTCTCACTAGTCCAATATCTGCATCATGATCAAATAATCTTCTAAGATTTTTATTTCATGGAAAATTAATTTTAACTTCTTAAGATCATATTTAAAATCCAAAAAAAAAACAAATAACATAAAAATTTAAAACTTTTATCAATATCACCCCATGCAATTCCCTCGAGAATTGCCAGATCCGATTCCTCTCAATAATCTATGCCTACATAAGGGTAGTCATCTATAACTATGACTTGTTTCTCCCACCAGAGGAAGAACTCGTCGTCAAATGTTGCTTGAGTGACTTTGCCTCCGCCAAGTCACTTGATCAAGTCTACCCATCTAGCCATCCTCAGATCTTTAGGACTGCTAATGGTTGTAGGTACTCTAGGTCGAAGTGTTGGGACTCTCTCAAAGAAAAATGAACAAATTATGTTGTTATATACAAAATGTTTCATTTTCCCTCATCTCACTGAATACAACTGTTTCTTCATTTAGGCAAAGAGCCCTGTGCACCAATCAAAGACTTTCAAACGAAGGCACTCTAATTCCCAGAACATGGCAGATCGAGAGGTATGATGTAGTGATGTTGAGACTGCTACCTTGACAATGGTAAAGATAATAATTTTTATTGGTAGGCTCCTTACTTTTTTTATCGAAATATATGACCTGACCTTGTCCGTATTTGGTGCACAGTAGAGATCTATGTAATCTGAAACATTCAGGCCTCCCCGAGCTCTCTCTTTCAGATCAACTGATTACCCTCTTCGGGAAAGTCCTTTGATAAAGTAAATATACTCCACCTCAATCTATAAGGGAATATGATCAATCATAAATAGCTCTTGTTCTGGATCCCAGTAATGAATAAGCATATCTAACAATCGAGTTTGGGTTTCCATATTTGACATCATAAAAAACTTGAGAAATTCACATCCTCTCAATGCATCCAATGGCATGGGATCATTTAAAACATTCTTGTGCTCCCTCTCTTTCCAAACGATTTCCATCCTACAAAGTTGAGGGAATTCATCCGTTAGAAATTGAATTTTTCATTCTTCTCTACGTGTACGCAACTTTCTTAAGAGAATCATGTATACATGCAACTTTTCCTTTGGAAACCTACATGTAGGGATTTTTATACGTGGTTGGAAAACAACTGACCCACGTACATGCAAAGGTAATTTTTAAAAATAAAATCCTACAGTTAAAAATCGAATGAACTCATTTAAAATGTAATCAAATGGATGAGATTGCAAATTTAGAATTACCTGGAATATTTTCTTAACGAATTGGTTGAGGAAATCGGTGAAATGGAGTTGCCCAAGTTTTCTCCCAAGCTCTCAATCTCTCAACACTTGCAAGTTAAAATGAAATTTTCATGAGTTAAAATGTCCTTTTATATTAAAATTTTAAAACCCACTTTTATAAAGTTCATAGTTTTTAACTTTATTATTTCTTGAACATTTTAACTTTTTGGCTTGAAGTGTTGGGGGAGGTTGTTTTCTAGGGTAAATTAAGACTTTGTGACATTTTTTCACCACTTCGACTCCACGATCGCAGACCTATCGTGGTAGATATCATTTTCGTCACTAGCATATAGGTTAGGACATATCACTTTTTCCACTGCATTATGCATCTTAACCTCATACTGCAATATTTTTCCATAGGGTCGACCCCATTATGTTGCAGTTTTCAAACCACTTTCACTCGCCATCTTATAAAATCGTAACATAGTGGTAGAGCCACTCCTTCCATGGGCTTCCTAGTTAGATCCTCACTAGCATATGTTTCCCATGCTACAAGAATTGTTTAGGCTCGGGAGTCCTCTTTAGTCCCATCATGACTTTGCGATGAAGCCTCATTCCTCTTCTTCTTCGCTATCATTATGGCTTTATACCCTAGAGGCTCCCATGTGTTAATTTTTACTATTGCATTGCATATTGACTACTTGTACCCTTTTGACCTTAAGTTGTCTTCACTTGGACTCGTGTATAAGTCACTTTTGACATAACCTTTCTACAAGTTCAATCCATGCATTCATTAGCCTCTGCGACTTGACACCTTTTATCTGTGGAAATAACATACCTTTGAAGTGTTGACAACCAATATTAACCACCTTGCATTGACCATACAAATGTTCCAGTCCCAGGAACTAGTGCATCTTCCTTTAACACTCATTCTTTCCACTGTAATATAGGCATTCTTTTATTCCTTTTCAAGCTTTAAATATGAAAAAGACACACAAAAAAATTATATATTCCAAAAAAAGAGCGGGAACGAGACATCTACTTCCACATTTGATGGCAACAAGTCAGTTGTGTCACCCTTGAACAAAGCACTCAAAACAAGTCTTTCCTCCATTGAGATGGGACTTAGTTTGAATTTAGGAGAGCCATAACCTTGTTCTTGAGTCAATCCTCCTCTGGTTGGTTATCTCTTCCAATCATATGGAGATTTTGTTAATGCCTCTTGTATTGCAAACTTATACAAAGTTATTCTATGCTCCCATAGAGTCACATTTGAGTCATGCTTTTGTTCAAGGGAAGTCAAACTATGTCAGTCATTCTGCGGTGTCTCTTGAATCATTTTCAGTCAGCCATTCCCGATTTGTCAAGTTATCTTCAGTATCACAACAGTTATTTGGTCCTTCACTTGTGTTGGTTAAGAAGGTCTCCATTGACTTCTTGTTGGAGGGTCTACTCTTATCGACTATGACAAATTTCTCTGAGAGTAGGCCTAGAGCCACTCCCTAACCCTATTTACATCATTGATAGGTGGATTTGTACTCAGCATTGATCAGTATCATGGGTCTTTGACTAAGTAGTTGCCCTTGTGTTTGAAGTGAGCTTACGTTATCACACATCAGAATTCATGCAGTACCTTGGTTTCCATTTGACCCTATTGGTGGATTCGTCACCTCCATGTCAACTCTCATTATTGGTTGGGTCAAAGGGTTTCTGTCGTGCGCTAGCCACATCTTGTGCGTCAGAAATGTACTTCAAAATAGTTACTTCATCTCTTTTCGTCTGGGTTCTTCCAAATTATTGGTCTACGGGTTACGCTCGTGTTGGTTGATGTGGGATGCCTTAATGTCTTCCTTCCAACAAATATTTTTCCATCAACTACAACTCATTGCTCTGGGAACAACATCTAGAGTCCTTTTTTCAGTACCTTAGCATTTGCAGTCATTAGTGGTAGAATCCTTCACTATTGATAGTGATAATACATCAATGTCTCTTGATTGATAGATTCTCTCAAGTGTTCGACTTCAACACATTTATTTGCACTTGTTAGATTGTACTGGGGTACCTTGACTCTAATCATCATTATCGGTGAGTTGTCTCGGCTTTGTTAACAGTATACATCAATGACTGGTAATCAAACGATTTACACATGGTCGAATTCATCTCATTTATTCCCACAGTGTAGAAATGTACCATCTACAGTCGGTGAAGACCTCGGGTTGTGTCAGCCTCTTGGTTCACTTATCAGCGCCTTCAGTTTTATGTTTGTGTTACCAACCACCCTTATATGTTGACACCCGAGTTTATGCAATACCACTATTACACCTATATGACTTGGTACTATTATGAGGATAAGTTATGTAGCATCAGTGATCACACATGCTTCGAGCATCATTAATGAAATTTTCTTCTATATGTAATATTGAGACATAGCTCCATTGTGTTCCTTTGTGGCTATGATCAAATGAACCACTATGTATTCTTCAGTCTTCTATGTACACTTATGTATACGTGTTGGATCTGATCTATACTTGATCAACAGACTTGTCTTTGAGCATGGGTATGCCCACCTCAGACATGAGTCTTCTTTCTGATTCCTTCCACAGGTATTCAGTGGGCTCGAATCTGGTGATCTCCTCTCAAGTCCTCAAATGATCTATCTTTGTATGTTAGGTCCCTATACTACTAGTGTAACCCCTTATTGTTATTAGTGCAAACCCCTTATTATATTTTTGTGCCAATGTAGTCCCCATATTGTTATTATTGTGCCCCATAGAAGCCCACTATTGTTATTGTTGTGCCCTTACATTATTATTGTTATGTCGGCTCTAATTACATTATGACCCCTTAGATTCCTATATATAGAAAGGAGGTCTTGTCATTTGTATCATCTAAGAATTGTTCATTTGTGTAATGTAAAGGAGGTTTCCCCCTCAAAGAGGTTCATTTCCAAGGCGTTGATCTATCTTTTCTATCTTTTTGTAAGCTGGTTTCACAACATTTGGTATCAGAGCTTTGGATTCTAGGTTTTCGCTCCTCCAAACATGTTATCATGGAATTTTTGCTATAACTTTTTCTCTACAAAGTTTCAGAAGCTAAAAAACACACCCATTTGAGATGAAATCGATTTGAACCTCAGGTCTGAATTCAAATCTTTTCTCGCTATATTTTCGGAGATATAATCTGAGGAAATTAGGGATTTTTGCGAGCTCCAGAATTCCATCTCAAACAGGTCACTGTGGAATTTTCGCTATAATTTATTTTCTATGAAGGTTCAGAGTCTAAAAATAAACCCATTTGAGATGAAATCATGGTGAAGCTCAGGCCCAAATTTCAGATCTTCTTTCGCTATATTTTCGGAGATACAGTCCAAGATATTTAAGGTTTCTGCAAGCTCCCGAATTACATCCCAAACAGGTGAACTAGGGAAAATCGTCATAACTTTCTCTCTGAGCATCAGATTGAAATTTCGTCAAAATATAAAGAAATAAGACGGACTATACTATCTTGTATATTGTTTTTAGGTCCGAAGGTTGAAACAGTAACACGTGCAACTTCGTACAAGTTCGCTCTACTGAAAAAAGTATATAAGCAGGTCAACTTGGGAGATTGGGCATAACTCTTTTATGGAGAATCCAATTTCGATCAAACTGGTGGCATTGGAAATAGGACGTAGAGGCTACTGCAGGTCACAATTTCAGACCTTGGAGATCTGAAATTACAGAGTTACAATCGTTTCAAGATCGAGCTCCTAAAATCAAGAAAAGGCGATATGAGGAAGTTTGATGGCAAGGATCTGGTAAATTGGATACTACATATGGAACAATATTTTGATCTACATGATGTACAAATATTACAAAAGGTACGTATTGCATTTTTATATTTAGAATCGAATCAATTTTTATTGTATAAATGGCTTTATTCTCGTAAACCACTTGTCACTTGGTCAATTTTCACGGAGGAAATGATAGCACATTATGAGGATACAAAGAGCAACACCTTCTTTAGCCAATTGATAAATCTCGAACAAAAGGGTTCAATGGCAGAGCACATTGAGGACTTCCAAAAATTGATATAAGGGTAAATGATATTCCAGAGAAGCAAAGGATTGATGTCTTCATAGGGACTTTAAAGGGTAACATTCAACATGAGCTTCGTCTTTGGGAACCTAATTCATTGGAGAAGGCATTCAGTTTGGCAAGAAAAATTGAAAGCGGAATTATGGAAACAAGGAATCCTACCACTCACAACTATAAAAATGGAAGTTTTTTTGCTCCTAGCCTTCCACAACCTACAAGTTTTACACCACAACAATTGGAAGAAAAAAGAGAAAATGGGCTTTGTTACATTTGTGATAGCAAATACACTAAAGGTCATAAGTGTGCTGAGAAGAAATTATTTTACATAGATTTTAAAGAGGAGGAAGAAAAGGAACAAGAAATGTCAAAAGAAGAGGATATACACTAGGAACCAACCCCAGAGAAATAAGAAATGGATCTCATCATATCTTGTAAAGTATTGGCAAGAATTACCACTCCTCAAACTCTCAAGATAGAAGGACATATCAAGAAGAAAAAGGTTCAAGCAGTGAAAGATCACAACGAGCATCAAGAAATGAATCCGACCATATATTGTAATGCATTGGTAGGAATTACCACTGCTCAAACTATCAAGATAGAAGGACATGTCAAGAAGAAAAAGGTAATAGTGTTGATTGATTCTAGCAGTACCCATAATTTTGTTCATTGTAAGATAGCGAAGGAATTGAATTGCTTCCTATATCCAGCACCAGAGTGTCAAGTGATGGATGCAAATGGAATAACCATAAATTGCTCTGGAAAGTGCCATAATATCAAGTTATCCATGGGAGAATACATTTTGAATAGTCCAATGGGTGGTGCTGATGTTGTACTAGGAGTCCGATGGTTACAATCTTTGGGGAAACCGGGAAAGATAATCAACTCTAACAACATGACAAAGCTTCTAAAGGAAGAACAACGTGGCATAATTACACAATTATGTTCGCTAGAGGTTCCCACGTCGAAATCATCTATTTCTCCATATCTCCAAAACGCCTTGGACAATCATTCCAAGGCATTTGAGACTCCCAAAGGCCTCCCACCTATTTGTGATCATGATCATGCTATTTATTTTCCAAGAAGTGTTCCTCCAAACATCAGGCCTTAGAGATATCCCTTTGCACAAAAGAGTGAAATTGAACGTATGGTCGCAAAAATGCTAGAGGTTGATATAATTCAACCTAGTCAAATTTCATTCTCTGCTCCAGTAGTATTGGTGCACAAGAAGGATGGATCATGGTGCATGTGTCTGGATTATAGAGAGCTTAACAAGCTCACTATTTAAGATAAATTTCCCATTCCTCTCATTGATGAATTATTGGATGAATTGCATGGAGAAATTTACTTCAGCAAGTTCGACCTTCATGCAGGATATCATCAAATCATAACTCATGAGGGTCATTATGAATTTTTGGTCATGCCTTTTGGCCTTACCAATGCACCTTCTACATTCCAAGGTTTGATGAATTCCATTTTCAAACCCTTAGAAAATTTGTGTTAGTATTTTTTGATGATATACTAATCTACAACAAGTCTTGGAAGGATCATGTTGAACATGTTGATGGAGTGCTCAGCCTATTGGATGAGAAACAATTATATGCAAAAACCTCCAAATGTGTCTTTGGAGTACAAGAGGTGGAATACTTGGGTCATATTGTATCTCATGAAGGTGTTAAGGTATACCCTCAACAACAACAAGTTCTCCAACTCTTAAAGGATAACCTCACCTTCGCACATAATCGAATGAAACAACACGCAGATCAACATCGCAGTGAAAGAAGTTTTGATATAGGTGACTCAGTATTTTTACAAATACAACCATACAAACAAATGTCCCTCAACCAAGCTAAGAAGGATTATAAATTATCACCAAAGTACTATGGTCCTTACAAGGCACTGCAAAATACTGGTACTATGGCATACAAATTGGAGCTTCCTGCATCTTCCCGAGTGCCCCCAATTTTCCATGTTTCATGCTTAAAGAAGTTTATAAGTGACAAGCTCCCAGTTCAAACAATATTGTCGAAACTTGAAGAGGAAGGAAAAATCATATTCAAACCTAAATCAGTCATGGAAACAAGAACCTGACAGCTACGAAATCTATCAATTTCATAGTAACTCATCAAGTGGAAGAACTTACCCGCTGAAGATTCCACATGGGAGGACGATAATTTTATACAGAAGCATCCAAAACTACTCAAGTGTTGAGGACAACACTTTTTGAAGGATAGGAGCATGTTAGGTCCCTATACCACAAGTGTAACCCCTTATTGTTATTAGTGCAAC
Organism: Pinus tabuliformis; assembly: GCA_031772625.1. Lineage (NCBI taxonomy): Eukaryota > Viridiplantae > Streptophyta > Pinopsida > Pinales > Pinaceae > Pinus > Pinus tabuliformis. Next base: position 276,368,915 of record CM062816.1, read on the forward strand.
CCCTTTTATATTTTTGTACCCATGTAGTCCCCATATTGTTATTATTGTGCCCCATAGAAGCCCACTATTGTTATTGTTCTGCCCTTACATTATTATTGTTATGTCGGCTCTTATTACATTATGACCCTTTAGACTCCTATATACAGAAAGGAAGTCTTGTCATTTGTATCATCCAAGAATTGTTCATTTGTGTAATGTAAAGGAGGTTGCACCTTCAAAGAGGCTGATTTCTAAGGCATTGATCTATCTTTTCTATCTTTTTGTAAGCTGGTTTCATAACATTGTACTTAATACATTTTGGCCATCATGTAGCCCTTATGACCTCATATATTGGGGGGAATATGTTATAGCATCATTCAACACTCTTGTAGTTCTGATGCTCTCGTATGGCCTTAGACAACGCTTTCCCATACAGACTTGATCATTTATTAAAAAAAAATATTTTGAATTCCATACATGTTAGGTCCCTATACTACTAGTGTAACCCCTTGTTGTTATTAGTGCAACCTCCTTATTATATTGTTGTACCCATGTAGTCCCCATATTCTTATTATTATGCCCCATAGAAGCCCAATATTGTTATTGTTGTGCCCTTACATTATTATTGTTATGTAGGCTCTGATTACATTATGACCCTTTAGACTCCTATATATAGAAAGGAGGTCTTGTCATTTGTATCATCCAATAATTGTTCATTTTTGTAATGTAAAGGAGGTTTCCCCCTCGAAGAGACTTATTTCTAAGGCATTGATCTATCTTTTTGTGAGCTGATTTCATAACAATACACAAATCTTCCCTTTAAAAAGCATGGGTACCATAATACAGAACCCATGTATATGATTTAAAATATGAAAAAATAAAATAATATCCCATTTTTTGGGCGGGGTTTACGGGTTTCACCGAAATCCCACCTACAGGAGCCTATGGCCTAACTAAATCAACTGATTTGTGGTGGTATTTATAAACCTCATTGGAAGGCCTAATACAATCAAGGAGATAGGATATCGACATTATAGTCTTTTTGTCCCTAGATCAAGTCTAATTTTCCCTGTGCTTCTTGCGCTCCCATTCATAGGAAACCCTTGTTTCCTTCCACAAAAGCTCATCCTTCATTATATGGAATACGTTTGCACATGCTTGAGAGGTGATCTTTGAGGCTTGGGTTGGACGGATCCAGAGGAAGGTTTCATTAGTGTTGTGGTCATATCAGGTTGTATCTATCTACTACTCTTTGTTGATATCAATAAAGAAGTTTTGTCTTGTTTCCGATATGTTATGATCTCATGTTTTTATGATTCATGTGTAATATGTCATGATTTATATGTTTATGCTTGATGATCTAACATGTTTATTATGCACGCACTTTGAACTACTTGCTATGTATATGCTTCTCTGAATTGTGTTGTAGGTCTGCTCGCTTGGGAGGAAGCAGAGGGTTTGGACCCTACGGGATCGACATCAAACATAGGACCTACGGGTACTCCTCTCAAACCCAAATTTGGTAGTTTGTATAGTTTTCTTGCTTGAACATATGCTTCTTGTTGATTATCTACCTTCGATCTATTGAGGTTGTCAACCCTTACCTTAGGGAAGTTTTTCCCGCCAACAATCATATAGCAAAGAGGGAATCTTGTAGCAATCATGTAGAAGTGCACAAAATTCCCTATAGCGTGCCCATAATTTCCTCTAAAATCTTGTTTTTTTATTCTCATTGCTCCCCAACATCCTCTAAGCTTTTGAAATGAACCTAAAGAAGACTAGAGACCCTCTAGATACCTTCCTTTCATCGTTGTAGTTTCGATCCTACAACTAGGGTATATTTCTTTGATTATACATTAATTAGAATGAAAGTAGTTTATCTTGATTGCTTTTGATAATTTAATTATTTCCACAAATAGAATAAAATTTACCTTGTTTGCAATAGCATAGATTTGTTTCCTGCAAAAATAGATCAAAGTTACTTTCATGCAACTACCTTAGGGTTACTTTCCTGCTATTTACCTTTTGCAAGATATCTTGGGATCTATTTTCTAGAATTTCCTTCCAAGCAAATAGATTAATGTTTCTTTAATGCAATAGGACAAGTTAAATGTCAGTCATCTCTTCTCTTACAAGGTTAAGCTCAGTAGTTTTCCTTTTTGGATTTTGCAAAGTGGTCTTTGCACATCTCAGTTCAATTCATTTCTTCATATCATCTTAAATAGAACCTTGCTTGTTGTGCATATAGCACTGACACCTCTCAAGTTTGTACGAACTCAGAATTGATAAATTAAAGTTGGTAGCCCTCGGAGTTGCAACATTCTTGTTGTAATACTGAGATTCATCACTTTTGTCATTGTACTTGATTTAAAAAGATGAGAAAGAGAGAAAAAAATGGGCATAGTTTGTCATTTTACCACTACAATAATGGCACTCTTTCCTTTAGATTTGAGTAAGCCTACATAAAATCCATTGAAAATTCTTCCTAATGCTAACTTGGTATGGATAATGGTTGAAAGATCCTTGGGGTATTGATTATTTCTCCCTTATTTTGTTGGCATACCACACATTTTGCCACAAAATTTTGCACATCTACTTTAATACCTTCCCAAGTAAAACATGTCTTGATTGTATAGTATGTCTTCAAGAACCATGAATGTCCTCCTATAGGAGAAGTGTATAATTCCAAAAGGATCTTTTGTTTGTGTTGAGAATTGTTACATAAGTGTAAACGATCCTGATACCATAACACATCATTTTTCCACATAACTTTTTATATTGCATCAGGTTCCTCCCATAGTTGTTGAATGATCTTGCATATCTTCCTATCTTTATCCCATTCTATCCTTGTTTATTCCACCAAGTCAGATTGTGGAATGGAAATAGTGCATAGTAAACCATTTGTGTCTTCCTCTTTCCTTGAGATTAGATTTGCCACAATATAGGTTTTCCCTTTTTGTAGATAATTTCAAAGTGATAACTCAACATCTTTCTAACCCATTTTTGTTGCTCTTTTGAAGATAGCATTTGTTCCAAGAAGTACTTCATACTATCATGGTCTGCTTTTATTTAAAGTGTGTTCTTATTAGGTATGGATGCCATTTCTAAACTACATGAAGTATGGCCAACATTTATTTTTCTTAGATGTGTCTGAGTAAGTTCTTTCCTTTGAGTTTGCTACTTTCAAAGGCAAGGAGCCTTTCTTCTTACATTAAAATTACACCAATGTCATAGCTGGTGAGCACTTGTATTGCATCAAGAATGTTGCAACTCCTGGGGCTTCCTACTTTACTTTTATCAACCCGGTAGTTCGTAACAAACTTGGAAGTGACGGTGTTGTATGCACAAGTACTAGTTCTTACTGCAGGCTGTCACTTGGTCAGCTGGCGCAAGATCACTAGGAGCTCAAGCCAACTTCTATGAATTCCAGAAGAAGCTTTAACTGTGATGAAAGAAAGGAAAGCTTACTCTACATAGGTTATTCTACTTGCAGAAAGAGAAAGAAGACTGAAATGTGAAGTAACCCTAGCAAACCCTAATTTACCAACTAACCCTACTTTTGCAAAAAGAGAGGTGAAAATCTAGGAAAGGAGTGCCATTACCTACTGAGGAAGTAAACTACACCTATTCAAGCTATTTCTGGAAGGAAATAAGAAAAAACATCTTTTTTGGATTTTTATGTATTTTATGTGAAATTGTTATGCATGTAATTTTATTTGTTTGTGGATGTGGCAACGATTAGGTGGCGATGGAGGGCGACTTTGGGATTTGCAGAGGTGTAGGAAGGTGTGGAGGGGTCCTAGGAGACCTCTGGCACCCTTCTAGAAGCTTTCCCTACAATCGGACTTCAAAAAGTCACTTACAGGAAATTCTACAGGAGGCCGCAAGGGATCTACAGGAGGATGTCGAGGGCTATTTTTAGAGGTTTAATAGGTGGAAAAATGGTGGGAAAGGGTAGCTAAAGACTAGAGGGATGAGTTGAGGTGTCTATAGTTCATCAAGGATGGTTAGGAAAGAAAATGATGGTTGGATTTGTTCAAGAGACGAGAGGAAAGCTTATGAGAAAAGTGCAAAAATTAGGGCAGATTTGTGAAAGGTTGTGAATGACCTATGAAAAATGTAGCAAAGGGGATGGTGACGGCTACTTTATTGGCTTATTATGAGCAGATATGTATTGTAAGAGAGTTGCAAATCAAAACACTGAAACTGAGCAAGAAAAGAACTAACTGCATCAAAAAACAGAACTATATCTCATGTTAACCTAAATTCTGACGTAGGAAAATGAAATGCTGAACAGTGCTATATGGAAAGGAAAGCATGGAAAGAGATTTATTGCAGAAATAGAAATGAGTATGGCAAAATGGATCTGAAGCAAAACATTAACCTCTGAATCAAACTGTAACACTAGAAATTGCATGGAGGAAGCAAAACTGTGTTTTTGTGGCAACAAGAGTGTCTTGACCTCAGCTCATGGTCCCAAAGGGAAGAAAGGAGGTCAAGGCTCTATTGATGTAATTTTTGTATCTTTCTCCTATCACTATTTAACCTACTTCAGCAAACTGAAATAGAAACATCTATGTAACTCACCAAAAGCAACCTATTGTAACCAATAAAAAACTATCTAATAGAAACTAATTCATGAACTGAAACAAAAACATATGAATACAAAGCAAGAGGTGTTGGGCAGCTTGGGTTGGGCCCTAACCCAAGAGCTTCAGCCCTCTGGAAGAACTCAGTGTTGGCTAAGAAAATATTTCATCTCCGTTATCAAAATAATAGTCACATTACATAAAACTGTCTACAAAAAGTAAGCTCGAAATGAGCTGAGCAAGAGCTGCAACAAAAGTGCGAAAATTTGACTAACATCCCACTAAACTATTGAGCACCAAAGCCCTCCTATTTATACAACTGGAGCCTCCAACGGCTCTCCTAAAATCAAGGAGGCTTGGCTCCCAAGACTAGAGATAGACAACAGTTCTTCTTCACATGCTCGGCTACCCCTTTGATGCATTGATGTGGCTGCTTGTGCTCCAAGCTTTTTGAAGGAGGATTCGAGGTGGGGGTCATAAATGAGGGGAACACCCTCCTACAATTCCTCTCCCTTGTTTTCCTCAAATATTGGCTGCCAAATGCTCATTAAACCTTTGACTTTGTCTCAAAATTGACCAAAAATTTGCATAAAGCACACATTAGACTTCATGGCATAATGACTAACCCAATTCACTCTATTAGCATAAATATAATCAAAAACATGCAATAAACTAATGAGAATGGTGGATAAAGTTGAGTAAGGTGGCCAAAGAGCCCATATAATTACCCATTTATGGGGCTCATCATCACCCCCCTACTGAATGTGTTTCTCATCCTTTGAGCAACTAGTCCAACTCTTCATCCTTGATGGCCTTGATGGTCTCCCTGACATCCCATGCCTCTGATGTGAGATCCTCTTTCCTATCATGGAATCCAGCCTTTCTGTCCACATCTTCCCACTGTTGTCTTTCTTCTTCCTCCTTTGTGCCCTCTATCAGTCCTAGCAGCTGTGGGGGACTCAACTTGAGGCAAATCCAATGGGCCTTCAAGCTTTGTATAGAGTGCTTGTATAGTGGTACTCTCCTCAATGCTTCCTTCATCCTGTTTGGGGAGTGATACTCCCTGATTTGTAGGTTGTGTGGCAGTGTGTTCCACCTTCTCATGCAGGCATGAATGAAGTCATCTCCAAGCAATCTCTCCATGCCCTCAAAATGTGCAATAGCCTGGGCCTGATCATTGATTTACTTAGGGGCACTTTGAGGATCAACTGAAAGTTGTTGGTGTGTGCTAATGATAGCCATAGGGTCTAATGGCTCTGCTCTAATCATCGGGGGCTCATTTTGTTCTTTTGCCATCAACTTCTTGATTTTTGTGGCCCTTTTCTCCTCATGACTCATCCAAGATTCCATGGCCATCAGCTGCAAATCCCCTAACCCAGCATTGGGGTCCCATAGGTTCATATCAGTAAGGGCCATGTTATGCAAATAAAACTCTGCCAACTTTTCCTTGTCCTCTACTGAACTGTGATCACATAAATCCATGAACTGTCTATAATCCTGAAAAGGCATGGTGCCTCTCTGTGCTAGAGTCTTGATCTGGAACTGTAGCCACTAGTCTTTGAGGTATACTCCATATGATTTGGCTGGTTGTCTACACTGTAGTGCCTCCATAGCCCAGTTGGTCGTGCATGCTAGTTGTGGTTCCCTTTCTTGCAGTTGTTTCCTTAACATTTCATTTTCTGCTTCCAAGTGAGATCTTTTGATTGCTTCTGTTTATATTACAATGCTCAATTCCTTACCCATCTCTCTCAGCTTGTTCTCCATGTGTCCAATGTCCTCCACCCCTTTGGACTTGGCGATTTGCATCCATCTATGGCTGCTTACCCTTTCTTTTTCCAGTTCAAAGAAAAGTGGGACTGCGAATTTCTGTGGAATAATTTTTCCTCCTTCGAGAAGGTTGTAATAGGAGCCTAAACTAGGTTGGGGCTCAGGTTCTGGTATCTCTGTTGCCTAATCCTTCCCTTTGGTCTGCTCTTATGCCCTTTTCTCGAGTTTCTCAGTCTCTTGTAGCTTTTTTAAGGTCTCCTATAGAGCAGCCTATGCCTCCTGTAGGACTATTTTTGAGTCTTGTAGTTTTATTCTCTCCTTCCAAGTGGAAGATCTAGGGCTGCCTCTTTCATAAGTGATGGGGATTTTGGAAGGTGATTCTTCCCCTTTGACAGTAGGGGAATCTTCAATGATGATAGGCACTTTTGAGGGTGGTTGTGGCTTCCTTGTTTTTATTCTTGTAATTTTTCGAGCCCTGAAATACATTGATCGTTTCCTTTTTCTCTTTTGTTTGGGCTTAACTGGGGTGCTGAGTGCAGCAAGAACAGCTGCTGCTTCCCTTTCTAGTGTCTCAGGAGACACTTCTATCTTCTTTGCCCCTTTTTCTTCTTCTTTTGTCTTCTCTGCCTCTGCTAGCTTTGTTTCCTATAGCTCTATTTTGGTTTCCTTCTCATCTTGTTTAGTTTCTGCCTTCTCTGCTTTAGTCTTTTTCCTCTCTCGTTTAGTCTTTTTCCTTTCTGTTTTAGTCTTTTTCTCTTCTGTCCTAGGTTCCTTCTTCTCTGCTCTGGTCTTTTTCTCCTCTGTTTTAGTCTTTTTCTCTTCTGTCCTAGGTTCCTTCTTCTCTGCTCTTGTATTTTTCTCCTCTGTTTTAGGTTCTTCCTTCTCATCTTCTGTTTTGGTTTCCTCCTCATCTTCCCCTTTTTGTTCTTCCCCCTCACTTTCAGAAGGACTGAGGTCATATGTGAGGGCTTTTATATCATCTTCTCCTGTCATATTTATGAAGATCTCCTAGGCTATGGGGATTGTGAAGGTGTGGAGGGCTTCTTCCACCAGCAGTTTAATTAGTCCATGGTGAGCCAATTGATCTGGACCTCCTACCTTCAATTTAATGCTGGAATCTATAAGGGACTGTAGGAGAAAATAGGGAATGCTGAGTTTTTGGGGTGTGGGAATATCCATGCCATATCTCAACTCATGTAGAAGTCTGAAATGGTAACCATAAACTATGCTATACCTCCCTTCACGGGAAATGTACTTGATAATTTGTTAACTGACCTCATCCCAAGGGTAAGGTATGCTTGTTCTTCTGATGCCATTTTTGTCCTCTACAGGATGCTCATTTGGTTGGAAGAAGGTTTTCTTGGCAACTTGACCCAGTGGCTTTTCTTCTTTGCTCCAGGGTAGTCCAAGTGGAAGATTGGTAACCCTACTGATAAACTATGGGGTTATTTCCATGGTGAAACCTCTGAAAGTAACAATGGCATGGGTCTTTGAGTGAGGTACCAAGGAAAGTGCAAACTCCTAAGTCACTTCTTCATCATACCCTCGAAGTTTTTCGAAAAATGGCATCCAATTGGCTCTGGTAAAAATGGCTACTACCTCAGGATGTTCATGGAGCCTGACTGAATTTAGGGGTTCCTTCCTCATGAATCCCCCTATAATTATGTTTATAATCTTTTGGAATACCTCAAGTGGAGAAGGAGACAGCAATTTTTCAAAAACAGGAAACAGAGAAAAAAACTGTGTTTTTCTTTAAGAAACAGGCAGACTTTTTTAATGCAATTTCTCTTCTCTTTAGGCTTAATTCTTCCCTAAAATTGCATCATTCCCTATATATGTGAGTACCCAAGGTGGAGAAGGAGACAACATGTCTTTTACAGAAACAGGAAACAGATAAAAAAATGTGTCTTTTCAAGAAACAAGCAGACTTTTGAATGCAATTCCTTTCCTTTTTCAGGCTTAATCCTTCCTTAAAATTGCATCACTCCTTGTATATATGAATATGCAAAGTGGGTTTGTACCGAGCCTACCTCTTCAAGTTCGAATTTGAACGAAAACCCCATGTTCTCTTCTGTAAAACTGCTTACTGGCCCTCCTGTAGAAATGGCTGGAGGTTCTCCTGTAGAACTGTTACTGCTCTTGTAGAACCCGATAAGAGGAAGATTTCTGAAAACGACAGAGAGTGATGGTTTCGAGGCTCTGGAGGTAGTATGGAGCTCGCTGCAGCCACGGGGACGATGATAAAATGGAAACAAAGGTGGTGAATAAGTTCGAGGAGGAGTACTTATGTTCACTCAAGATATTTCTGACGATGATGTGAGGTGGAAAAAAGGGTACGTTGCCATTATTTGGACCGTTGGTCCCCACTGCGGTGTCATCATGAGTCTTCATGCCTTCTGCCCGCAATCACCTCCCATCATTTGTGTTGGAGTTCAAACATCCGCCACTACCTGTCTTTTTGGATTTTTCGTGAGTTGACTAGACACATGTGTGGTGTGATCTCCGGATGAGCGTAGTTGAACTGGATGAGGGTGGCCAGCTAACTGGCCACATTTTTGGTTTAATCCCAACCATTCCATTCATTCATGCAGTTTTTAAATTATACAGGTGCAATAGAGGAGAGGGTTAGACACTTACCTGCAGGTCGAATGCTCGTGTTGTGGTGCTGCTAGGTTCTATTGCTGCTGCATGCTCGGATTCCAGTGCTACATGCATGTATCCCTTCTGATATATGCTTTTTTCTCTTGATATGTGCTTCATTGCTGTGTACAGGTGCCTTTTAGCTGAATCTTGCTTCGGTCATCCCTTGAATTCCTGTGACTGCGCCTGTTTTGCTGCTGGAGCTTGATTTTAAGGGGATTAGCTGCTACAAGAAATCCTTCCTGTAGCTGCTTCTCCCTCTAAAATTTTAGCTGATGCTTGTGCTGGGAGCTGTGAGGATGCTACTAAAGATTCTGATGGCAATGGAGAGGGATTTGGTAAGCTGCAGGTGAGTTGTGGAGGTGTTGTTCTTTTTATTTCCTTATTATTTTTTTTATTTTTTATTTTTAAACTGGTTTCTGTGTTTTTTCTGCAGGAAGGAAAGAAATCAATGGAAATGAGGTGGTGCAGGTGTGTGATGGATGGTCAGGATGGTGAATAGTTGTAGGATGGCCTACATGCTCTCTATGAAAATCCTCAGCTCCTCAAACTGTTTTTAAAGTTTATTTCAAGCTCTCTATGATTTCTACACGAGCCTCCTGTAGAACACACAGGGCTTCCTGTAGGATGCACAGTCTTCAGAAAAAGAACACAGAGAGGTGGAAATTAAAGTCAGAGATGATGGAGGAGAGTATAGAGGATGTGTAATAGGCTTTGTGGCATGTCCCCTTGCTTCCTGTGGTCCATCTGTAACTTGCAATGCATTTGAAAAGTCAATTTTCTCTTTTCTTTTTTCTCTGTGGATTTTTTTTTTTTGAAAAGACAACCAGGGCGCCTCCAGGAGGTTTTCACCCTACTTTCCTGCCCTGGGTGCCTCCAATGGAGGTTTTCACCCAGGGATCTTATTCTCTCTCTTTTTTTTTTTTGTCATCACTGGGCCGCCTCCAAAGAGGTTTTCAACCCAATGATGGGACTCAAGCACCTCATAGAGGTTTTCACTTGAGTCCTTATTATTTTTCCTTTTTTCTCAGTGAGTGGGTGGAGTGGAGGCTAAGACCTATTCCACTACCAACACTGTCTTATTCATATTTTCAATGAATTCTTACTTGGAGAGGGGCTTCTTGTAAAATTTCAATCTATGCCCATTGACAAGCATGGGGATGGCTTCCTCATCAATGGTTGTGATCAGCACTGAACCATTGTCATTGCATTTTTCTACAGTGTAGGGTCCCAACAATTTTGTCCACAGCTTGCCCTTGAAATCTTTATACCTTGAGTCATACAGCAGCGCCCAATCTCCTTCTTGGAATTGCTTCTCCTTGATATTTTTGTCATGCCATATCTTCCTTCGAAGCTGGACTACCTTTGTGTGGAGAAGGGCCTGCAATCTCTATTCATCCAATCCATTAAGCTGGAGTAGCCTTTCCCTTTGTGCATGGTGATGAGCCCCAATTTTTGGTACAATTTGGGCTCATATTGGCCTACTTACCTTGTTCAACCATTCATCTTTTATCACTTATGCATTCATTTCTTAGTATATTCGTGTTGTTTGTAGGAAGAAGGGCAGGCATTATATCTATGTGGCTAATACATGATGATTTCAGGTTTTTGGCATTAAAGAGAGCAAAAGACCACACAAAAGGAGACAAGGAGACAGCAAAGGTGACATTGTGGGTTCATAGGGAGGTTGTCCACAGTCTTGGTGACCTTCCTCGTGATTTTCACCTTAACTCCGAGCTCCAACAGCTCTCCCCACCGAGCTTAGAGGCAGCCAACACGTTCTACAGGATCAGCAGTCTTACAGCAGTTTGACTTTCAGTTGGACAGCCAAGCTCCACGAATGGAGGAAGCCAGCTTGATCTTCATTGTGTATAAATATGAAGGCCGTAGCCTTTGTTAGGAGCTTTTTGAACTTTTGGACTGATATTGTAATTTCTGAGCACAACTCGGTGTTTGTTTTTGTAAGCCAGTTTTGGCATGACATTAGACTTTTGATTATGAATAAAGGCAAGCAGATTTGGATCTAATTCTGAGCTTTTAAGGGAGCTATAGCTCTCAGGTTAGGGCCCAACCTGAGAGCAATAGATCTCCTCTTCTTGTAGTGTTATTTGCCTTTCTTTCCAGCACTTTGTTTCCTTGTTTTGATATGCATTTCAAGAACACAGTCTGCTGATTTGATTTCTTTAATAAGATTGAGTAGGATTAGCTTATGGTTAAATCACTTTCAGTTTCTTAGATTAGAATAGGAGGATTGTAATTCACTGGAGCTCCAAGAAAAGGTTGTTAGTGCCTTCACTGCCATCTCTGTTTAGGGATTGGGGTGCAGTCTATACCAACCACCAAAAAACGCAGTCTTCTTCTACTTGTATGCAAGCTGCAACACAGTCGTTTTAATCGTGGATACTTCCATGCATTTTTCTCTTGAGCCATACTTCTTCATCACAACTCCATGCACGACTTCTTTTCACGGTTTACATTGCTGTTCATAGGCTTAATAGCACAGGTAGCACAGGTTAATGGATTCTCGTTTTTGGTGCAAGACATAAGCAATTTGTTTTATTTACACTACTCAGTATCATTCCACTTCCTTCTTCTTCTTCTTAACCACGCCTAAAGCCACCTACTCGACCTCTGTTCAGCTCGTTCACTTTCCAACTCTTCCATTGCCACGTAGCTTCATCTTTTTGACCTTTCGTTGTTTCCATCCTTCTATTCACCAACCAACTCCGTGCACTCTCTCTCCATCTTATTTCTCTGCCCCTGAGTCATCACAAGCTCCATCTCCACCTTACCTATCCACCCATACCGCTCCATCACCTCACCATCACCCAAAACTCCCACGGTAGAACATCCTGTAGAAGTTAGCAGATTTCCTGTAGAATTCCTTAGTTTCCTGTAGGATCCCCTGCAGACATCCTGTAGAAGCCTGCAAACTTGGTTGCCGAGCACCTGAACGTTGTAGACTTCTGTGGACTGATGCTAGGGACCCTCTGGGACCTCTCCTAGCCCTCCTGACCTTTCCCAAGCTTTCTCTCCCTTCGCACCACCTCTGCACAGCCAAACCCTAATAAGAAACAAATTCATAATCACTCCATCCACTTAAGCAAAAATACAAAAACAATGTTCTTTTCAATGGAAGTAGTTTGAGTTCATGCATTTCACATCACTAGAAGTAATGGCACCATTTTTAGACATTTGCACTCTCACTATTGCATCATAGAGGTTAAACTAGTCAGATTAGGGTTTACTAGGGTTTCCATGTTTTGGTTGGCCTTCAGTTCATTTTTGCAAAGTAGATTAATTTCCTTTGAAATAGCCTTCGTCCATCATTTAGAAAGCTTCTTCTGAGAGCATATAGAAGTTGGCTTGAGCCCTAGCGGACTTGTGCCAGCTGACCAAGTGACAGCTGCGACAAGAGCTAGTACTTGTGCATACAGCACCGTCGCTTCCAAGTTTGTACGAACTACCGGGTTGATAAAATTAGAGATAGGAAGCCCCAGGAGTTGTAGCATTATTGCTACAATACTGGAGCCCACCATCTTTTTGGCGCCGTTGCCGGGGAAGCGTCAGAGTATTGGTGACTGCCGCTTTTCTTCTATTTTCCACTACAATCTTCTTCTAAGTAGTTTATTTCGTTTCCATTATGCAATTTCGTTTATGCAAAAGTAGATTAGCATTTCCTGCTTTCATAGATTAGCATTTCCTGCTTTCATAGATTAGCATTTCCTGCTTTCATAGATTAGCATTTCCTGCTTTCATAGACTAGCATTTCATTTCTGCAAGCGTAGACTAGTGTTTCAATTTTGCAAGCGTAGACTAGCATTTCCATTCCTGCAATTTCATTTGAGCAAAGTAGATTAGTTCTTTCCTGCTTTCAGTTTAATTCTGCATCTTTATAGTTAGTTGTAGATCAATCTGTTTCAGTTTTGCAGGTACCAAAGAAGAAAAAAGCAAAAGTAATCAAAAAAGAAAGTCTTTTCCATTTCATGCCTCGTAGAAACCGAGATAAATCAGGCAAATTCCTACCCAACACCCCCACCACATCACTGAGTCACCCTTCTCTCTTCTTTGGTGACAGTGATCCAGAAGAACCTATAGGTGAACATCCCGAGATATACGAAGATCCTATAGCAGAAGAAGAATTAGAGACCACTCCATCTGAAGCTATGGCTGACAATAGAAGAGAAGATGAGAGAATAGAAGGTGCCTTCCCCATCCGAGAGACCAATGGAGAGATGAAAATGAAGAACATTAGCCCCTCCGCCTTACCTCACTTCCATGGACTGACTACTGAAGATCCTGATACCTTCCTGTTTGAGTTTGCTGTCCTTTGTAGAACCTATGACTATACTGAAGATGAGCAAAAGCTGAAACTCTTCCCTTCAACTCTTAAGGACGCAGCATTACGCTGGTTCATGGACTTACCTGGGAATAGTATCACCACTTGGGCTCAGATGCAGCAAGCTTTCAATACCAAGTACAGGGATTATTGTAGGTCTAAGGAAACCAAGGGAGAAATCTTTCGGATGGCCATGGGAAATGATGAGTCCTTAGAGGATTATGAGGAGAGGTTCCAACTTAGCTATAAGCGGGCCAGGTGCACACTTGACCCTGAATCCCTCAAGTTGGTCCTGCTCCGAGGAGTCCCTGAAGACCTCTTAGATACCCTTCACATGTTAGCTGGGGGGGACATTTACCAGCTGCCTTACGAGGACATCAAGACTGTGTTTAGAAACCACTCCAGGGCAGCTCGGAAACGAGGTAGAGGAAACCTCCTCTCAACTAGTGTCCCTTTCTCCAAACATGAGCTTGCAAATCAATTAGAAGATCTCAAGAGTGAGGTGAGACAGACCATTGCCATGCAGCTGGACACATTCAGGATCCAGCAGAAGAAAGAAGAAGCTGAGAGAGCCTTGGCTGCCTTCTGCCCTAGGTGCACAAGGAGACACCCTAAGAACGAATGCCCATTGCACTCGGTTGAAGTATGTTTCGTTTGTGAGGAGGACCATCCCACAAATCAGTGTCCAACCTTACCTGGGTTTAAAGCCATGTACCAAGGGACAGAAGCTCCCACTGAACCTCTCTATTACCTCAACCAAAGGAGGCCACAAGGACCTAGAACTTACCAGCAGGGGATGCAAGGGGCACCTCAAGCTTATTACAACCCCAACCAATCGACTCCTATGCCTTCCTGGGGTCCCCCTGCTCATCCTTCCTGGTCTATGCCTCCTCCATGGTCTTATCCACCTCAGTACCCTACTCAACCTACTTCTCATTCATATCATTCACATGCCCAGCCACAGCCTCAGTGGAATGCACCTCAGTCGGGGTGGAGGCCCCAGTACAATACTCCTCCCGCCATTTTGCCTCCACCACCAGTTCAACCTCAGCCATTACCTCCTGCTCCTCCAAGGCAACCTCAAATGCCTGCTCAACCGAACCCGAACCCCAACAATAGACAGGCCCAGCAGGTATACACTGGGGAAACCTCATGCCCTACCTATGCTGTGGAGATCCAGGAGATCAATCTTTGATCTGGAAAGACTCTACCGGATCGCCAACCTCCTCCCCCAGAGGATGAGGAAGATAAACAGGAAAGTGAACCAAAGGCTATTCCACCCTTTCCTGAGAGACTAACAGCCACCACACAACCCAACCCAGAGGAGGATGAGCTTCTGGGTGAGCTCAAGCAGTTGTGTGTAAAAATACCACTTCTCCAAGCCATCAAGGATGTGCCAATATACAACAAACTGGTTAAGGAAAAGTGCTTCAAACACCCAGGCAGACGGAAGAAAGATGCTTCAACCATCAATGTCATAGGACAACTGTTTGACCTTATGTTAGGACAAGTCATCTGCCCAAAGTACCTAGATCCTGGAAGTCCTGTAGTAGATGTCCACATCAATGGCACCATCATACCTCACACCTTGATTGATCTGGGGGCTGCCATTAATGTGATGACCAGGGATACCATGCTCAAACTCAATCTTCAGGGTTCCTTGAGGAAGACCTTGACAGTACTGCAATTAGCAGATCGCTCCACTGTGACTCCCGAAGGGATTGTGGAGGATGTCTTGGTCTCTATCGACTCTTGGGAATACCCTGCAGATTTCTTGGTTCTGCAACCCAAGGCAAAGCTTACTGGATATCCTCTCATTTTGGGAAGGCCTTGGTTAGCCACTGCAGATGCTTACATAAGTTGCCGTGCAGGAAATATGACCATCAAAAATGGTCCTATGTCCAAACAGATAGTCCTATACCCTCCTGCCCAACCCTCCTTAGAGCATGACTTACCACTCTGGTTAGAGGAAGGAGAGGAATACGAGGTGTACTCAGCACCTCTGTGCACCTTAGATACCACTAGAAGAGACCCCCCAACCGAGGATGACTTGATCGAGACCTTGATCCAGAATCCACCTTCCAGTGCACTATCCTTAGAGAAATTGGTGGAGGATGCCCAAGCTAGCACCTTAGTGGATCTTTGTACAACCAACCCTGTCACTCCCAGAGTCAAGAATGTGGAGTTCGGCCCTGAGAGAATGCTAAAGATCAGCTCCTCCCTATCTCCTTCCCAGGAAAAGGAGCTGTGTAGCCTGTTGGCCAGTCACCTAGATGCTTTTGCTTGGAGCTATAAGGAGATGAAAGGAGTCCATCCTTCGGTATGTACCCATCACATATACATCAAAGAGGATTGTAAGCCGGTTAGGCAACCCCAGAGGAGAATGAATCCAGCCCTTAAGGACATTGTCAAGGAAGAATTGCAAAAACTGTTGGATGCCGGATTCATCTACCCCATCTCAGATAGTGAGTGGGTGTCCCCTCTGGTGTTGGTTCCCAAGAAAAATGGGAAATGGAGAATCTGTGTGGACTACCGAGAACTGAACAAAGCTACCAAGAAAGACCATTTCCCTCTACCTTTCATAGATCAAGTGTTGGATGGACTGGCAGGAAAGAAGTTCTTCTCTTTCCTGGATGGGTTTAGCGGGTACAACCAAATCCAAATCAGCCCGGAAGACCAAGATAAGACCACCTTCACTTGTCCTTGGGGCACCTTTGCCTACCGAGTCCTTCCCTTTGGGCTATGCAATGCTCCTGCTACTTTCCAGAGAGCTGTCTTAAGCATCTTCTCGGAGCTGGTCCATGATGCAGTGGAAATCTATATGGATGACTTCACTCCTTATGGGGCCAACTTTCAGGAAGCATTGTCCAATCTGGGAAAAGTCCTAACCAAATGCATTGAGATGAACTTGTCCCTTAGTCCTGAAAAATGTGAATTCCTAATGACTGAAGGGACCGTGCTAGGCCATACCATTTCTTGCCAAGGGTTACAGGTGGATCCTAACAAAATTGCTCTCATCAAGAAGGTTCCACCTCCTCAAAAGGTAAGGGATGTTCGAAGTTTCTTGGGATTAGCAGGATATTACCGGAGATTCATTAAAGACTTCAGCAAGCTAGCCTCACCATTGTTTGGCCTGTTGGCAAAAGATGTGGAGTTTAAATGGACTGACGATTGTCAGAGGGCTTTAAATGAATTGAAGGACAAGTTGGTGTCAGCCCCAATCCTGAGAGGTCCAAACTGGGCCCTACCTTTCCACATCCACACTGATGCCTCGAACAAAGCCATAGGTGCAGCTTTAGGACAAGTTGAGCAAAAACTTCCATATGCCATTTACTTTGTTAGCAAAAACTTGTCCAAAGCTGAGCTGAATTACACTGTAACCGAGAAAGAATTCTTGGCTGTGGTCCATGCACTGAACAAGTTCCGACATTATATTACTGGCTATCAAACCTTTGTACATACAGACCATGCTGCAATTAGATATTTAATGAATAAACCAGATGTGAATGCTCGTATTATTAGATGGTTACTTTTATTGCAGCAGTTTGATTTGACCATTGTTGACAAACCAGGTAGAGAAAATGTTGTTGCTGACTTTTTATCTAGATTGGATTTGTCTGCAGATGAGGATGGAACAGTGGATGACCAGATGCCCGATGAACATCTGTTTGCTATTTCAGTACTCTCTCCATGGTTTGCTGATATAGCAAACTACCTTGTTTCAGCACAGTTCCCTCCGCACCTATCTTCAAAAGAGAAGAGCAGAATCATCAGAAAAAGTGCCTCATTTACTTGGATCGGGGGCAATCTGTTCAAGCTTGGCCCCGATCAGATCTTAAGGCGTTGTGTAAGGGAGGAGGAAGTCTTTGATATCCTCCTCACTTGTCATGATGGGCCTTGTGGAGGACATTTTGCAGCAAAGAGAACTGCCTTCAAAATCCTGCAGGCAGGCTACTATTGGCCCACACTTCATCAAGATGTCAGAAGATATGTCAGCTAGTGTGACCAATGCCAAAGAATGGGGAAACCAACCCAAAGGGATGAGATGCCTCTCCAACCTCAGGTGACTCTTGAGCCATTTGAGAAGTGGGGTATGGACTTTGTGGGCCCAATCAACCCTCCTTCGAGGCAAAGGTCTTACATCATTGTGTGCACTGACTACCTGACAAAGTGGGCAGAGACCAAAGCAATCAAAGCAGCAACAGAAGAAAAGGTGGCCGAGTTCCTAAGAGAAAACATCTTCAATAAGTTTGGCTATCCAAGAGAGCTGGTCACTGATCAAGGGAGCCAGTTCACCTCCAACCTGGTTGAAGATCTACTAGCTCATCACAAGATCAAGCATAGGACTTCCACCCCCTATCACCCTCAAGCAAATGGGCAGGTGGAAGTCACCAATAGAGCATTAGAAGGGATCTTGACTAAGGTGGTGAGCAGCAGCAGAAAGGACTGGGCAGATCGCCTGGTTGAAGCCACATGGGCTTACAACACCACTTGGAAGACCACCACCGGCTTCACACCTTATGAGCTGGTCTATGGGAAGAAAGCTTTGTTGTCCATTGAGTTTGAATACAACACTTTGAGGGTGGTAGCTCAGCTGGACCTAGATCTCAGCCATGCACAACAAGAAAGGTTATTGCAGCTGAATGGACTGGATGAGCACCGAATGCAGGCCCTCCTTCACTCTGAAGTGGTTCAACTTCAGAGAAAGGTGTGGCATGACCAACATCTCCATGACAAGCAATTTCAGCCGGGAGATTGGGCTTTGTTGTATGACTCCAGATACAAAGATTTCAAGGGAAAGCTGAGAACCAGATGGCTAGGGCCATATTCAGTGGAAAAATGTCATGACAATGGATCTGTTCTTATTCGGACCATTGATGAGGAAGCCATCCCCATGCTTGTCAATGGGCATCGATTGAAGATCTACAGGAAGCCTCCCTCAAGACAAGAGTTCATCAAAACTATGGAGAAGGCAGTGTTGGTCATAGAGAAGGGTTCTGCCTCTGCTTTGGGCATACCCTGAAGAATCTAAAAAAAAAAACTAAAAAAAAAACAAAAAAAAAAAAAAAAAAATAATAAAGAAATAATAAAGATCCTTGGGTGAAAACCTTTCTGAGGCGCCCAAGGCAGGTGGTAGGGGTGAAAACCTCATTGAGGCGCCCCTATTGTCTTTTAAAAAGAAAAAAAAAAAGATTGGAAAAAGATCCTTGAGTGAAAACCTCTTTGGGGCGCTTAAGGCAGATGGCAAGGGTGAAAACCTCAATGAGGCGCCCCTGTTATCTTTCAAAAAAAAAAGAGAGAAAAAAAAAAGAAAAAAGAAGGAAAAAACACAAGAAAAAACAAGGTCAGCAGATTCATTATGTAAAATTGCATGCAGGTGTTCTATGGAGGAGAGGAAGCCTCTCAACTCAAAGCCAAGGGTCCTCATCATGCAGTCAGGACACCTCACCAGCACCTCCTCCAAGAATACTCATTTTCTCCAAGGTATGTGCAATTTTATTACAGCTTGAGTCTTCTACAGGAAGACGCAGATTTTCTACAGGAAAATGCAGAGTTTCTACAGGAAGATGCAGATTTTCTACAGGAAGGTGCAGACTCTCTACAGGAACGCAACCTTTCTACAGGAAGCGCTGTATTTCTACAGGAAACTTCCTGTAGAAGCTCAGAACGGGCCAGAATTCATTTCATGAGGAGATCTAACGGCTAAGGATTGGTTTGGACGCATGCAAGCCACTGTTGTCACCCTTGCACATTGCTGTTATCTTGTTCCACCATCCTTGTCGACATGCAACAAAGTTACCTGCACCAGCAAAGCAGATCGATGAGTCTCGAGAAAAAGCAAATTGTAAATGGAAAAAACGCTAGAGATCTCACACCATGTGCATCCCAGTCATCCAGAAGCTCCGGGAGCGTGATCGTGAGGCCATCCATCGTCGTGCAGCATGCACCCAAGGAGGAAGAACTGTTCCAAGACATCCCGCGGGAGTCCTGTAACAGTTAAGCCTGCTAGAGTGGATACCATTCACCGCGCAGGCCATATGCAATGAAACGTGGGCGCATGCAACTAAAGCATCCCATCCATCGTCGGCAGCTCGTGAACATGGACCTCCGGGCCTGTGTAAGTTCGCCAGCAGCAGGTAAATCGACTCATCAGCGTCCAAAGAACCGAAACATCGTGTGCAGCCACGCAGGTAAGTGTCTCGACCCTTCCTTCCATCAGATTGCATGAATGTTACTTTGATTGATTGCTAAGTGTAAAGGTGAATGGGTTGAGCGGCCGTATGGCCATTTGGCCGGCCACGTCGGCCAGTTAATGGTCTAGTGGATGTGTGGGTGGCGGCCATGACAAAAAGAATAGCAGCACGCACGTGAGAGCAATCCCGTCGAAAAAAAAACGAGTTTAACCGAAGAGGCGGCGGCAGATCTGCGGGAATTGATGCGGCAGCAAGTGAACGCGCAGTTGAATGATGGGATGACGTCACCCAACGGTCCGGCGGGGACAGCTCACCCCCGCGCCACGGATTCCGCCGAATTCAAAATCTAATCGGCTAGATTGCACTCATGCATTTATCAACCACCGTTTTGAACTCGAGCGGCTATCCTGATCCTTCTGCAGTTTGATACGCCGAGCCTTTGGCTATCAGAACGATTGAGAAGCACACCCAAGGCGCAGACCGACTGCAGTCTCTCCCGAAAATCGCGCGCTGCATTCTACAGGAACGCTGTCATTCTACAGGAACGCTGTCATCCTACAGGAACGCAGTTTCTACAGGAAAGCGGGTGCCTCACGTAAAAAGGTGGCCAATTAAAAAGGTAACCCTGAACTCTTCATGCACTGGTTATTAAAGGTGGCAGGATTGTCGTCCACAGTCTGGTCATAGAAAAACGGTGAAATTGTTGTCTGCTGTGCCTATACTGTCATTCTACAGGATGTCGAGTAATTAAACTGTGTTAAGTTCCTCAGGGATAAGTTTTGTGGATTATGTGCATGACATTCTACGCTCTGTCTCAGTAAACCAAATTTCTTCCACAATCACCACCTCTGGTTAAGGAAACTGTTTTATCATGCCGGGTGGGTTTATTAGACGAGAACCCACTGATTCAACCAAGTTAAGGGAAAACCAGGAAGTGGTGGAGCTCTTCACACGGGTTCAATGGATATCTTTTTGTGACAAATTGCAGGGTTACGATGATGAAGTGGCAGAAGAATTTTTGCAGGCTCTGAAGCCGAAATCCAAGACACTGGCCACAGTGAACTTCAGGGGTCTAAGCCTCAAGCTCACCCCGCAATATATCAGTCGAATTACTGAACTTCCGATGGGTTTTCCATGGGATAAGGAAGAAAGGAAGTTGAGCCAGCAGGCCAAGAAAGAATTCTTTCCACCTGAGGAGGAATTCTCGGAGGACAAAAATGGGGTGCGAAGAACCAGCTTGCTGCCACCATGGAATGAAGTCAGCCTGCAAATCATGAAGTATATAACCTGTGAAGGCCGTTTTAGCATCGTGTACGCATATCACTTTCGGTTTCTCACTGAATTGAGGCACCGGATTGATCTTCCTGTAGAATAGAAACTGAGCATTCCTTATTTCCTGCTACAGTCCCTAATTGAGTGTGCCACAAAGTTAAAAGAAGGCATACCAGATCAGGTAGCCCACCATGGGTTGATCAAACTTCTTGTGGAGGATGCGCTTCATTCCTATAAGGTTCCCCTCTCATGGGAATCATTCAGGAATTTGACAAGAGATGGAGACATAAAAATGTTGATTGAAGAAACGGGTTCCTCCAGCAGTGAGGAAAAAGAAGCAGTGGCCGAGGGAAAGAAAGAAAAAGGCCAGAAGACCCCGACCACAGTGCAGAAGAAAGAACAAAAGAAGAAGCATGAGGAAAAGGATGACAAAGAAAAAGGTGGCACACCCATCTTGTCAGCAAGAGAAAAGAGGTTGAAGAGCAGAACGGACAAAGCTGAGGTGGTCCACATCAGCCCAAGTACCTCATCAGCACCTGCAACCAAACCAAAAAGCAAAACCCCTGCAGCAAAGCAAGCAAAGGTGGCGACACCCGTGTCTACAGGAAAGCAGAAACAGGCTTCTACAGGAAGCCCGAAAACAGAGACAAGGGCTTCTACAGGAAGCCCGAAATTGGCAAAAGGGGCTTCTACAGGAAGCCTGAAAATCATTGAAAAAGAGGCTTCTACAAGAAGCCCGAAAATTACCAAAACAGGGGCTTCTACAGGAAGCCTGAGAGTGGCTAAAACAGGGTCTTCTACAGGAAGCCCAAAATTGGTAAAGAAAGGGTCTTCTACAGAAGGCCCGAAAGTGGGTAAAGCAGGGTCTTCTACAGGAAGCCCGAAATCAGAAAAGAAGGGGCCCTCTACAGGGAGCCCTGAGAAAGCAAAACGCAAGAAAGAGAAGGCTGGCATTCTCGAAAAGGAGGCAGCAGCTGCGCTGGCCGCCCTCAGTACACCTCCAAAGCCGAAGGAGAAGAGAGAGAGGGAGATCCCTCTACCTTTTGAAGCCAGGAGAAGTAAGAGAATAAACACGGGCAAGCCGCAGCCTCCACCCAGCAGCCAAACCATTTTAGGGGGTGTCCCTACTTCACCCAGTGAAAGATCCCCATCTAAAACATCGGCCACCCCCGAGAGGGGAAGCCCAAAAATAACTTCCTGGACACGAAGGATAGGCCAATCGGCTTCCGAAGCCCGGCTCAAGGAAACAGGAAAGGGGGAGGAAGCGCCACCCTCGTCACCGCCAGGGGCAGAAGAGGCAGGGCCACCAAGAACAGGAAAGGAAGAGCATGCTCCGGGCCCTAGTTCTCGGCCAAGGACAAGGAGCTGGAGCAAAGTTGCTCAAGGATGAGCAAATATTTTAGCTGGGGGGTGATGATGAGCCCCAATTTTTGGTACAATTTGGGCTCATATTGGCCTACTTACCTTGTTCAACCATTCATCTTTTATCACTTATGCATTCATTTCTTAGTATATTCGTGTTGTTTGTAGGAAGAAGGGCAGGCATTATATCTATGTGGCTAATACATGATGATTTCAGGTTTTTGGCACTAAAGAGAGCAAAAGACCACGCAAAAGGAGACAAGGAGACAGCAAAGGTGACATTGCGGGTTCATAGGGAGGTTGTCCACAGTCTTGGTGACCTTCCTCGTGATTTTCACCTTAACTCCAAGCTCCAACAGCTCTCCCCACCGAGCTTAGAGGCAGCCAACACGTTCTACAGGATCAGTAGTCTTACAGTAGTTTGACTTTCAGTTGGACAGCCAAGCTCCACGAATGGAGGAAGCCAGCTTGATCTTCATTGTGTATAAATATGAAGGCCATAGCCTTTGTTAGGAGCTTTTTGAACTTTTGGACTGATATTGTAATTTCTGAGCACAGCTCGGTGTTTGTTTTTGTAAGCCAGTTTTGGCATGACATTAGACTTTTGATTATGAATAAAGGCAAGCAGATTTGGATCTAATTCTGAGCTTTTAAGGGAGCTATAGCTCTCAGGTTAGGGCCCAACCTGAGAGCAATAGATCTCCTCTTCTTGTAGTGTTATTTGCCTTTCTTTCCAGCACTTTGTTTCCTTGTTTTGATATGCATTTCAAGAACACAGTCTGCTGATTTGATTTCTTTAATGAGATTGAGTAGGATTAGCTTATGGTTAAATCACTTTCAGTTTCTTAGATTAGAATAGGAGGATTGTAATTCACTGGAGCTCCAAGAAAAGGTTGTTAGTGCCTTCACTGCCATCTCTGTTTAGGGATTGGGGTGCAGTCTATACCAACCACCAAAAAACGCAGTCTTCTTCTACTTGTATGCAAGCTGCAACACAGTCGTTTTAATCGTGGATCCTTCCATGCATTTTGCTCTTGAGCCATACTTCTTCATCACAACTCCATGCACGACTTCTTTTCACGGTTTACATTGCTGTTCATAGGTTTAATAGCACAGGTAGCACAGGTTAATGGATTCTCGTTTTTGGTGCAAGACATAAGCAATTTGTTTTATTTACACTGCTCAGTATCATTCCACTTCCTTCTTCTTCTTCTTAACCACGCATAAAGCCACCTACTCGACCTCTGTTCAGCTCGTTCACTTTCCAACTCTTCCATTGCCACGTAGCTTCATCTTTTTGACCTTTCGTTGTTTCCATCCTTCTATTCACCAACCAACTCCGTGCACTCTCTCTCCATCTTATTTCTCTGCCCCTGAGTCATCACAAGCTCCATCTCCACCTTACCTATCCACCCATACCGCTCCATCACCTCACCATCACCCAAAACTCCCACGGTAGAACATCCTGTAGAAGTTAGCAGATTTCCTGTAGAATTCCTTAGTTTCCTGTAGGATCCCCTGCAGACATCCTGTAGAAGCCTGCAAACTTGGTTGCCAAGCACCTGAACGTTGTGGACTTCTGTGGACTGATGCTAGGGACCCTCTGGGACCTCTCCTAGCCCACCTGACCTTTCCGAAGCTTTCTCTCCCTTCGCACCACCTCTGCACAGCCAAACCCTAATAAGAAACAAATTCATAATCACTCCATCCACTTAAGCAAAAATACAAAAACAATGTTCTTTTCAATGGAAGTAGTTTGAGTTCATGCATTTCACATCACTAGAAGTAATGGCACCATTTTTAGACATTTTCACTCTCACTATTGCATCATAGAGGTTAAACTAGTCAGATTAGGGTTTACTAGGGTTTCCATGTTTTGGTTGGCCTTCAGTTCATTTTTGCAAAGTAGATTAATTTCCTTTGAAATAGCCTTCGTCCATCATTTAGAAAGCTTCTTCTGAGAGCATATAGAAGTTGGCTTGAGCCCTAGCGGACTTGTGCCAGCTGACCAAGTGACAGCTGCGACAAGAGCTAGTACTTGTGCATACAGCACCGTCGCTTCCAAGTTTGTACGAACTACCGGGTTGATAAAATTAGAGATAGGAAGCCCCAGGAGTTGTAGCATTATTGCTACAATACTGGAGCCCACCACATGGCTAAGATATAGGTCCAGCTAAGCTGCCATCCTTAGTGTATTGTATTCAAATTCTATTGACAGCAAAGCCTTCTTCCCATAGACCATCTCATAGGGTGTGAACCCAGTGGTGGTCTTCCATGTGGTGTTGTAGGCCCAGGTGGCCTCAACCAATCATTCTGCCCAATCTTTTCTGCTGTTTCTCACTACCTTGGTCAAATTTCCTTCCAAAGCTCTGTTAGTGACTTCCACCTGCCCATTGGCTTGTGGATGCTAAGGGGTGGAAGTCATGTGCTTGATTTTATGATGTGTGCGCAGGTCTTCAAGAAAATTGGAAGTGAACTGACTGCCTTGATCTATAACCATTTCTCTTAGATACCCGAACTTATAGAAGATGTTCTCTCTTAAAAACTCAACTACTTTTTCTTCTATTGCTACCTTGATTGCCTTTGTCACTGCCCATTTTTTCAAATAATCGGTGCACACAATGATGTATTGTTTCTATTTTGAAGGAGGGTTGATAGGACCCAAAAAGTCCATGCCCCACTTCTCAAATGGCTCAAAAGTCACTTGAGGTTGTATGGGCATCTCATCCTTTGGAGTAGGTTTCCCCATCCTTTGGCACCGATCACATTGGCTGATATATCTCTTCACATCTTGATGAAGAGTGGGCCAATAGTAACATGCTTGCAGAATTTTGAAGGCAGTCCTCTTTGCTGCAAAATGGCCTCCACAAGGCCCGTCATGACAGGTCAGGAGAATGTCAAAAACTTCCTCCTCCTTGACACATCTTCTCAAAATCTGATTTGGGCCATGTTTGAAGAAATTACCCCCAATCCAGGTGAAAGGGGCACTTTTTCTCACGATCTTGCTCTTCTCTTTTGAGGACAGGTGTGGTGTGAACTGTGTTGAAACCAAGTAATTTGTTATATCAGCAAACCATGGGTAGAGTACTGAGACAGCAAATAGCTATTCATCTGGCATTTGATCATCCACCATTCCTTCCTCACCTGCAAGCAAATTTACTCTAGACAAAAAGTCAACAACAACATTTTCCTTACCAGGCTTATCAACAATGGTTAAATCAAACTGCTGCAATAAAAGAAACCATCTAATAATGTGAGCATTTACATCTGTTTTATTCATTAAATACCTAATTGCAGCATGATCGGTGTGTACAAAGGTTTGATAGTCTGTGATGTAATGTCTGAACTTATTCAAGGAATGCACTACAACTAGGAGCTCCTTCTCGGTGACCGTGTAGTTTAACTCTGCCTTGGACAAATTTTTACTTATAAAGTATATGGCATAAGGTAACTTTTCATAAATTTCCCCAAGGCTGCTCCTATTGCTTTGTTCGAGGCATCTGTGTGAATGTGGAAAGGTAGGGCCCAGTTTGGGCCTCTCAAAATTGGGGCAGTCACAAGTTTACTTTTCAAGGTATCTAGGGCTTCTTGATAGTTGTCAGTCCATATGAACTTGACATCTTTTCCCAAAAGACCAAACAATGGAGAGGCTAACTTACTGAAATCTTTAATGAATCTTCTGTAATATCCCGCTAAGCCTAGGAAACTTCGGACATCTCTCACCTTTTGAGGAGGTGGGACCCTTTGGATGATGGCGATTTTGTTGGGGTCCACCTACAATCCTTGTTGAGATATTGCATGACCTAGCACGGTCCCTTCAGTCATCAAGAATTCACATTTTTCCGGACTGAGGGACAGGTTCATTTCAATACACTTGTCCAAAACTTTTCCTAGGTTAGATAAAGCTTCTTGGAAGTTAGAACCATAAGGAGTAAAGTCATCCATATATATTTCTACTGCATCATGAACCAGTTCAGAGAATATACTCAATACTGCTCTCTAGAAAGTGAAGGGAGCAATGCACAAACCAAAAGGAAGGACCTGATAGGCAAAGGTACCCCAAGGGCAAGTGAAAGTGGTCTTATCTTGGTCTTCCGGGCTGATTTGGATCTGATTGTACCCGCTGAACCCATCTAGGAAGGAGAAAAACTTTTTCCCCGCCAGACCATCTAACACTTGATCTATGAAAGGCAAAGGAAAATGGTCCTTTTTAGTGGCCTTGTTCAGTTCCCGATAATTGACACAGATCCTCCACTTACCATTTTTCTTTGGCACTAGCACCAAAGGAGAGACCCATTCACTGTCAAAGATGGGGTAGATGAATCCTGCATCCAGTAACTTTTGCAATTCTTCCTTGACAATGTCCTTAAGGGCTGGATTCATCCTCCTTTGAGGCTGCCTGACTGGTTTGCAATCTTCCTTAATGTAAATGTGATGAGTACAAACTGAAGGGTGCACTCCCTTCATCTCCTTATAGCTCCAGGCGAAGGCATCTAAAGGTTTTCTCATTAAGCTACACAGGTCCTTATCCTGGGCGGTGGATAGGGATGAGTTGATTTTCAAGGTTCTTTCAGGGACGAACTCTATATTCTTAACCCGGAGAGAGGTTGGGTCAGCCACACAGAGATCAGTTAAGGGCTGTCTTAGGTGTCTTTCACTAGATCTTCTAATGGAAAAATACTGGGGGGTGGATTCTGAATTAGATTTTCAATGATATCATCCTCATTTTGCGGTTTCCCCCTCATAACAATTTCTACTGCACACAGTGGTGCAAAATAGACTTCATCCTCATCCTCCTCCTCCAACCAGAGAGGTAGATCATGTTCTAGCAAGGGTTGAGAAAGAGGGTATATGATTAGCTGCTTGCACATATGCCCGTTATGATTGTCATGTTCCCAGCTCGACAACTAATGTAGGCATCTGCAGTATCCAACCATGGTCTTCCTAGTATGAGAGGATACCTAGTGAGCGTTGATTTCAGCTAGAGAACTAGGAAATCAGCAGGGTACTCCTAAGAATCATTGGAGACCTTCACATCCTCCACAATCCCCTCAGGGGTCACGGTGGAGCGATCTGCTAGTTGCAGTACTGTCGCGGTCTTTCTCAAGGAGCCCTGGAGTTTGAGCTTAAGCATGGTGTCCTTGGTCATCACATTAATGGCAGCTCCCAGATCAATCAAGGTATGTGGGATCATGGTGCCATTGATGTGGATATCAACTACTAGGCTTCCAGGGTCTAGATATTTCGGACAGATTACCTGCCCCAACATCAGGTCAGACAGTTGTCCTATGACATTGATGGTTGGGGCATCTCTCTTGCACCTTCCTGGATGCCTGAAGCACTTCTCTTTGATCATCTTATTGTATATAGGCACATCATTTATGGCTTGGAGAAGTGTGTTGTTGGGAAAAGTATCCAATATGGAATGACCCTATCCCACTCTAAGGGTGATAGTTCCTTAGCAACAATCAAAGCAAAGCTATTTGAGATTACTTCTTTATGAGATGTAAAAAGAGAGGAGAAAGAGATCCACTAACCGATGTCTTTCGCTAATGATTGATCCAATCTTCTCTCCTTGCTGCTTGCTCCCAGCTCCTTGCTTTTTCACTGGCCCAGCTACACCAAGATCCTGCAAAATGGCAAGAGAGGGAAACTACAAGAAGCATACATTCATAATTGATTCAAGGATTAGAATAAATCAAATACACAAGTATAACAACACACCATTGAGACACATGCATATAGAAGAACCTCAAATGCTTTATTAATGGAAGAAGTAAGGTTCAGGAAGTGATACAACCATAAGAGGCCCAATCCAGCATCACCTTCCCAGCAGAAAGAAATCTCCTCTTCACCTCCTTCAAAGCAAATCACCCAATAGTTCTAAACTCAAACCAACAGCAATTCTTTACATTCACAAGATTCCAGCCCCCTAGACCTCATGAGAGAGATCTATATATAGGAGTTTTGGAGAAAGGATGAGTCAGCTTGAGACTGGCATGAAGCTGACTAGTGTCCTCTCTCACTTCAGTTATTCTTCAGTTCTTGAGTCCACTTGGAGGTTCTTGCTTCCACTTGGAGATCTAGAACCTCTTACTCATCACCAGTCGAATTCCCTGATCCGAGTGTCATTTTGGAAGCTTCCTGGGCATTGACACCTTGAGGAATGATTGTGCCACATGTCCAAACTCGCCCAGCGCAGGTAGCCTTCTTTGCAGTTGACATTCAACGCAGGTAGACAGTGGAGCAGTTGACATTCAGCGCAGATGCTCAGTGGAGCAGTTGACATGATCCAGAATTGCCTTGTTTTTGAGTGTTTTCAGGTGGAGAACTTTTATTCAGTGCTGTGGTTTGCTGACCTTGTTCCTCTAGGGGTAGGAACAACATGTTTAGGGACTTTGGATCCCTTAGATTATGGACATTTCATGCTTCATGCTGTAAGGCACAAAAATGTCTATAACAGTTGCCCCCTAAAGTATGAGGTCGTTTATCGGGTGAAATGCTTTATCAGGAGGATCCGAAGTTCATTCAATCGTCGAGAGGTGACCTGTAATAAGATACAATACAATACATTATTTTTCATAATGTTTTCATGATCTAGCTGAGGCGGGCATTCCCATGCTCAGCTTTATAAATTCATTTTGGTACATAGAACAGACGATCGTCTGATGGTAGACTGATAATTCTCTGCTGAAATTATCATCCTTTGAGTAGGATGATCATTTGCTGCAATGATGTACATGTCAAATGTCTTTATATTTCCCGAATATATATCGCAGCCCGGATGGATGAAACTAGATCCGGGGTCTTCAAACTCGTTCGATCTTTACTCTAAGTACAAGTCGATCCATGTGAGAATTGCGTTGAAGTTGAACATGGAAAGACATCGCTTGATTACCGGTCAATGATGTAAACCGTTAACAAGCGCGAGAGGAATCACCGATAATGATAATGACCCTCAAGGTACGACAGTACAATCCACGTGGTGTGAATAAAGGACTTGGCGTCGAACACCACGCAAAATCTTTCGGTCGAAGGTCATTGATGTATACCTGTCGCCGGAAGTGAGAAACTTGCCATTGAGGCATGCAAGCTTCAAAGTACTGAGGGGGTTGTTCCTAGATCAACTTCTTGGATAATGAGCTGAAGTCGACAAGAAGCGATCCGTCAAAGGAGGGCCTTAATGAATCCCACATCAGTGACACGGAACGGAGCTAATGATTGTGATGGAGGTGAAAACAATCTGTGAAATATGATTCAGGGTGGCGGTCATGAAAGGATGAAAGATGATGTATGGTAGTGGATGGGACACGGTTGACTCTTTCTGAACAACATCTCTTGAACATATAACGACACTGATGCGATGGATCGGTAGCATTACCCCAAATGTGGATGGTTTGGCGAGACCATGGTGATGAGACCGGTGAATGAAACAACCCAACCCGATGTGGTACGGAGGAAAAGTGTCATGTTCAAGAGCGACTTGCTACCATTAAAGCTTTGAGGTTCTCCCAATTTTTCCCCAGTCATTTCTGACCAGTACCTCTTTATTTTTTTCAAGCTTGAGGAGGATAACATATGCTTGTTCTATAACCTGCCCTTCGGGCAAGCCCATCGCTATGTTTTAACGAGCTTAGCGATAGGGAAACTCGTTCTCATCTAAAGACAAGTTTGTCACTATTTAATCATTTTAACGAGTCTAACGACAAGGAAAACTCGGTCCTTTTCATTTTTAGAGAGTTTGAAAAGGTACATAAAGTCAACTCCAAAATTCCTTTTTCGTCATCTAATCCCTTAAGTCCGGAAAAGTATAAAACAATACAAAAGGGATGAGTTTTCGATATCTTTAACGAGCCAAACAAAACAAGCGCTCGATCTTTTTGTGTAATAATCCCTCAGGTCCAAAAAGATTAAAATCTAGAGGAGGGATAGCTCTTCCGGTCCTTTAACGAGCTGGAAGGCCAAAACTCGGCAATCTTTTCATATTTTACGAGTCAGTTGAAAAGAGCTTAAAGAAGACTCGTCTTTTGAGGAACGAGTGATAAACAGGGATAGCAACTGATTCCAGGTACAGGTTGGAATTTTCCAATCACGGCAGTGTCACAAGGATGGCTAGGTGAAATCACTCTTCCCAGCTGTTCCTCAAAATGGGTAAACAATCATATGGAGGTGAACGATCGGCCAAATGAAAGTGGAGGTTGCAGGTGCAAACACGACCAAGGTTTTTAT
Organism: Pinus tabuliformis; assembly: GCA_031772625.1. Classification (NCBI taxonomy): domain Eukaryota; kingdom Viridiplantae; phylum Streptophyta; class Pinopsida; order Pinales; family Pinaceae; genus Pinus; species Pinus tabuliformis. The sequence continues at coordinate 276,399,286 of CM062816.1, forward strand.
GGCTGATAAATTTACGATCACAGTGGTTATTTACCGGGATAGGTTCATTTTTTAGTTAAAAATGAGCTTAAACTCTGGAGGAAACATTGCTCACTGCTTATATTTTTTTTTTAACGAGCATGAAGACCGCGTTAAAACTGCTCGGATCTTGCGTTTATTTTTTAACGAGCATGAACTTTATGCTAAAACTGCTTGATGATAAGTTCACATGCCCCCAGCATAATAATGCAAATCGAGGTGCACGCCCCCCAAGCTTCATTGCATTCAACTCGGTGGTTGGAATGAAGGTTTACCTCGGGGATTTGGAAAGGGGGTTTGTTTCATTTTTTAACGAGGTTGACACGAGATAAGAACCGTCCTCGGTCTCCAAATCCATTAGATGTAGAAGGTTTCATATTCCACTGTGGCCACTTCCGCCAGATTACTCGGAAGCGGTAGGGCAAAAGTACCCATTAAGGCAGGGTCTTTTAGGAGACCTACTCCGATATTTTGGAGCGAATGACTGCTTCCATGGATTATCGGAATGCTTCCCGTAACTTGTGAACTGTTGGGGAGAAAAGTTTTTTGGTCGACGATTGTAATTCCTCCTTGGAAGGGAAATGCAATCTTCCTGAAGTAGGTCGACACAACCGCGGCCATGGCGTAGATCCAGGGTCTTCCCAGTAGGATGTTGTAATCGAGGTTTCCATCAATTACTTCAACATCAATTCCTACTGTTTTGCCCCCCAGTTCAACTTGCAAGTTACTTAAAATCCCGTATGGAGTGTATGATCGTCCATCAAATGCTTTTAACGTCGTTGAAGATTTCGACAAGGGTGGTGAGCCTAAATCTTTCCAGCAACTCATCGACATAAGACATGTAGATGCCCCCTCATCAATAATTGTTCGATGAACAGTTTTGTTGAGGGCTTTCACTTGAATAAGGAAAGCTAGTTGATCTGGTAATTGAGGGTCATATCCTTCATGATCAAAGGCCACAAGATTGGAATCTATTGGGCCAATCCCACCTATTGCTGATAATAAATCTTGCTCTTGGGAGAGGCAATTTTGCGGTACCTCAAGTGTCGACATAGCAGACGGCGATTGGGCCAGGTCCTCTACTATATTATAATTCTGTGCTACTTTGGCACGAGGATTAAATGTCGATTTGCGTACTGCTCCCTTTTGCGACTTTATCATTGGTTCAAGAATGTTGGGTGGCACAACTTTGGTTAAAGTTGTCGTCGAACTACTAGGTTGATCATTAGCCTTGTTATTCGACAGCCGTGGATTCCCGTAATCTTTATTCCTTGTCAAAGCATCATTTTGCTGCTTCGAGACAGACAACATAAGCACTTGGGATCGGGAAGCATTTTGATTAGCAACCAGATTTTGACCTGGGTTGGGAAACGGATCAATCAATACTGCTGGGGTTTTTGAACTCTTAAAGAGTTTCTTAACTTCAGCTATATGTGGACAATCTTTCGTCCAATGATCCTCATCGCATATATGACACCCTACCGGGGGTTTCCTTTTTCTCCCTTTCTTTTTCTTCTTGCCCCCTGGTTGCTTCAGTTGTTTGCCCTTGTCGGTCGACATGGCATTTACTTCTGAGGCAAGAAGTTCTTCATTTGCATTTTGACTAGAAATTTTGTGTTTTCTAATCACGCCATCGCCGGCGTGAGAGTCATTGTTTGATTTAGGAGGAGGAGGAATTGAGAATTCCGGTCTAGGGGCGTCAGGTATTTTGTCGTAGAGCGTGCCAGACTGAGTATAGACCAAGTCCAGATATTGCGCACGAGCGCTAACCTGCTCTTCCGTTACGACTCCCCCCTTTGCCACATCTTCCGTGATGGCAGGAAGTAATGACTTGATAAACCATTCGGCTAATAGCTGATCGGGAATGTACGTTTTTACCATCCTACGACGACGTCGCCACTCATGTATATGATCAGATATGTGGGTGGCACTTGTCTGTTTGAAGTTGGTAAGGAGTTTTGTTCCCATTTCATACCTTATTGGTAATTGAAAATGGGTTAAAAAGGTTGTGGCTAAGGTACTGAAGTTGTCGAACGAAGCTCTAGGCAATTCAATGTACCATTTTGCCGCCGGACCCGTTAACGTCCTCTGAAAGAGGCGAAGTCTTATCGAACCATCATTCAAGGTATTCGATGAACACCATAGATGGAATGTCATCACATGATTCGACGGATCTTCACCCGGATTTCCATTAAATTTAGGAATATCTGACAGAAGTTTATGCGGAATCGTTGGCCACCAAGGGGCATAAGCAATTGGATCATTCGTCAGCCGGTTTAGATCTGGTAATTCTAGAGTTGCTACAAAGGGCAACTGTTGGTTCAGGTTAGGCGAAGCATATCCAGGATAAGATGGTATCGCCTGAGCAATGGGTCTTTGCAGACCAGCATAATGCTGGCAACTTTGACAAGGTTGATGGGCATAACCATTATAGCATGGTTGCCCATTACTTACAAAGACTTGTTGCTCAGGTCCTTGATATGATTGCTGGAATGGCGGTTGTTGAGATTGAACCAGCTCTGGTTGTTGGACCATTTGCTGTTGACCAATACTGGATGATTGACCAAGATGAGGAGTCACAGTACTTGTTTGAGCCTGAGTCGCTCCAGATAAGGAGGCACTACCCTGAGATTGTGATTGAGTCGTTGAGACAAGAGGCTGTTGTATTGCAACCTGAGAAACTTGGGGTTGACATACAACAGGTGGAGCTTGTACTTGCGACGCATTCACTATAGCAGGTATGGTGGGAATATTCGACACAGGGTGTACTGGTTGCATTGAATATACAACTCCTGGTTGTTGAGGCAGTATCGGTATCCAACCGCTGGCTGTAATTCCAGTTTGACCTGAACTTTTTTGTAAACTCCCATATGGTTGTTCTCTAGGAGGGAACAATGAAAGAGCATACTGCCCTCCATATGGTGGAAATCCAGTACTTAAAGGGTAAATTGGCCTTTGAAGACACATTGGATCAATTTGTTGAGTTTCAACATAAGAAATACCAGATGATAATCCGGATGAAGAAATAGGAACTAACCATGTCGTCGTCCCTGATTGGACTCCGGCTTGTTGTTGACAATTTGCTGGGACAAATGGTATACCAACGAACATCGTTGGAGTAGAAGCAGGAGGCTCTGCTGCTGCTGTGTCAGACGACACAGTACTAGATGTCGACGGTTGTTCAGACATATCTAGTCTATCCAAAAGATTTCTTAGCAATTCTACAAGAACTTACGATGCCAAAAGACTAACTTCGAAGATCAACGAGGGAATGGTGATGATTATCCCGTTTAAAATAAATTTTAACGACGCTTAGACACAACTTGCTTTTTCACTTTTAAAGAGTCGAGAAAAAGGTAAAGATGACTCTAGTCTCCTTCGATGTTTTAACGAGCCCGAAGTGACAAATGCTCGGATGGACTTTTTCAGTTATAGAGTTTGAAAAAGGCCAAAAGAAACTGCTCTGGAGATCTAGGCAGAGGGTGTGCCAAACTTTTCGCAAAACCACAGAATACGTTTTACGGTACGGGTGGTCGATCTTCGTGAATGTTGTGTTCACTGCATTGCGATCAGTAAGGCGGCCGACATGGTTTCCTAAGGATAAAAGATATATGCCTATAGGGGTCTCCCAATATATACGCGACGGTACGTGGGAGCACAATCCGTATTAGCGCCACCGACTCTCAGGAGGAATCACCCACCTTCTTCGAGATCGACAGTCACTATGTTTAACGACGCCGGAACACGTCTCTAGCTTAGACCTCTATGTGTTTGCGTTATGTTTCAAAGCGTTGTTAGGTTCATTCAGTTTATTTTAGGTTGATCTTTTTAAAGTTTGCCTTTCAAGGTTCACCACGAGATGTATGATACAAATTCCTAAATGCAGTCTAAAGATGAGAAGCAAGCTTTTTCAATCTTTTCAACTTATGAAAATCTTAACTACTGAGGGAAAAGAAAGACATCATATTTTCATACTGATCAAAGAGCACACACTAATGCACTTTCTCCTAAATCCAGCATGCAAACTTATCAAATGCAAAATGCACAATGCAGGTATTTCTTTTCTCTTTCTTAATGTTGGTGTACTACAAAAAGAAAGATGTTGTATAACTTTGAATTCAATTTCAAGTGAAAGCAAACCAGCTTTTGTCCAAAATCAAAAGACACCTTAAGATTTACTTGTTTCAACACTAGAAATATATAAATTCAAACCATATGATGAAAGCAAAAGCTCAATCAGCTATGAACAGCAAACAAACTAACTCTTAAGATCAGAACGACACTTATCACAGGTCTAGATCTAAGAGGTCACAGTAAGACTAGTTCACTTTCGTTATGGGAAACTGCAAATGATGTAAGAAATACACAAAGAACAAATACAGTTTCTTTATACAACCGAGGCGGAATAGTGGCAAAGAAAGATGGTTTCAGATAGGTACATTGACTGATAACAGGCTGCAAAAACAGGGATGAAAACAGGGCAACAAAAAGCAGAGAACCCCAGTTGCACAAGGCAAAACTGGTTCAGCGCAGGTAGAACACTGTCAGTTTGACATTCAGCGCAGGTAGCCCCTTCGGGACCTGCGATGAAATGCAGACTGCCTTCACAGTGCCTGCAATGAAGAGAGAAACTCTCGTTTCTCTTGGTTTCCGGGTTACAGATTGCTCAAAAATCAACAGTTTTTGGCCAAATCAAAGCTACCAATCAAGTACACACTAGAGGATGATTCAAAGCTCAAAGGAGGATGAAAACCTATCACTAAGAGCTGTTCAGAGTCCTTGTGGATTAGCTCTTCAAATCATAAACATGCCCAGAAACTGAGCTAGAGTAGCTGCCCTCTACTTTGCATTTGAAAGATCCAAATTCAGTTCGATTCGGTACTCCCTGTGTTTAGGAAATGAATAGCAAAAACACAAACAACCAACAAGATACGATCCCCAGTGGAGTCGCCAATTTGTTGTTGGGAAAAGTATCCAATACGGAATGACCCTATCCCACTCTAAGGGTGATAGTTCCTTAGCAACAATCAAAGCAAAGCTATTTGAGATTACTTCTTTATGAGATGTAAAAAGAGAGGAGAAAGAGATCCACTAACCGATGTCTTTCGCTAATGATTGATCCAATCTTCTCTCCTTCCTGCTTGCTCCCAGCTCCTTGCTTTTTCACTGGCCCAACTACACCAAGATCCTGCAAAATGGCAAGAGAGGGAAACTACAAGAAGCATACATTCATAATTGATTCAAGGATTAGAATAAATCAAATACACAAGTATAACAACACACCATTGAGACACATGCATATAGAAGAACCTCAAATGCTTTATTAATGGAAGAAGTAAGGTTCAGGAAGTGATACAACCATAAGAGGCCCAATCCAGCATCACCTTCCCAGCAGAAAGAAATCTCCTCTTCACCTCCTTCAAAGCAAATCACCCAATAGTTCTAAACTCAAACCAACAGCAATTCTTTACATTCACAAGATTCCAGCCCCCCTAGACCTCATGAGAGAGATCTATATATAGGAGTTTTGGAGAAAGGATGAGTCAGCTTGAGACTGACATGAAGCTGACTAGTGTCCTCTCTCACTTCAGTTATTCTTCAGTTCTTGAGTCCACTTGGAGGTTCTTGCTTCCACTTGGAGATCTAGAACCTCTTACTCATCACCAGTCGAATTCCCTGATCCAAGTGTCATTTTGGAAGCTTCCTGGGCATTGACACCTTGAGGAATGACTGTGCCACATGTCCAAACTCGCCCAGCGCAGGTAGCCTTCTTTGTAGTTGACATTCAACGCAGGTAGACAGTGGAGCAGTTGACATTCAGCGCAGATGCTCAGTGGAGCAGTTGACATGATCCAGAATTGCCTTGTTTTTTAGTGTTTTCAGGTGGAGAACTTTTATTCAGTGTTGTGTTTTGCTGACCTTGTTCCTCTAGGGGTAGGAATAACATGTTTAGGGACTTTGGATCCCTTAGATTATGGAAATTTCATGCTTCATGCTGTAAGGCACAAAAATGTCTATAACAAAGTGGTATCTTTACACATAGCTATTTCAATTCTCCCAGAAGTTCAGTTTCTTCTGGGGTGGGTTGTGTTGTCCTGGATAGTCTCTCAGGAAAGGGTGGATTTGCTTTTGGTTCACTTTCCTCTTTATCTTCCTCAACCTCCTAAGGGGGAGGATGGCTATCTGGGAGGACCTTCCCAGATAGTAGTTTAATATCCTGAATCTCCACAGCATAGGTTGGGCATGATGATTCCCCACTGTATACTTGTTGAGCCTGTCTGTTATTCGGGTTCGGGTTCGGTTGAGGAGGCATTTGGGGTTGCCTTGGTGGAGCAAGAGGTAATGGTTGCAGTTGAGCAGGTGGTGGAGGCAAAAGAGAGGGAGGAGATTTGTATTAGGGCCTCCACCCCTGATGAGATGCATTCCATTGGGGTTGTGGCTGAGTATAGGAGTGGAATGAATGAGTGGTTGGTTGGGCATGATATTGAGATGGATAGGACCAAGGAAGAGGTGTGGACCAGGAAGGATGAGAAGGGGGACCCCAAGCAGGTATGGAAGTGGCTTGGTTGGGGTTGTAGTATGCCTGAGATGTCCCTTGCATTCCCTGTTGGTATGGTCTAGGTCCATGTGGTCTCCTTTGGTTCATGAAATAGAGTGGTTCAGTGGCTCCTTCGACCCCTTGGTATACAGCTTTAAGTCCGGGCAAGGAAGGGCACTTATCTATAGAATGATCTTCTTCACAGACTAAACAAACCTCTATAGAGTTCAATGGACATTCGTTCCTAGGATGCCTTCTGGTGCACCTAGGACAAAAAATGGCCAAAGCCCTCTCTACTTCCTCTTGTTTCCTTTTGATATGCAAGGTATCCATTTGCATGGAAAGAGTCTACAGCATCTCACTCTTGAAATCTTCTAGCATGTTTCCAAGTTCACCTTTAAGGGATGAACTGGATGAGGAGGTACTGGCTGTGGGTTGACTCCCCCTACCTCTCTTTTTGGCTGCCCTAGAATGGTTTCTAAAAATAGTCTTTATGTCTTCATAAGGTAGTTGGTAGATGTCTCCCCCAGCCAGTAAATGGAGGGTGTCTAGAAGGTCTTCCGAAATTCCCCTGAGCAGGACCAACTTCAAAGATTCGGGGTCAAGTGTGCACCTGGCCCTTTTATAACTAAGTTGGAACCTCTCTTCATAATCTTCCAAGGATTCATCACTTCCCATGGTCATTCGGAAGATTTCTTCCTTGGTATCTTTTGACCTACAGTAGTCCCGATATTTGTTATTAAAGGCTTGTTGCATCTGAGCCCAAGTTGTGATGTTGTTGCCAGGTAACCCCATGAACCAGCGCAATGCTGCATCCTTGAGGGTAGAAGGAAACAATTTCAACTTCTGCTCATCTTCTGCATAGTCATAGGTTCGACAGATAACAGCAAACTCAAACAGGAAGGTGTCAGGATCTTCTGTAGTCAATCCATGGAAGTGAGGTAGGGCTGAAGGGCTTATGTTCTTCATTTTAGTGTCCCCATTGGTCTCTCGGATGGGAAAGGTACCCTCTACTCTTTCTCCATTCCCCCTAGCATTTTTGTTTTCAGCCATTGTCTCAAGAGGGATGTTTTCTTCCTCTTCTTCTCCTATAGGTTCTTCAAATATCTCAGGTTGTTCTCCTAAAGGTTCTTTTGGATCACTGCCACCGAAGAAGAGAGAAGGGTGGCTTTGTGATGTGGTGGGGGTGTTGGGTAAGAATTTCCCTGAATTATCTCTATTCCTACGAGGCATGAAAGGAAATCTCTTTTTGGGTGATTTTTGTTTTTTCTGCTTGTACCTGCAAAACTGAAATTGATTGAACAACAAATTGTAACTACTGAAATGAACTTGCTGAAAGGAAATTGCAGAATTGAAATGAAAGCAAGGAAATGACTAATCTGGAATGAAAATTGCAGAATTGAAAGAACTAATCTACTTTTGCTGAAATGGAAATTGCAGAATTGAAAGGGCTAATCTACTTTTACTGAAATGGAAATTGCAGAATTGAAAGGGCTAATCTACTTTCGCTGAAATGGAAATTGAAATGGAAGCAAGGAAATGCAGAAATTGAAAGAAACAACTACTCTACTTTTGCTTAAATGAACTACTTAGCAGAATGTTGTAGTAGAAAATATAAGAAAAGAAGTAATCACAAAATACTCTGACGCTTCCCCGGCAATGGCGCCAAAAAGTGGTGAGCACCAGTATTGCAGCAAGAATGTTGCAACTCCTGGGGCTTCCTACTTTACTTTTATCAACCCAGTAGTTTGTAACAAACTTGGAAGCAACGGTGTTGTATGCACAAGTACTAGTTCTTACTGCAGGCTGTCACTTGGTCAGCTAGTGCAAGATCAATAGGAGCTCAAGCCAACTTCTATGAATTCCATAAGAAGCTTTAAATGTGATGAAAGAAAGGAAATTTTACTCTACGGAGGTTATTCTACTTGCAGAAAGAGTAAGAAGACTGAAATGTGAAGTAACCCTAGCAAACCCTAATTTACCGACTAACCCTACTTTTGTAAAAAGAGAGGTGAAAATCTAGGAAAGGAGTGCCATTACCTACTAAGGAAGTAAAATACACCTATTCAAGCTATTTCTGGAAGGAAATAAGAAAAAACATCTTTTTTGGATTTTTATGTATTTTATGTGAAATTGTTATACATGTAATTTTATTTGTTTATGGATGTGGCAGCGATTAGGTGGCGATGGAGGGTGACTTTGGGATTTTCAGAGGTGTAGGAAGGTGTGGAGGGGTCCTAGGAGACCTCTGGCACCCTTCTGGAAGCTTTCCCTACAATCGGACTTCAAAAATTCACTTACAGGAAATTCTACAGGAGGCTGCAGGGGATCTACAGGAGGATGCCAAGGGTTGTTTTTAGAGGTTTTAAAGGTGGAAAAATGGTGGGAAAGGGTAGCTGAAGACTAGAGGGATAAGTTGAGGTGTCTGTAGTTCATCAAGGATGGTTAGGAAAGAAAATGATGTTTGGATTTGTTCAAGAGACGAGAGGAAAGCTTATGAGAAAAGTGCAGAAATTAGGGCGGATTTGTGAAGGGTTGTGAATGACCTATGAAAAATGTAGCAAAGGGGATGGTGATTGCTGTTTTATTGACTTATTATGAGCAGAGATGTACTCTAAGAGAGCTACAAATCAAAACACTGAAACTAAGCAAGAAAAGAACTAACTGCACCAAAAAACAGAACTATATCTCATGTTAACCTAAATTCTGACGTAGGAAAATGAAATGTTGAACAATGCTATATGGAAAGGAAAGCATGGAAAGAGATTTATTGCAGAAACAGAAATGAGTATGGAAAAAAGGATCTGAAGCAAGACATTAACCTCTGAATCAAACTGTAACACTATATTGCATGGAGGAAGCAAAATTGTGTTTTTGTGGCAACAAGAGTGTCTTGACCTCAGCTCATGGTCCAAAAGGGAAGAAAGGAGGTCAAGGCTATGTTGATGCCCTTTTTGTATCTTTCTCCTATCACTATTTAACCTACTTCAACAAACTGAAATAGAAACAGCTATGTAACTCACCAAAAGCAACCTATTCTAACCAAGAAAAAACTATCTAACAATAACTAATTCATGAACTGAAACAAAAACATATGAATACAAAGAAAGAGGTCTTGGTCAGATTGGGTTGGGCCCTAACCCAAGAGCTTCAGCCCTCTGGAAGAACACAGTGCTGGCTCAGAAAATATTTCATCTCCATTATCAAAATAATAGTCACATTACATAAAACTGTCCACAAAAAGTAAGCTCGAAATGAGATGAGAAAGAGCTGCAACAAAAGTGCAAAAATTTGACTAACATCCCACTAAACTACTGAGAATCTAAGCCCTCCTATTTATACAACTAGAGCCTCCAACAGCTCTCCTAAAATCAAGGAGGCTTGGCTCCCAAGACTAGAGATAGACAACAGTTCTTCTTCACTTGCTCGGCTACCCCTTTGATGCATTGATGTGGTTGCTTGTGCTCCGAGCTTTCTAAAGGAGGATTCAAGGTAGGGGGTCATAAATGAGGGGGACACCCTCCTACAAATCCTCTCCCTTGTTTTCCTCGAATATTGGCTGCCAAATGCTCATTAAACCTTTGACTTTGTCTCAAAATTGACCAAAAATCTGCATAAAGCACACATTAGACTTCATGGCATAATGACTAGCCCAATTCACTCTATTAGCATAAATATAATCAAAAACATGCAATAAACTAATGAGAATGGTGGGTTAAGTTGAGTTAGGAGGCCAAATGAACCCATATAATTACCCATTTATGGGGCTCATCAATAGCTTAAGGCATCACACTCTACAATGAAAGTTTTTGTGAAGTGAGGTGTTGCCAAGTTGAGAGTTGTACACATAGCCTCTTTAAGTTTTTCAAAAGCTTTGGTTGTTTTTTAATCCAAGAAAATGCTTCCTTATTTAATAATTTTGTTAGAGCTGTTTCTATTCGACCATAATTATTTCTAAACTTATGGGAATATCTTGTCAATCCTAAGAATCCTCTAAGTTTCTTTAAGGCATTGGTGATTTTCCATTCTCTCATAGCTTTTATTTTGTTAAGATCCACATTGACACGCTCATGTGAAATAATATGACCCAAATATTCCACTTCTTGAACCCCAAAGGCACACTTGGAAGGATTTGCATATAGTTTTTGCTATTCCAATAGTGTTAAGACCCTATAAACATGTTGTAAATACTCTTCCCGAGACTTTTTGTATATTAATATGTTTTCAAAACATAGCAACACAATTTTTTAAGGGTGGGTTTGAAAATAGAATTCATCAAGTTTTGAAATGTTGAAGGCGCAATTGTAAGTCCAAATAGCATAATCAAAAAACTCATGATGACTTTCATGTGTTCTAAAGGCTATTTTGGGAATGTCTTCTTGCATCATTTTCATTTGATGATCCATAAAAATATCCAACTTGGTAAAGAAAATTGATCCATGTAATTCATCTAATAATTCATCAATGACATGAATAAGAAACTTACCTTTGATTTTCATTTTGCTGAATTCTTCGTAATCTGGACACATACACCATGAACCATCCTTTTTAATAACCATCACTACTAGTGAAGAGAAAGCGCTATGGATAGGTTGAATGATGCCTAGCTCTAACATTTATAAAACTATATGCTCAATCTCACTCTTCCATGCATGTGGATCCTACAAGGCTTAATGTTAGGTGGTACATTTCTAGATTGAAAAGGAATAGCATGGTCATGATACTGGGTAGGTGGAATACCCATAGGCATCTCAAAATAACTTAGAATGATTGTTGATAACATTTTGGAGATCCATTTGAGCAAAGGATATATATATATATATATATATATATATATATATATATATATATATATATATATATATATATATATATATATATATATGTTTGAACATCTAATGAACACAATTGTGCAATTACACCTTGGTGTCCCTTTTTTAGCAATTTTGTAATGCTATTAGAGGTTATCACTTTAATGGGTTACCCTTGGATACCTCTAAGGTTAATTTTCTTTCCTTATGAGAAAAATCTTATGAAAATATATTGAAAATTAAGGTCCAATGTTCCCAATGATTGAAACCATTAGACCCCCTAATACAACATCAACACCACCTATTTGGATTGCAATGGGACTAACCACCAAATACTCCCCCATATTCAACTTAATATTATGACGCTTCCTTGAACAATTTACGGTACCTCCATCTACAATCATAACTTGAAATTATGGTACTAGATATACAAAGGAATTAAGTAGTTTTTCCAATTTATAATTGATTAACTTATGGGTACTGCTTGAATCAATTAATCATTTTATCTTTTGCTTTTTGGTATATCATTCTATCTTGACGGTTTGTGGAATATTGATGCTAGCTAATGCATGACAAGATATTGTTGGATTAGTCTCTTCTAGATCTAAATCTTGTGAAGTTTCCACTTCTTGATCTTCTTCTTATTCATAGTATATGTAGAATCATTTCTTCTCACTACATATATTCCCATTACTAGTTGTCACAATTGAAACATAATCCCTTTGCTCTTCTTTCATCCATTCGCTGAGGAGTCAACCTTGTTAGTTTAGGACAAGGAGAGTGATTTTCCCTATAGTTATTAATGACCAATTTTCTAGTGGCCATAATTTTACTTTCAACTTTCGTTGACACACTAAAAGCATACACTAGAGATTTAGGTACAAAGAGATGCACCTCATGTTGGATGATTCCTTTTAAAGTTCCATAAATATATTTAACTAATTATCCTCTAAAATAATCCTTACTTTGAGACTCAACTTTTGGAATTGTTGAATGTGCTCTATAATTTACCAATTGTCTGAACAATGTATTGATCTTAATATCCCCATAACATGCTATTGATTCCTCTGTAAAAATGGACCAAGATATAATAGTATCCTTTTTCCTTTCACAAATCCATTGATACCGTACATGTTGGTCTTATTCTAAAAGCATGGATGCAATATTTTCCTTTTGTAATGATGCCACTTAGTGTAAATAAAAGTATTATTTCATCTGAAATATCCATGTTATAAGTCATTACCATCAAACTTCCTTGTACCAATATTCGGGATATAGTAATTTGTTGGTGCTGACTTGAAGCCTTGATGATGTTGACCTTGGATTGAAATTTTATGATTACAGTTTTGTAATTCAATATTTGTGCAATCAAATTGTGATAGCATACTCCCATTTGAGAGTGATTTTCAATGCCATACTTCTCCTTATGTTCATGGTTTCCTTGTATCTCCATGACCCTATTTGGGAGATCTTTTTTCTTACTAGAGGAATTGACAACTGGGTCGGTTTCGTACTCATGTGACACGAGGTTGATTATGTTTGCTACTATTATAACCCTTACGTGAACCACACCACCCCCAACACATGGCCACAAGTAAACTTGGGGAATTTGAACCTAGAATATCATGGTACATAACACTTCATTTTCACAACAATGGCCAATTGAACTTCCCCTGGAAGGCTCCTTTTAGGGAGATCTTTTAATATAATTTTTTGTATTTCTTTTATTTCTTCTCTGATATATTTTTTCATGTTTTCCTTATTTTATATTTCTTTCTTATTTTCATTCATCTTTCTTTTTATTGCTTGCTTATTTTCATCGAGCTTCTTTTCTATTCCTTCCTTATTTTCATTCATCCTCTTTTATATTCCTTCCTTTTTTCCAAAGAAAAAAAAACACAATTTTATTTCAACTTTTGAAAAAAAGAACAAAATTTCATGCACTTCAAGGAAAATACCTTCAATCAAAAGTTATAACGGAAGTTTTTAGTGTTATAAAATTGTCAAAAATACCTCCGCTACAACTTTTTTTTGCAGTAGTGGACGTTTTAGTAGAGATTATAACAGAACTTCATGACAACTGAAAAAAAAAATTCCGCCCAGAGGTTTTAGCGGATGTTTTTTTATTGGTGTGCTTAATGGAAAAATAACACCCACGCACTAAATATATAAAAGCATCGAGGTTGTATACATAACCAAAATCGCTAAGGCGTTGAATGCATAGAACACCAGTGCCTAAAATGAATACCACCCTAGTGAATATAAATTATAAAAAAAAATCCCTAGGGCGTTTTTACAGGAACAATATCAGGGCAAGCAAAAAGATATTGCAAACCCTGTACTTTTATTTAAACTTGAAGCTCTGATGCGAATGATTTGTACAAAAGCATCGATGCGCTACTGATATAAAATAATCAGTGTTGTTAATTTGAATAATGTACTGGGGCTGGAAATAATATTTTGTAGCAATGGGACATTAGTTCTATGAAACCACTGGTGCTTTAATAATTATAATGCACGAGGGCGTTAAATGCAAACAATACCAGTGCTTGAAGAATATAACTCCCTGATGTTGTTGTTTACAGAAAAGGCACCGACCATGCAAAAATTTTGTCGTAACAATGCTTTTAGATCAAATAATGCATGTTTATGTTATAGATGCACCAATATTTTGTATGATATTTTCTCTTTTTTAGAAACATCAATCTATGACAATGCAATTATTGAGATTTTTTAAATAGTTATTCATAAAAAAATCGACATATATCATATAACAATATTCATATAAATTAAATTTTTCTTAGTGCATTTGTATATGATGTTTCGATTAATTCGTTATATCATCATATTCTGCATCTCTTCATTATAATATTTAATCAGTGGTGCAACATTTCACAGCGACATTGGATAACGCATTAAAATGTATTTTATCATATCTCAATAAGAGGCTCTTTGTCTTATAAAATGGGATAGATATTGGTAACCCCTTGTCTTTCAATTGGGACACTATGTCAATTACATTAAACAAAATGTTTGATTTTCACAGGCAATTATTTCAAAAAATACAACAGCTTGCATTGATATCCAAAATAGATCATCATTTTTCGCTGGAACTATTGTCAGTGCTCGATCTACTTCCATGAAAGGGTTATTTGGATGAATATTTTTTTGATTGCATCGATTGTTTTCATATTGTTTATCATGTTCCATCTACAAACATAAAAATAAAGTGTAATGAGTGTATCTACATTTGTGAGAAAAATGAAAATTGAAATAAATAATATACATCAATGTAAATCGAATAGCAATATACCATAGAAAGAAGTGACTTGTGAAATCTACACATGGTTTCAAAACCAGGTACCATGCCTTGTTGCAACAACTCTTATGCTGGCGTAGTTCCATACTTTGTTTCCTACAAGTTTTATGCCTCATTATAAATCATAGATTTATGGATTTTTTTCGTCTATCAATTATAAACTCAGAGAAGTAAAACAACATAGATACTTACACATTCCATAATTATTTTTTGATATACTAACATATACTCGCAACCCATATTTAACCCAATGTCAACCAATTCTTCTGATGGCTCTTATTTGTATGTTAGCGCCTATTTGAAGAAATTCAAGGATGGATGTTGTAAAACAACTTAAAATATACTAAAATGAAACCTTGAGTTGTTATAAGGAAATATTAACAATTACTCACAAAATTTGATATCAACCCTTTTATTCTTTGTCGTCTTGTTTTATGTATTGAATGAGTCCCATTTTGTTTTCAAATCTGTAAGAAAATACTTGAAAATTAATATTTAATGCTAAATTAGTTGTTTATATGTACAAAGTCAATGATTACATACATTTGAAGCACATTGTTGTTGATATGGCTCCTCTTGTGATGTAATTATGTCCATTTCTTTGATCATCTCCTTGTACACTTTTTTGGACATTCCTACTAGCATGTTTCGTATATTATCTCGTTGATCCTTTGGGATTTTCACAATATTCCAAAAAAATAAATAATAATAATAATAAACTATTTTTATATTGATATATGAAAACTAAGTATAACAAAATTGATATTAATAAATGAATGGTTTTTAGTAATATATACATATAATTCTAGAAAAGCATTTTAATTAGGAATACTACCTTTTGAATGATTATTTTTTGTTGTTGTATGTTTTTGTTGTTGCAAGTCTGACAGGTCTCATTGACCATTGCTCTAGAAACGCTTCTGGTAGTTTAGATATAGCTTGGTTCTCGGGATCATTGGATTAATTTGTGTATTGTATACAAGTGGAAAATATGTCTATACCTTCATTCCACTATATCCCTCATAGTTTTGTAAAAAAATTCCCCCTTCTATTAACCTCACCACTACTCCAGATGATCTAATTCATTATCATTTACATGTTCTATAACTTATCTTTTCTTATAACGACATTGATCTTTTCCTTCGTTGTTGCTTCATGTAGAACATTAAACATATATGAAGTAATAGGTTGTTTGAAACATGTTATCTAATATTCTTAAGTATATTATTAATGAAAATTCAAAAAAAAAAAAGAACTCATATTGAATAGTATTTTTTCATTCACCTAATTCATCCTTTTGTAATTTTCCTATCAGGCTTTTACGCTCTTTTACAATTAGATTAGAAATAATCTTATCGAACTTCTTCATTTTGTGGCTCTGCATGACATACACTAACTGATACATATTAGTTAAACTTACAAATAGTTCAAACATATTAATTTTACAAAGAATTTACAAAGAACTTGTGTTTTCTGCTTTTTTAGTTGTGCTATCATTGTGCCAATTAGTATTTTTGTTACTTGAAAATTTTCAGACATTTTTTTTATCAATATACAACCTGTACCATTCAATAAAAAAGCCATTGAATATATTTTATACATAAATTAAATATTTTTTCAACCAAAAAGTGTTTTGGTAATCGGTTCAGTGGTTTGAATAAACACCTCAGTGTGTTTATTCTACTAAACGCACCGGGCATGTAATTGTTTGGCAATGACAGCAAAAAATATTTATTTTTAAATAATTTTAAATTATGAGAGTGTGATCTGTAACGATAAAATCACTGCCATCACATTAAAAAACGGAAAACATAAAATAAAAAAAATGCAAGCCACTTAACGATGTTATTTGGCAAAGGTGAGCCAGTGAATTATATTACACCGGGTGCGCCGATAAACATAGGTCATTTTTTTTAAAAGGGACACATTTTTTAAAAAAGGGTCTTTGACCAAAGGAGAAGAAGTAAAAGTCATATCTTGGGAGAGATTGATAAAATGGAGAATGCCTGACTCCGGAGGGGTGGTCTTCCAATCGTCAGGGTCCAGGTTTCAAATAGGATTGTCTCTCTAATGTTGTCTTTGACTGTCGCCCAGATGGAGGACCTAGATGGAGTCTGGTCATGAAAAATGGTGTGGTTCCATTCTTTCCAGATATTCCATAGGATGAATTCCAAGTTAAGGCACTAGGCTATGTTGACGATTAGATTTTTTAATCTATTATGCGGTCCTTTTTCTATAGTCTCCACAATATCATTCCATTAACAGTCATGGGGTCCAAAGAGACCGTTAGCCAAGTCCCAAACTTCCCTTGTAGTAGGGCAAGTGTTCAAGAGGTTTTGGAGAGTTTCCTCCTGGTTTCTACAAAGGGAGCACTATGACAGTCCCATGAAACCTTTCTTCCGTATTCGATCGCAGGTGAGAATGCGCTTGTGACTGACAAGCCAGAGAAATTGTGCAACCTTGGGCCATATCCCCCCCCCCAACACATTTTGTGCCAAATTATCTGGTGTGGCATGTTGTTGGCGTCTACCTTGATGAGATAGGCTTATTTGAGGGAGAAATATTCGAATGTCGAATATCCCCACCTTAGTGTATCGTGATCCAAGGAGAAAGGGATGAGTCATTGATCCAAATGTAGAGAGAGATTTTTCCAAACGTCATGGGAAACCTCAATATGTCGGTCAACTTCAGTATTCCATTTTCTCATGCCCGTTTGATCATGTTGTGCAATCCAATAATTAGCTACTCTCCCCTCACTCAATTTCTGGAGAAGGGGTTTTAAATCCTATTGGGACTCTTCTCTATCCAGGTGAGGGAGTTGTTGCCATGACTCCTCCCAAAACATAGCGGATATTTGTCTCTTATTTCCCAGAAGAAGTGATCCTGAATGAGGTAATTGTTTTGGTTAGCCAGGTTCTAGATGGTTGATCCTGAAGGCGGGGAATGATCCTGGAGTAACATGCATTGATATTTTCCTTGACCATATTTCTGAGACCAAACCTGTTTCCATTGCTCCGGGCTAGCTTGGATCCATCGCCACCAAAGTTTGGCCCCCGCGACTGCATTCAACATCTTTGAATCTCTCAGGCCTGGACCCTATTGGGTTTTGGGAAGCCAAAGCTTATTCCATGCAACAAGGGGCCATTTATTTTCAAGGGTGGTGTCGTACCACATGAATTTTCTAAAGATGGAAGACAAATATTTATGAATGCTTTTAGGAGCAGGGAGAACAGAAAGTTGGTATAGAGGGATATCTTGAAGGACAGATTTGAGGAGAGTAGCCCGACCAACCAAGTTTAAGACCCTAAAAGTCTAGTTTGATAGTTTTTTGAGGATTTTGGAACATAAATATTTCTAATGAGATATGCATAGCAGATTGGCCAATAACGAAACACCCGGGTATTTTGACAGAAGAGACCCAATAGAAAATCTTAGAATACAAGCTAAAAACAGTTGTATCAGGGGAGGAGTATTAAAGAAATAGATTTGAGATTTATCTTTATTGAGAAGCATACCTAAGGTGGCTTGAAACTCCGCAAGGATTCCATCGATCGTAAACGCTTCCTTGACCTTGGGCTCACCATACAATAGGTTGTCATTGAAAAATTGTTGATGGCTCACTGTTATATCCGTACTTGGAAGGTGAAGCCTTTCATGTTATTATTGAGTTTTGTCGCCTCAATTAGATGACTCAATCCCTCAATAGCTATGATGAAGAGGAAGGGAAAGATCAAGTCACCTTTCCTGAGTCCCCTCAAGGATCAAAGGTGGGAGAGCGAGCTGCATTTACCAGGACGACGAAAAAGGGATGGAGATCATTAAGTAAATGTAGTTGAGGCACTCTTCTGCAAAACCGAAATCTTTCATGACCGAGATGAGGTAGGACCAACTAAGGCGATCGTAGGATTTGGAGAGATCCAGTTTGAGAAGCATCCCCTGCTTCTTATGGCACTTTAGGGAATGGATAATCTCATGGGCCAAGACTATCCCATCCAAGATTTGTCTCCCTTCTACAAACCCTGACTGTTCTGAGTTGATCATGTGGTGAAGAATTGGTTTCAGATGGAGAACTAGGATAGAGGAGAGAATCTTATCAATCACGTTGCATAATGAAATAGGCCTGAACCCATTAGGGGAATTCGCCTCCCTGGATTTTGGAATAAGAGTGAGGAATGTGGCATTTAGACCAAACTAGATTTTCCTACACTGTCGAGACTCCTCCACCAGCGCAACAATTTCAAGACCCAGAAACTACCAACAAGACTTGAAGAATTCAAAGGTGAACCTGTTCGGACTAGGCGCCTTGTTGGGGGGCATCTCTTTAACCACTACTTCTACTTCTTCATATAACTCTAGGCGCATTAAGGCCTCGTTTTGCTCCTCCGTCACCAGTTTTGGGATATGACGAGTGATTCACTCAATACCTTTTGTTCTATCTATGTCTTCTTCAGGAAAAAGCGAGGAGAAAAAGGAGATAAGTTCT
The DNA here is from genome assembly GCA_031772625.1 of Pinus tabuliformis. NCBI lineage: Eukaryota > Viridiplantae > Streptophyta > Pinopsida > Pinales > Pinaceae > Pinus > Pinus tabuliformis. Next base: position 276,418,455 of record CM062816.1, read on the forward strand.
TATTCCATAGCTTGGTGGTATTCCAGCTCAACCCCCTCCCTTTAGATAAGCGAAGTTATGTGGTTATGTTGTCTATTACTGACCATGGGTCAGTGGAAGAACTTTGAGTTCCATTCCCCCTCTCGAATCGATTCCTCCTCTTGAAGCCTTCTTTCTTCCAGTTGCGATAAGAGGTGACCTTCTTCAATTGTCAAATCTAGTGACCGGCCTTCAAAGATTATCTACATTTGAATCTTCTCCATTTTCGCTTCTAACTTTGCTTCTCAACGAATATATTCCCAAACTCCTCTCTATTTAGATTTTGATTTTTAATTTAAGGGCTTTGAGTTTTCTTTGAAAGATTTGCATGTGAGATTACGGGGTTACCTCCAGGGATTTCCACCAGTCTTCTAGTTTTCCCACTAGAACCGGTTGTCATAACCAAAAGCTTTCAAAGCGAAAGGGTTTATTCTGCACGGGGAGTGAGAGACCAAATTTAGACAAATAAGCCAATGATCTAAGCCTAAGGATGACATCATGGAGGCTTCAATGAGGGGATCCTTTAAGAGTATTTCTTATGATAGAAGGAACCGGTCCAAGTGACATGCCACTTGATTTTTTCTGCCTCTCCTATTGTTACATGTGTGGAGACTCGTCTTCAATTTCACATCTGCTAGGTGAATATCCTCTATCAATTCATTGAAAAAAAGGGAGCAAGAATCCATCCATCTAACTCCTCCAAATTTTTCATCCAAGTTTTGGATAAGATTGAAATCACCCCCTATGATCTAGTTGGGGGAAGAAGTAATTGGATGAAGGGCCTCGAGTTCTTTCGTAAATAGATCTTTAGCTTGGGAAGTGGAAGGGTCGTAGACGCCCATCAAGCTATACCACGCATCCGATCCAACAGGTCGAAGGGTTCCCGATAGGGTATGACAGGTACTAACCCAATCCTTGAAGATTACTTAGTTTGGGTTCCATAGTACCGCAATGCCTCCCGCCATACCAATGGAATTTATCATCATGAATTCACTATTCTTCCAACATTGCTGGCTAGCCTCCTTTAATTTTTTTGCAGTCATTTTGGTTTCCTGAAGCAACACTATATCTAGTTTGTCTTTATTTATCTTTTACTTTAGAGATCAAAGCTTACCTTTACTATTGAAGCCTCGGATATTCCATGAGATGATTTTCATTGGGAGGGGGGTATAGATCTCAGGAAATAATCCGTCAACTGACCCATTTGTCTCGAATTTAGCAGAATTTTTCCCACTTTTCTGATTACTTCTCTTGTTGTCTTCCTTCCTTTTTTCCTCTATCCTGGATGCCTCGATCTGGAAGGGTGATGGCCAGTAGGATACCTTCTTTGCTCGAGCTGGGAGGTTTGGGATCGATCTCATGTTTCCCCAACATTAAGCTCCATTGGCTGAAGATATTGTCGAAGTGGGAGAGTTGGTTTGCTGGAACGTATTTGATGTTTCCTTTGAGCCATACTCTCAAAATTTCAAGAATTTTAGTTTCTTCTAGGCCAAGTATATTGTTTTTTTACTTCGTCACCAACACTTTGCTGGTATGATTAAGGATATCCTTTATCCTTTAGTCATCTTCTGCAATTTCTGGTACTTTCCTCTTGGGAGGAGATTTGTCTAGTATGAATGGGGTTTGTTTATCAACATCCATTACTTGTAGCGCCAACTGGGATGAGGGGGCATTTTTTGCTTAGTTCTCTTGTAGTGGGTCCAGGGTTTCTAGGATTGCAAAGTGATTTTCTTCTCCTGGAGGGGGGGGGGTGGGCGCGCGGGGGTGTTTTCTAGCAGGATGGCCTGTCGGGGCAAATCTTGGATGCAGTGGAGGTAGGTTAGGATGAACGGGTTGGGGAGCAGCCTGGGATCGGGGTTGGCGGTATCTCCTTCCCCCTACTAATTGAAAACCATCCTCATCCTGATGTTGGACTGCCTATTGAGCTTCTTTGACAATGGTGAGGGGGAAATCACAGAACATATGCCTGTATTAATGACAACTACGACATTTGAAGGGGACATGTTCATATTCAAGGGGTTGCATCCAAATAGAATCATGGTAAACCAGCTCAATCGATTCAGGAAGGGGTTGGGAAATGTTCATGTGGACACAAATATGAGCATAGGTTGCATGTCGCCGTCTCTCTTTGATCTTTGATACTTTCACAAATTCACCGATCGCATTACCTAATCCTTCCAGGATATCTAATTCCCAAAAATCATCTAGTAGGGAGAAAAGACTTACCCAGACTGGTGCTGCCTGGAAATCCTCCTTGTCAAGATTGCAACATTCCTCTCAGTAGCGGAGAAAGAGGCCCACACTATTCATGAAGTAGGGCCCATTCTCAAAAATATGTTTCATGTCCTCCAGATCTGCAAAGATCACATAAAAAAACCTTTAGCTCCTAGTCGGAGTTCGATCTTACCACGGGGAACCCATTTGTTGTGGATCCATAAAATAATAAATTTCTCGCAGGGCCAAATACCCAGAAACTTGCAAATTAGGGCGTGATCCTTCATATATTGTCATGATTTATCCAAATGATTATTAGGGATTACAAATTTGGGGTTCTCTACCTTTGGTAGGCAACGATTCTGACCCCGTACCTGCCATTGTGCTCCCATGACAGGAATTTAAACAGCCTTTGAGGCTGAGGTCCCTAGCGTCGTATTGTTTGGTTAGACAAAAGGTGTCTGATTGACAGCATCACGGAAGGAAGGATATCCCCCCCCAAACCCACCTCGCCCTGCCCAAGTGAGGGACCACTCATTGATGATTCACTATGTCACTGTCAATAGAGGAGACGAGCAGAGCAGGAGCCATGGAGAAGGGGAGAGGTAGCTGACCCTAGCCAGCCAATGCGATCTACACAGGTGTGATCAAAGATGACAAACCCTAACATAGAAATATCCTAAAACTTTTAATTTTTATCCTAGTGGAATTGGTGTTGTTTTAATGCAAGAAGGAAGACCCGTTGTTTTTTAAAGTCTTCCAATCAAAGGAAATTATTTACACAAACCTATTTATGAGAAGGAAATGTTGGTAATACTACATGCACTAAAGCAATAGTGACCTTACCTAATGGGAAGACACTTCAGCGTAAAAACAGAGGATGATAGTCTTAAATACTTTTTGGAATAAATATTATCTTCAGAAGAGCAGCAAAAATGGGTCACAAAGATGTTGGGTTATGACTTTGAAATAATCTACAAAAAATGGAGGCAAAATGTTGTTATGAATGCACTCTTAAGAAAGGATGAGGATGTGGAAGCATTTCTTTGTGTCATTTCTATTATCCAACCTGATTGGATAACCGAAGCAAGGGATGAATGGAAGAATGACGAAGAAGTGTGGACACTCATTCAAAAGTTGTAGCAAGATCCCAGTACGACTGATACATTTAGTTGGAAAAATGATTCGTTATGGTATAAATATCACGTATATCTTTGCAAGAATTCCCAACTAAAGCAAAATATTCTTTTGGAATTGCACACCTCCCCCTTAGGATGGCACTCAATATTTTTAAAAACTTACCATAGTGTTAAGAAGGATTTTTTTTAGATGGCCTTAAATTTGATATTCAAAAGTTTGTGGCAGAATGTTTGGTTTTCCAACAAAATAAAGTTGAGACAATTAAGACCCCAAGTATGTTCCAACCATTAGCTATTCCAAGTCAGCATTGGGAGGAGGTCTCAATGGATTTTATCACAGTTTTACCCAAGTTTGAAGGAAAGAGTGTCATCATGGTGGTAGTTGATAGACTTACCAAGTATGCACGCTTTGTGCATTATCTCGTCCTTTTAAAGCCAATACAGTTGCTATTGCATTTATGGAAACAATTCAAAAGCTACATGGAAACCCAAAGATTTTTGTAAGTGACAGAGATGCCATTTTCATTGGAAATTTTTGGACGACGTTATTTTCTTGTCTTGGTACTCAATTAGCTCATAACTCATCTTATCATCCTCAATCTGACGGGAAAAATGAGATAGTGAACAAATGTTTGGAAGGATATCTTCATTGCTTTGTATCTAATAAACAAACACAATGGGTCAAGTGGTTACCTCTAGCTGAATGGTGGTATAACACTTCCTTCCATACTGCAGAAAAAATGACCCCATTTATGGAACTTTATGGATATCATCCACCATCCATCACATCATCTTTAAGAGAAAATTCTAAGGTTCAAACAGTGGAAGATCACATTGAGCATCAACAACAAGTTCTCCAACTCTTAAAGGATAACCTCACTTTAGCACAGAATCGAATGAAACAACAAGCATATCAACATCGCAGTGAAAGAAGTTTTGATGTAGGTGACTAAGTATTTTTACGACTACAACCATACAAACAAATGTCCCTTAAGCAAGCTAAGAAGGATAACAAATTATTACACAAATGCTATTGTCCTTACAAGGTGTTGCAAAAGATTGGTTCTATGGCATACAAATTGGAGCTTCCTGCATCTTCCCGAAAACACAGAGTTTTCCATGTTTCATGCTTAAAGGAGGTTATCAATGATAAGATCTTAGTTCAAACAGTGCTACCAGAACTTGACGAAGAATGAAAAATCATATTTGATCTTAAAGCAGTCATGGAAACAAGAACCTGACAGCTACGGAATTGATTGACTTCAAAGTACCTCATTAAGTGGAAGAACTTACCCACTGAAGATTCCACATGTGAGGATGAGAATTTTATTCAGAAGCATCTGGAACTACTCAAGTGTTGAGGACAACACTTTTTTGAAGGAGAGTAGAACTAGTGTATTCCCCTTATTGTTATTATTGTGCCCATGTATCCCCCGTGTTCTTATCATTGTGTCCCCATAGAAGCCCACTATTGTTATTATTGTGCCCTTACATTATTTTTGTTATGTAGGCTCTGATTATAGTGCGATCCCTTAGAATCCTATATATACCAAGGAGTTTTTATCGTTTGTATCATCCAAGAATTGTTCATTAATGTAATGTAGAGGAGGTTTCCCCTCAAAGAGAATAGTTTTTATGTCATTGATATATCTTTTCTACTATTTTGGGAGCTAGTTGCATAAAAAACCCCATTAAGCACATTGTAACTTGTAAAAAGAGTTATTTTTGTATTTAAAATTGTTAAAATACCCTCCAAGACCAATTCAACCTGCCAGCTAAGAAGTCGGCCTAAATTGGGGCACTTTGTCTACCTTGGAAGCCTATATATTGGAGGGAACTTGACCTCCTATGGACACAATTCATTCTCTCATCAAGCAAGTGGAGGAGAAGAAGAAAAAGGCTAGCAAAGGAAGAAGAAGTACGAAGATCAAGTGATTGGGTTATTTCTCTCTCACTCATCACATGTTCGAAGGAAGGAGACTAGGGTTTATGTTGTTGGGTTAGTGCCCTAGAAGAAGAAGAAACTCAAGTGAAGGTCTCAAGAAGCCTTGGAAACCGAAATTAGTTCACACGTGTGGAAGTAGTTGTTGCTGGAAGAGCCGAAAATTTTAGGCTTGCAGTAGAGGCCGAAATTTTATAGTTAGGGATCAAAGTTGTGTTGTTGGAAGAGATTTGACTAGGTTTGACTTGGACAAAGGAAGCACATCATCAAGAAGGTCGAACTTGGTCTTGGAAAGGTATTGGTCTTGGTCTAGAGGTCTTGGAATTCATCAATTGAAGAATCTATAAGAAGAGAAGAGATTTGTGGGTTTTCCTCTCAAGTGGAGAGGTTTTGGCCCTGGCTTGCAACCTATATCCCATGTTCTTGTGTACTGTTGATATTCTTGTTTTGGTAGCTATTTGATGATAAGAATAACATAATAATACAAGAAAAATTTAATAAGAAAGAAATGTAAAAAAACATCACGAGCAATTATCAAGTATAAGAGAAATCATCCTAACTATTGCCCTATAGATTTCTCAACAAGATAGACCCTAAAGTTGCTTCCCTTCATGAAGAAGACATTACATATCTATAGGAAAACCCAACCGATTCTCTATAATTTGCTTGAAATTCACCACATAATCCAAACTAGAAACTTGAAAAAGGAAGGACTTCACATTAAGGGTCTTAATAAAAAACTAAAAACCCTACCCCTATTCCAACTCTTTCAGCACTCCACCTAACCCACGCTGATAAGAAAAGGGGTTTTTTTCGGTGGATCTATGTTTTTCAAAGACCTGTAAAGGTTGTGAGTGCATGGATTTGAACTTGAAAACCAAAAAGTCCTAAGGAATGGGGTTATACCTACCTAATTTGATTCAATAACACACATGAGTTCAAAAAAGGCACATATTAGGAAAACCTTCTCTTATTCTGATCAACCTCAACCATATCCGATTCTTCAAAGGTTTTTCTAAATTAGATCATTGTCTTCCTACAATATATTAACGACACCCTCGACTTCTGAAATTCCCTTGAGCACAACGATGGCCTCCTTGGCCTCTGTCATGTTGGCCAAGACATGGGTTACAGGTGAAAAGCAAAATTCCCTCTGCTAGATTTGAACCACAAACCCCTCAAAATCAGACTCAAATAGATGGTGGCAATTTGATAATGTTAAAGGAGATGCCATAGACGCAACATCTAATTTTCCAATATAATAAAAATACTAAATATGCCCAAGAAATAACATAATATAAGATAAGAACTTTAGATCTTTATTAATCAAAACCCTTAAGGTAGGGCAACACCATACATTCACTCCTTAAGGAAGGAGAACACTCCACAAGCCATATGCTTGTCCATATAATATTTCTTGACATCTCTCAATGGGGAGTCTCTAGCCTCTATATAGGATTCATACACACAATACCATAGGTCATTACCATAGTTCTCTCAATACCATACATCTAATACCATGGGCTTATCACATTATTGTTAACTACTTGTGGTCCCTTACATGATGTGGGTTAACCACTTTATTTATTAACAATGACCCATCCCATTATTACATTATTTCCTTGGGTACCTCCCTCTGTACCCCATACTATCCCCCCTAGGTATACTACACTCCACCCCCCTTAAACATGTTTCGTCCCTGAAACATAAGAAGAACACAAATAATAAGATCTACTCAAAAGAGTAGTCCATTGGTACCATGCACGTGCATCTATCCATCCAAGAGAAAGTTGAACCCTCGATCTAGTTGGTGCCTCACTTGCTTGAGATGGAAGTTGAACCTGACGGCTCTTCTGTGTTGATGTGTTGTGGGTGGATCGTCGCCCCTCTCTATTTGTCGTGTGGGGGTTGTTGTCCTTGTGGCTAATTTTTTGCCATCATGTTCGTTGTTTTCTTGCTGGGTGATTGATCTAGGTGGATGTTGGTGGCCACCCACCTATCCCACTTGGACCCCCACAACTATCTCTTTCAGTTTTTCAGTTTCCTTAATTGTAGCACAGTTTACTATTTTTAGCAATTTTTCAGGTCCTAAACTTTCGGAGCCGTTTTGAGGCCCTAAACGACGTTTTTTGGGAAAATTGGGAGCAACATGGATCCCTAGATCAATGTTGCTCTTCCCAAAGTTATAGTCCTCGGATAGATCTTTCTAACGATCTATTATGCGCGTCAAACGAAGATCGTATGATAAAGTTACGACCCCTGGAAGTTGATGTACCAATTTACCCAAATGGGGCCCACAGTTTGGCGTTTCATCTCCTAAGGTTAGGTTTTTGGATGTTTAGGGTTTTCCATTGTTTCTAAACAATAACTTTGAGCCTCATTGTAAGAAAGTTCAGAGGCATGTAGCCGCCGCATCTCTTCTCAAAGATAAGCTACCATCACCCTAGCTGGTTTATTTTCATTTCTGTTTGTAAGCATATTTCAGTATTTTACATTAATGAAATAAAGCATTATTTTGCTGCATCTTTGTATTTGTGGTTATATATGTAATTTGTTGCATTCCTGTTTAAATCTGGATCAGTGGTATCAGAGCAAGTTATGATTCCATGGGAATGAGGGTTTGATGCATATTTCAGTTTCAAATTTTGCAGCAATATTCAACAAGCTTCAGGCATGTGTCACGTCATCCACAGAGCATTTTTTTGGGCCAAGCGGAAAGAATTTTTCTTTTTTCATTTTTTTGTAGGAATGTTTTTTGGTGGCAAGTTTCTAGATCAGATCTGAAATTTTTGGTGCAAAAAAATAAATAAATAAATAAATTATATATATATATATATATCTGGATTCCTTGCGAAAAAATACCCAAATTCAAAAAAAAATCAGCCGAATTGGAGTTTGGATGAGGGAGATATCGCTGATTCAAAATTAGCTATGTTGCATAAATGTTTCTGACGAAAATTCGTGGATGGCGGCTCTCCTATTTTCTTTTTTTAAAATTTTGGTGTAGAATTTCAGAAAAGTGATTATAGATCTAAGCTCCTCTCAAAAAATTGCTCCATTTCAAAAAAAAAATGGGTCGAATCAGAGTTCGGATGTGGGAGATATCGTTGATTTAAAATCATCTATTTTTCCAAGACTTTTGTGACGACATAAAAGTTGCATCGCGAATATGAAATTCTAGAGTTTCAAGATAAGGATTTCCAACACATGGGAAGATGCAAAATGGTACTTCTATTTCCTAAAACATGTTATAATAAATATTCTAAGTTATATTGGCCGAGTTATGTCCATTTTAATTCTGGAGCAGCATTCTGAGCAGGTTCCCTTTGGAGACATGCCCTCCCACCCCACTTTAGTAGGCACCTGCTACACATTCATCAGTTTCAGCATAGCAGCTACCCTCCCACCCTAGGCTATGTAGACACCTGCTACTTCATCAACAACCAACATCACGGTTATGGGTTAACTGCACAAAATCCTTGTCATCGAATTCCATTTGCTAGGCGGCACACTATTAGTATCACAGTTGGTCACAAGCATTACAGGGTATCTCTATCCTTGGATCTTCATTTGTCATGGTTATGGGTCATCCACAAACCCACACTTCATCGAAGTCCATTTTCTAGGCCGCACACTATCAGTATCATAGTTGGTCACAAGCATTACATGGTATCTCTATCCTTAGATCTTCGTTCATCATGGTTATGGGTTAACCACATAAAACTCTTCTCTTCAGTGGCTCTTCATATTCAACAAAGGCTTCGCCAGGAGGGAACTTCACACAATGGGGACCATTGCTTCTTAAGGAGGGAGGAATGATCTGAATGGAAAATGGCATCAACCCATGGTATTCATCCACCCATGGAATTTACCCATGGTATTGTAAGTTGTATCCACCCATGGTATTATAAGTGGCATCCACCCATGGCATTCATTCACCCATGGTATTTGCCCATGGTATTGTGACATCCACCCATGGTATTCATTCACCCGTGGAATTGACCTATGGTATTGTGACATCCACCCAGGGTATTCATTCACCTATGGAATTAACCCGTGGTATTGTGACATCCACCCATGGTATTCATTCACCCATGGAATTGACCCATGGTATTGTAACTGAAAAATACTATAAGTAACAAGTCGCACTTCGTAAAAGGACAGATTGTCCGCCACAATGTAGCCTTTATAGTTATTATCGGTTTTAATAAAAAGTTTTTTTGTGGTTTTATTTACTACGTGTTCTATCATTTTCTTTCTAGCATTGCAATTATTCAAATCTTGGGGGCCTCCCCCACAAGATCCATTTCAATCTTTTAGATCTTAGGGGCCTCCCCCCAAGATCTAGATCAGTGGTATCAGAGTGGTCTGTTTTTTTTTTTTTTGGCATGTCCCCAACGATGTTGGGATATAAGGAGTTAGGGCTTGAACTAGTCGAACCTTTGCAAGACCAGCCTTGCAAATCTCAACGACCTCCCATGGCGGATGAAAAGAAAGATGAGGGGGCAAGAGATCTTATCAAAATCTTGCTCGAAGAAACCCTCGAGCGACAAAAGAACATGATGATGGAAAACTTTTCCCATATCCTTCAGTGGCTACCCAGAGGCGATGCATCGGCTTCCAACAACTACTCTGGAAATGCCACACCCTTTAAGGTACAAGTTAATTTTGAAATCCCCATCTTCGAGGATCAAATAGACGCATATGTCATAGATAAATGGTTAAATCTGCTACAAGGGTATTTCTCTGTTCATGATTTTTCCAGTCAGGAAAATATTATTTTCGCTCTTCTCAAAGCAGTGCCCCATGTCAAGGACTTGTGGGAAACCTACTGCGAGCAGAAGGATGAAAGTACGGGCTCACTATTTTCAGCCACACCCACTTGGAATTCATTACGGGATGTCATCAAGGAGCAGTACTACCCTGTTAAAAGCTATGAGGACAAATACATAAAGTGGACCACGCTATGGCAGGGAAGGGACCAAGATGTATTAGAGTTCACAAATATTTTTCATACCCTTCGCACACATTTGGGTATCAAGGATTCTGAGCTGCATTTGGTACTCAAATACTGCGGTTGCCTACACAGGTACATCTAGGATGAGATGGAGTTCCTGAACATCTCCTCGCTCGGTACGGCATACCGATACGCTGTCAAAATCGAGCAGAAGTTTAAACAAAAGAAGCAAGACTTTGGATCTGCGAATCCGAAGACCAAAGGACAAAGCCAAGGTGGGGTGACCGAAGACAACCCATCGAAGTCACAAGAAAAGAACAACACCACAAAGTCGAATAAGGACACAATAAAGTGGTGTGAGTTCCATAAGAGCCCCACTCACAACACAAGTGAGTGTCGGACCAAGTAGTCGCTGGTGGTCGATTTGAAGGCTTCAGATCAGATGCATGTTCTGACCCTAAGTCAAAACCTGACAAGGGGAATGGAAAAGGGAAGCAAATCCTTGACATGGAGCCCAGTGGCATTGTTGCCACTATCAGGATCCAGAAGAATGAGCCCGAAGATCCAGAGGAGGGGGAGCATCTTTTCCACTCACAAATGTAGGTGAAGGGTTCGCTGTTGCAATTGATTGTTGACAGTGGGAGCCAAAAGAACCTCATTTCAGTAGAGGTCGTGAAGTGGTTGGGCCTACCGTCTACACCACACCTGCAGCCATACAGTATTGGGTGGCTTCACCAAGGATGAGATCTCCGAGTCTGCTAGCAGTGCCGCCTTCCTTATAGCATCAAGCCCTTCACAGATGAGGTATTATGTGATGTTGCACCTCTTGATGTTTGTGATGGAGGCGACATGTTGTATATGAGTCAAGGCCTCGAGCTGTTATTATTACTTTGGGTAATTCATTATACAGGATACAGGAGGTAGCCCCACCTACCACCACCTTTTTTATCACTGCTAAGAAAGGCAGCAAGATCATCTCCCAGACTAGGAAATTTATTTTCAATCTAGTTCGCCCTCAAAGTGAGGGGAAGATCGTCGCCACATCCATGACCCCCGCGAAGGGTTCCTCCACGCAGCAGCAGCAACAAATGGATACGGTCATGAAAGCAGACAGGAACATCTTCTCTTCACCCACAAGGACACCGTTGCACTATCAAGTCAAGCCTTCATTCGATCTCACTCCCAGAGCACCTCTACCCAACAGCTTAATGTATCGCCACTCCATTCTAGAAAATGCCAAGTACAAGCAGAGACATGATCAGCATCAGGTACCACACAAGTTTCAAGTGGGCGATAAAGTCTGGTTTCATCTGCAGAAAGAACGCCTTACAAGAGCCCATAAGAAGCTCAGACCACTCCGACATGGTCCTTACACCATTACCAAGGTTGTGGGAAACAATGCTTTGGAGCACAACATTTCCCCATTCCTTCGCTTGCACTAAGTGTTCAATGTGGACCGCCCTCGACCATGCTTCCCACCATTACTGGACACATCAGAGGTTGCAGAACAACTCACTAGGGACCCAGCTTAGCAGAAGTTTCCTCATCTCAGGGAGGCACTCAATGCAACGGGGACCATTGCTTCCTAAGGGGGGAGGAATGATCGAGGTGGATGTTGGTGGCCACCCACCTATCCCACTTGGACCCCCACAACTGTCTCTTTCAGTTTTTCAGTTTCCTTAATTGTAGCACAGTTTACTATTTTTAGCAGTTTTTTGGGTCCTAAACTTCCAGAGACGTTTTGAGGCCCTAAACGACATTTTTTGGGAAAACTGGGAAAAATCTTTCTAACGAGCTATTGTGCGCGTCAAACAGAGATCGTATGCCAAAATTACGACCCCGAGAAGTTGATGTACCAATTTACCCAAACGGGGCCCACAATTTGACGTTTCATCTCCTAGGGTTAGGTTTTTGGATGTTTAGGGTTTTCCATTGTTTCTCAACAATAAATAGGCCTTTGAGCCTCATTGTAAGACAGTTCAGAGGCATGTAGCCGTCACATCTCTTCTCAGAGATAACCTACCATCGCCCTAGCTGGTTTATTTTCATTTCTGTTTGTAAGCATATTTCAGTATTTTACATTAATGAAATAAAGCATTATTTCTACTACATCTCTGTATTTGTGGTTATATCTGTAATTTGTTGCATTCTTGTTTAAATACGGATCAGTGATGTAGGTGGTGATATGCTTAATTTTTAACCAACGATGTATCTTTCTTTAATTCACCACCTAATGTAGCATGATGGGTATCTGGTACATGTTGTGGCGCCTGCAATTGTTGCTTATCTGTCAGTATTACTTCAACAATTGATTCCTCATTTGATGTGTTTGTACTTGCAACATCTTCTGCTTCAGCCTCCTTGGACTCTACCTGTTTATTGATGGAAATATCTTGTAATGTAATTTTCTTCTTTTTATACTAGAGCTTCAAGAATTTCTTCTACACATTAATATTGATAGTACCAACATATTTCATCCAAGGGTATATCAAAACAACATCCACATTACCCATATCTGAAGCATAAAAATAAAAATGCAATACATACTTATCCATAGAAATCTTCAAATCTTTATAAACTTGAACATCCTTATTATCAACCTGTGTGTTTTCCATGTTTTTTGCTGGAACTTGCAATTTTTTTGCCAAATTAACATTTATAAGATTTTTCTTGCAACTAGGATTTATAGACACAATGATCTTCTCCTTCTGAATACATCCATGAACCTGTAATAAGGAGATACCAGTAGAAAATAACCCCACATGTTTCTCATTATCTTGTTTTCCAGCATGAGACCATTTGTCTAACAATAATTTTTCAAATTCTTCATCGGGCAGGTTTAACCACTTCTTTCTGTTAAGTGATTCCCACCATGTGGCCGCCTCCTCTTTAAAATTAGCCACTATGAAAAATTTCCAACCTGTCGGCCATAATGACTTTTGTCTTTCTAGTAATTCTTCAATAGTAGGGCCATCATCTTTTCCTGTAAAAAAAAATTGCTAGAAGCCATGAAGAGGGTTTTGAAAAAAAATCACTTACTTGGTGAAAATTTGAAATGGCCACAGTTCGGTCAATATTGCTCATAATCCTTATTATGACTTATTTTCAGAAATGGAACTACCATTCTGCATATTCCCATGTAATAGAAATCTCGATCTAGGCACTCTGGAATTTCTGATTTGCGCTGCAATTGTCCCACCATCACAAAATTTTTTGAAAAAAAAATTAGCTAATTTTAAATCAGCGATATCTCCCTCATCTGGACTACGATTCAACCGATTTTTTTTTATTTTTATTTTTTAATTGGGTAATGTTTCAAGAGGATTTCAGATATGCAATTAGTTTCTCAATTCCCCACAAAAATGACAAAAATTAACTGGAGATCCGTCGGCAACGAATTTTTGTCAAAAATATCCGCAACATAGCAGATTTTTAAATCAGTGATATCTCCCTCATCCGAACTCCGATTCGGCCCTTTTTTTAATTGGGTATTTTTTGACAAAGAATCTAGATATGTAATTTGTTTATGCAAATTCTGCACCAGAAGTTTTAGATCTAATTTGCAAACTCGCCGCCCCAAAAAAAATTCTTGCAAAAATTAAATATATATATATATATCTTCGCTTGCCCAAGAAAGTGCTCTGATACCACTTGTAATATATCTGATCTGCAAATATAATAAAAATACTGAATATGCCCAAGAAATAATACAATATAAGATAATAACTTTAGATCTTTATTAATAAAAACCCTTAAGGTAGGGAAACACCATACATTCACTCCTTAAGGAAGGAGAACACTGCACAAACCATATGCTTGTCCATACAATATTCCTTGACATCTCTCAATGGGGAGTCTCTAGTCTCTATATAGGATTCATACATACAATATCATGAGTCATTACCATGGTTCTCTCAATACCATACATCTAATACCATGGGCCTATCACATTATTGCTAACTACTTGTGGTCCCTTACATGATGCGGGTTAACCACTTTATTTATTAACTATGGTCCATCTCATTATTACAGTATTCCCTTGGGTACCTCCCTCTGTACCTCATACTATCCCCCCTAGGTATACTACAAGATTAACGACACCCTTGACTTGTGAAATTCCCTTGCGCACAACGATGGCCTCCTTGGCCTTTGTCATGATGGAAAAGACGTGGGTTACAGGTGAAAAGGAAAATTCCCTCTACGAGATTCGAACCACAGACCCCTTAAACTCAGACTCAAATGGATGGTGGCAATTTGATAATGTTAGAGGAGATGCCATAGACGCAACAATGATAGTTTGGGCTGCCATCTTTTCTATTCCATCCTTACTTCCATTGATATTCTTCTCCATTTCTATTTTAAGTTTTTCCTCATAATGTACTAAATCCACCTTTTTCAACATACTACCATCTACTTCATTAACTTTCCTCTTTAACTGAGATAACCTAAATTCTACGTCTTCACTTTCTTCATGAGTTAAGGGTGAGCCTTTAGTATATATAATTAGCGTAATAGATTTCTATGGAGACATGTTGGAAAATAATAATAATACTCTTCTTTATCACAACTTTTAATAACAAAAAAAATAAAAATTGGGATTTTCTAATCAATAGTTAGGTCACTTGTAAGTTACGTACCTTAATTTGGGGAATATCTTAACCATTAAAGTTTTTCTCGATATATATCTAAGATTTGAGTCCTCTTGGATTTGAAACTTTGGTTTGTGATACTATGATATGCCATTTCTACAATTCAACGGGTGTGAACATAATTTGATGTGTCAAGTGAAAGTTATGGTAACTTTCCCAAAACTTGTTGATTTTTGGCCTCTTCCCATTAGTAAACTTCTGTAGCATGCCACATGTCCAATTATTCAAGGTCTAAAACCTCACCAAAAAAAAAGCAAAAACAAAAACAAAAACAAAAAATAGTGAAATGCCAAACTAGCCTATTTGAGATTGATTTGAGAAGCATTCAGGAACCCTGACTTCCTTGGAGCATATCTCAAAAAAATATAATGAAATAAGATATGAAACTTCAACCATATTTACCCTAAATTCTCCTTGAAATTCTCCAAATTTTACCATTTGAAACCTCCCAAAAAAAAGATACCGAAAATCCCACAATGACTTGCTTGAAGCAACAAAACCCTAGGATAATGAGCTTTGATATGATTTCATGATCCTTGTGCCTTAATTACAGTAGAAATGTAATCACTCAATATCTAGGGTTTAATCAGGGTTTTTACGATTAACATGGGGCTTATATCGGTCTTAACACACAACCACAAAATCCCTTTAGTCAAATGGCTACTCTCTTTCCCAAATCAAGAAAACTTTATGGGTTGTCCTCCAACCTAGAGCCAAGAATGTTCAACCCACCTCCCCTTGATTGTACCAATTTTCTCTCTCTTATGTTCATGGTATTATTGACCGATTATACAAAAATTGTGTCAAAAAGAACATCAAAACCCTTTCAAGCTTCATATAACCCTTAAACAATTATTCATAAGCATGGAATATAAGTTAGACCAATCGATTTCTCAAGGCATCTATCAAAACATGTATTCTTGTAGAAAATGTTGGTTGGTCTATCCAAACTCTTCTCAAGGAACATCTGTTATAATCAACTATCTATATTTATGTTTGTAGAGCATTCTCATAACACTAAACATTTAATTTGCTTCTACCAAACTAAAATTAGCAACTATCACACATTACTCATGTTGCATCATCAAAGAAGCCCTTAAAATTGATAAACATCTTGGAATTTTTAATTGAGAAGATGGCTACAAACATAACCAATATTGGAAGCATGTAATCCACCAATTATGTTAGTAAGTTTCATCCTCTCTTCTCATTTCTTCTCTCTTGTTCTATTATGGCATGATCCCCAACCCCCTTTTTTTCATTCTAGTACTTAATATCATTATTTCTTGATGAAACTATTCCCTTTATTTTTCTTTTTCATATATTTCTTCTTCCCTTTTAAGCCCTTCTTTTACCCTTTCAATTTTTCTTTGCATATTTAATATTTAAACAATTTCTTTTATTAAGCATTCTCATCTTTCCTTAATAGGGTGTTCACTTTATTTCATTGAACTTTTGATGTGTGCTTCATCATATGGTTCTCTTTTAAACCAAATTTTATAGGAACTTTAGTTGAATTTATTTTTTATAATTCTTAGATTTGTCCTTTGTTTTTTCTAGGTTACAATGACATAAAATATTTGTATTAGAAAAGAGATGTAGATAAAATGGACAACAATATAATACAAAATGAGGATTGTCCCTTGAGAGAAACTAACATTACTAACAAATAGTGTGCATTGAGTACATAGAATTCCATATTATCCTTTGTGGAGGATTTCAAAAAGTTTCGATAGTGTTGACAATTATGATCGTAATAACGTTAGGTCCCTATAATACTAGTGTATTCCCTTATTATTATTATTATTGTAGCCCCTTATTGTTATTGTTTTTCCCATGTTGTCCCCATATTGCTATTATTGTGCCCCATAGAAACCCACTATTGTTACTGTTGTGCCCTTACATTATTACTGTTATGTCGGCTTTGATTATATTGTGACCCCTTAGACTCCTATATATGGAAATGAGGTCTTGTCATTTGTATCATCCAATAATTGTTCATTTGTGTAATGTAAAAAAGGTTTCCCCCTTGAAGAGGTTGTTTTTTAAGTCGTTTCTCTATATTTACTTCTATTCTGTGAGTTGGTTGCATAATAATTGGTATCAGGGCTTTGGATTCTAAGGTTTCGTTGCTTCAAACAGGTCATCATGGAATTTTCGTTATAAATTTTTTTCTATGACATTTCACAAGCTAAAATTAAAACCCATTTGAGTTGAACTCTTAATGAACCTCGGGTCTGAATTTCAGACCTTATCTCACTATAGTTTCGGAGATATGAGCCAAGGAAGTTAGGATTTTGCATGCTCCCGAATTATATCTCAAACAGGTGACCTGGGGAAAATTGTTATAACTTTCTCTCTGAGCATCAGATTAAAATTTCGTAAAAAATCACAGAAATAGGATGGAATGTAATTTTCTGTGTATCGGTTTCAAGTCCAAAGGTCCAAACACTGACACTTGGTACTTCGTACAAGTTTGCTCTACGGAACTAGTCTATAATTAGGGCATCGTGGGATATTTGGAATAACTCTTTGTTGAAGAATCCAATCGTGATTAGACTTGTGGGATTGGAACAAGAACTCAGAGGGCTACCACAGTATGAAATTTCAGACCTTGGAGATTTGAAATTACAGAGATACAACAAATTCAATATCGAGCTCCTACAAAGCCAAAAAAGGTGTATAGTCTTTTTAAAATTTTGCATAAGTTTGGTTTGAAAAATTAGTTTGAAGGAATTCAAAGGACATAGTGAAGCATAATTATCATTAATTTATGCCCCAAAGAAAGAAAATGGAAACACTTAGTAAGCAACCTGAAATTTCTAGCATGACTCATGAAGAAAAGGAAGAAATGCAATATGATATATCAAAATTATGAGACCAAGTGCAACAAATTTCGCTCTCACAAAAAGTAACAAAAGCTACGATGGATTGTTTTAAAAAATGAGTGGAAACTAAGATAGATGGTTTAAAGAATGGCGTGGAAGCTAATATGGATGGCGTGGAAGCTAATATGGTTTGGGAAAGTTGCTACAAGAAATGCTTCCTAATGGCGAAAAGGTAGTGGAGGAAACTCATGATGAGAACAAAAGAAATGTTAGTCATGATTCCATAGACTCCAACGTTGGATTTAAGACCCACCATGTTCCAAATATCGATATGAGGAAGTTTGATGGCAAGAATCCCGTAACATGGATACTGCAGATGGAGCAATATTTCGATCTCCATAATGTGCAAAACACACAAAATGTATGCATTGTGACTTTATATTTGGAACCCAATCAGTTCATATGGTATCAATGGCTTTGCTCTCATAAAAAAATTGTCACTTGGGAAATTTTTACGGAAGAAATGATAGCACATTATGAGGATACAAAAAGCAACACCTTTTTTAGCCAATTGATAAATCTCAAACAAAAAGGTTCAATGGTGGATCACATTGAGGACTTCCAAAAATTGAATATAAGGGTAAAAGATATTCCAGAGGAGCATAGTATTGATGTGTTCATAGGGAAATTAAGGGATAACATCCAACATGAGGTTCGTCTTTGGGAACCTGATTTATTGGAGAAGCCATTTAGGTTGGTACGAAAAATTGAAAGAAAAATTATGGCAACAAGGAAGCCTGCCAATCACAACTATAAATATTGAAGTGTTGTTGCTCCTAGCCTTACACAACCTACAAGGTTGACACCACAAAAATTGGAAGAAAAAATAGCAAAAGGGCTTTGTTATAGTTGTGATAGAAAATACACTAAAGGTCATAAGTGTGCTGAGAAGAAATTATTTTACATAGATTGTGAAGAGGAATAAGAAAAGGAACAAGAAACATCAAAAGAAAAGGATACACACCAGGAACAAAGCCTAGAGAAAGAAGAAATGAATCTGATCATATCTTGTAATGCATTGGCCGGAATAACCACTCCTCAAACTATCAAGATAGAAGGACATATCAAGAAGAAAAAGGTAATAGTGTTGATTCATTCGGGCAGTATCCATAATTTTATTCATTGTAAGATACCGAACAAATTGAATTGCTTCCTATATCCAGCACGAGAGTGTCGAGTGATGGTTGCAAATAGAAGAACCATAAATTTCTCTGGAAAGTGCCATGATATCAAGCTATCCATGAGAGAATATGTGTTGAATAGTCCAATGCTTTCCATTCCAATGGGTGGTGTTGATGTTGTACTAGGAGTCCAATGGCTATCTTTGGGTATGATCGATTTTAATTTTCAATAACTTTTCTTGAAAAAAAAAATCAGAAGGAAAGGAAGTTGAATTAAGGGGTATCACAGGGAAACCAAGAAACATGATCAGTTGTAATGGCATAACAAAGCTTCTAAAGAAAGAACAACATGGCGTAATTGCACAATTATGTTCGCTAGAGGTTCCCACGTTGAAATCATCTATTTCTCCATATCTCCAAAACACCTTGGATAATCATTCCACGGTATTTGAGACTCCCAAAGGCCTCCCACCTATTCATGATCATGATCATGCTATTCATTTGATTCCAGGAAGTCTCCAAACATCAGGCCTTACAGATATCCCTATGCCCAAAAGAGTGAAAATGAATGCATGGTTGCAGAAATGCTAGAGGCTGGTATAATTCAACCTAGTCAAAGTTCTTTCTCTGCTCCAGAAGTATTGGTGCACAAGAAGGATGGATCATGGTGCATGTGTCTGGATTATAGGGAGTTCAACAAGCTCACTATTAAAGATAAATTTCACATTCCTGTTGTTAGCGCTTGAAATTTCACCTCAGGCTGAGAAAGTTAAACTCCAAGGCAACATCAAACCACTTAGCCTTGTAGCTAGCCCTACGGGGCAGGAGAGGGCTCTCTCTGGTCTATCTCGGTAGGGATCTTCAACGGGCGAGATAACCAATGAGGAAACACTGATTTTAGGCTAGTAAACTGATAAAAGGTTTGATTTGGGATTTTTAGGGTTTTGGTAGAAAGTTGGGGAAAGGCAATTCTGGGTGCGGGGATTGGACACAGTTTTCGCAGGGGGTTCTTTGGGGCGAGGTAGGAAACAGTATTGATGCCTTTGATAGAGATGGATGGATGAGAATGACTGGTGAGGAGTTAAGGAGAGCAAGCAATAACCTTGAATTCCCCTTAAACAATTGAAAACATTGATATTAAGCAAACTTAAAGCAGAGCATGACAATCATGAGTTCTACTTTAACACTTCATTTGCCTAATGTGCAGAAGGAAAAGTAAGGAAATGATTTACATAAAACACTTACAAGTACAAAGAGAAACACACCATCAATACATGTGACCACAAGAATCCCAAAAAGGACTGCAAAACCCTGGTCTTCATTTGCCAAAAATTGCAGAGATACAGTGAGTAATACAATAAGAGCTTCTCCCTCAAGAGTCCAACCATGAAAATGAGCAAGAGAGTACATAATATAGATCATCTAACATCTTTCCCTGCCTCTAGGGGTCGAGCTCACTATCCTAGGAGCTGTTTCAACCAATTCTAAACTAAGCACTGAAAACTAGGCAGTCAAAACAACTTGCCTCTATAAACTAGGAAACCAATTCATTCATTTAATTTTCACCTATCTCATGAATGAATCTTCCAGAAGAGATACATAAGTGTAAAAGTGTCATAAATTTACATCATTTACAACAAGAAGGATAAAAATCAACTCCAAAAAGTCAAACACAGTCAAAACTGCGTTTTGCTGAGCTGTAGGCTGAAATCCTGAGCAATTTGCCTGACGGGTCGCACGCCAAATCCTAACGGGTCGCGCGCCTTTGAGAGCACTTTTGGGGCACTTTCAGGTGTCCAAATGAGGCAAGCGTAGGCTTGTTGGAAAGGTCTGTGAGTCTAATTTCCAACCCAACTGGAATTTCTGAATTTGGTTGTCATTTGCCCCTCCAAAATTGCAATCTCCCAAGACTGCTTTCTGTGTATCAAAAATGTGGCAGAAAGTCATTTTTTGCTTGTTTTTTTACTTTCAGGAGGCCCAAAACTTCATAAAATCTCTTGGCAATGGGTTAGCATGTGTAACTTTTCATGACAAATCTATAAATGCTGAGTTTTCCCGGAACGGAGTAGCCAAATGAAAGGGTCGCGCGGAGGGTGAGACCCGTCAAGCGGAAAAACCTGTTTTTTGCCTGAAAAAACCAAAATGACCCAAAATGCTCAAAATTTCTTGGAATTTGTGTTGGGGCTGAGCTATTTAGTATCATGCTCCTTCAAAGAAGCCTCAGCCAAGATATGGAGGGGATCGGACCTTTTCCTTCGTTTTTGTGCTTTGGCCAGCCGTCTTTGGAGCACCTTCATTTTTGCCTTGCATACGTGCATTCGGGCCCAATAGTGGTTTTTCATGTTCCGGAGCAGGCTCAACTTCTGGTGTTAACTCACGGTCATCACTTTGCTCATAGTCGGTTTCGGTTTCTAACATGGTTTCAGGGGCAAAGTGGCTGAAATGTACTGCTGCTTCTGCTTTGAAATCTGCTGATTAGAATGTTGTTTCAAGGGGACAAGGAGCACGAGGGAAATGTTAGGGGAGGGATACTTTAAAGGGAAAACGGGAATAATAATAAAACAGGGAGTTTAGGGGAAGAATTATTGCATATACATCATCATACAATTTCATTTGCAAGGATGCTATGAGAGGTAGGGTTTAGGGTTTGATTTTTGATTTCTTAATATTTTTGGTAGGGAAATTAAATAACAGTGATAAGGGAGTAAGAAATGGGAGGTGGGAAAATGTAGGAACAATAGGAATGAAAAGGAATACCTTAAAACAGCAAAACAAATCCTAGCAACTTTGATATTTTCAAGCAAAAGCACATGGAGTCTTTACTTGCAAATGAAGGCTTTTAAAATATTATCATGATCTTCTCAAGCTTTAGCAAACCATAATTTATATGATTGAAGGCCTATCGGACAAGCTTGAACAATTTGTGGTCGCTTGGCAGCTTGCTGGTAATTTTCTATGGAGGAAACCCTGATGGGTCGCGCGCACTGCCCAACGGGTCGCGCACCCTCAACAGGTCACGCCTGTGTAATTTTTACACTGCTGGAGGTGCCCTGACGGGTCGCGTGCCTTCAACGGGTCGCACGCCAGTCTCGACGGGTCGCGCGCCTCCCAAACTCGCCGAATTCACTCAAACGCTCTTGCAACTGATTTCTCTATCACTTGGATGCACAATGGAGCTTGATGGAGGGAAATAGAGCCTTTATAGCCTGGCTTTGAATAAATTTCATGTCACAACCCACTTTCTAATGTTTTTCCATGAAACTTTTTAAACTTTGAATGCTGTTGTCTTTTTGGTTTCCTTTTGTCCTGAAATTGATTGATTTGATGTTTTTCCTTGATAATTTTTGCAGGGATAGCTTCTGAGGGGTCTTGGCAAGGGAGCCAGGGTTGCATGTTGCCTTTCAAAGAATTTTTGAAGTTTTACAATTTTTACAAAATTTTGAGAAATGACCTTGGCTTTAAAAACAGGGTTTTTAAATCCAAGGTGAAAATTAACTGTACAAGATGAAATTTTTCGAAGAAACATTTTGAAAATCATCCCTTTGGCTTGTTGGGCACTTATTGACCTTCAGAGACATGACCTTGAAGATAAATTTGACCTAAACCCTAGACCTAGAAATTTTGACCTCAAGACAAGACAAATAACCTTGAAAAAGTTTAATGACTAAAGCAACTTGATCCAGTGGTGCCAAGAGGGGGACAAAGACACCAGCTCCTCCATCAGGGTTATGGCATGCCTAATGGAATGCAAGACACTGATGAGACACCTATTTATGCAAATGCAAAGAGCTTTGATCGTTGATGGAGGGCTACTAGACCGACTCTAACATTGGCTCCAATGGGGATGGTAGCTCCTTGGAGGTACCAAGAACCTTAGACCTCTGGGAGAGCAGATCAGTGCTTTCAACCATTGGGCAATCGAGTCATTATTTGACAAACAATACAAGACTTTGACTCATTTATTGACTAAAACCCAACTCAATCCGACACAATTATGAAACCAACATGACTGAAAACTGACTCACAAAGGACTCATGACTCAACTAAAAACTGACTCGATACTTAAACACAATCGACCAACTGAAAATGATGCTCAAAAGGGAGCTTATTCATCAAAACCTACTCTAACAGTTTCATTCATCACCTGATCAAGTGAAATGAAACAACCAATGCAACCAAGTAAGTATCCCATCTGCTGTTCGAATTCGCCGCAAGTGCTCACTTATGAACAACAAGAGAGAACTACTGAAAGGAAACTCCCATGATAGCTTAGAAACAGATCCGTAGAATGATATGAATTCTCTATCCACCTCCAAAAACAATGCATAAGGATCTTGAAATTCAAGCACACTGGAATTTAGCTCATCTAATGGATTACTTCTCGTTTCCTCATACCATGAATGCAAACTTTGATTTGAGCCTTGTGACGAGACCTCTGCTGAAAATGACAAAGAAACCGGCTGCCGGATCAAATTTGTATCAATACACGTTTCAAGCTCACATGTAGTCAATGGAAATAGACTTTGACAGCAAACCTCATCCAAAACATCAGCTATTGGATCATGAAAAACTTGAAAAGATTGCTGTAATGTATCCTTTGAAAATGTATGACATCCTTCTAGCTGTTCATCTTTTTCTTGAGAGATTTTACGAAGATTCTGCCTTATAAACTGAAATGCTTCGAAACAAAAGGGCATAGAATCTTCCTGCATCATCAAATCATGTAATTCGTCCTCCATAGCTTCATCTATAATCTGCCCTTCAATTTCATTTGGTGGCTGTAAATATGATGCTACAGGCTGCTCAAGAATTTTGTTATCTGTCTCATCCTCAACATTAACACTAAGAGATTGCTGATTTGTTATAGGCTGTTCATTTGAAGATTTACTATGCAATCTACCCTTCAAAAACTGAAATGATTCAAAACAGAAGGGTACGGAGTCACCTTGAATCATTAAATCATGTGTGTTCACTTCCAAGTCTTCATCTGCCACTTGACAATCAATGGCTTTTGGGGGTTGCAAATCTGAATATGAGAAGTCTTGAACAAAATTTTCATTGCTCTCAAGATGATTCAAATCAAGACTTGTTGAGATTTGATTTTTGATTGCATGGTAGTTATCTCTGATGAACTGAAACGAGTCAAAACAAAAAGGCAAAGATCCTTCACTTACTTCAAACTTTGATGCACTTTCCTCAGCAATGTCATAACTGATATGTGATGGCTGAACATTGTATTCAAGCTGCTGAAAATGAACTTTTTCCTCACACAAACTAGCTGCTGATTTGTCTGCAAGATTAGCTTCTGTTTGGAGAACATAATCATCATCATACTGATCAAACTGAGGCAAATCATCAGTATAAAAGACATCATCAAGCATACATGTCATATCAACAGTTCTTTCTTCGCCAAGATGATCTATAAGACAATCATTATCAGATCTATGACAACTAGGATAAGAAAGAAAATGTTTTGGATCAGCAACTTGTTCTTCTTCAATCAGCGAGCCATGAGCTTGAGCATCATAATCATTTCTTGCGGTGACCTTCTCCATCATCTTTTCCATTGCACTTACTAAAATGTCAAGCTTTACCTCTAGAGATGTCGATTCGGACGGATCTATGTTTTTCATCTCTTCTTCTTTCAACCTTGCCCTTCGGATCAGCATATGAGCCTCTACATTTACTGCACTGTTTTGCATCTCGTGAAGTGTTGCAATATCCCTTTCTCTCAGCTGAAACTCCATCTCCGGGTCAAAGGCACCCGGATAGTGCAAGAGAGCAGATCTAGGAGGAGGCCTTATATCAACTGGCATCGAATAATAAACTTGGTTAAATCTGGCAGAAAATTGTTGTACTCTCTCCCCTGGTAATCTTTTCAGCTGGTTATACTCTTCTACAATCAAGAAAAGGTTCTGCCCGATCATCCACCTGTCGAGAAAAACTTTCACGAACTGCTGGAAATCTGAGATGCTCGCATCAGGCAGGGCTTTGAACCAACTCTTAACTTCAGCTTGCAAAGAAAGAGAAAAAAGCCTAATACTAACATCTTCTTCATCAACTTCAAAAAGATCTAGAAAATTCTCAACATTCTACACATGTTGCTCAGCATTGACATTCTTACATTCACCGTCAAACCTCGGCAAGTATAGATCATAGTTTTTAGGGAAAGCATGGAGAACAGAAGGTAAAACAAGAGGTTTATACCGATCTGGAATTTTACAAGGTGTAGGGGTATGTACAGCAGGTATAGAATCAGTCTTGGTCTCTTGAGGCTCATCAATTTGAAGATGGTCATCACAAGATTTAGAAAAAAAGACTTGATCAAGCTCAAAGGCATGCAAATATTTGGTATTTACAATCTTCAAAGGGAAAGAATCAACTGCAGGCCGAGGATCTCTTCTCAAATACAATATACTTTGCAAAGCCTGATGAGCCCCAATTTTGGTACAATTTGGGCTCATTTTGGCCTATTATACTTGCTCAAACCATTCATTTTTTATTGCTTATGCATGCATTTCTTAGTTTGTTCATGTTGTTTGTAGGAAGAAGGGTAGGCACTCTATCTACGTGACTAATGCATTATGATTCCAGGTTTTGGCATTAAAAGGGAGCAAAAGACAACGAAAAAGGAGACAAGGAAACAACGAGGTGGCACTGCTGGTTTTTAGGAGAGGATGTCCACGGTCTTGGGGACATTCCTCGTGATTCCCACCAAGAACTCCGAGCTCCAATCCATCTCCCCTCCGAGCTTAGAAGCAGCCAGCTGTTCTACAGGAACAGCAGTTACAACTGTTCTACAGGAACAGCACTTATGACTATCCTACAGGATCAGCAGTTAAACTCTAGTTGGACAGCCGAGCTCCTAAAATCAAGGACACTTGTTGGATCACTGTTTTGCATAAGTATAGAGGCCGTAGCCTTTGATAGGTTGTTGAAACTTTCGCATTACTATTGTAATTTTGGAGCACAGCTCAGTTTTTGTTCCTTTTTGTAAGCCAATTTGGCATGACATCAGATTATGAATAAAGAAGGCAGATTTTGATCTAGCTCTGAGTTTTCTTAAGGAGACTATAGCTCTCAGGTTAGGGCCCAACCTGAGAGCCATAGATCCCCTCTGTTGTAGTGTTGTTTGCATTTCGTTTCAACACTCTGAGTTTTCATTTTCACATGCAATTTGAATTACAGGTTGTTGAATTAGTCTTTTTCATGAGCATAGATAGGACTGGTTTATGGTTGAATTGCTTTCGGTTGTTTAGTTAGATTAGCAGGTTGATAATACATTGGAGCTCCAGCAAAAAAGGTTGAGGAAGTCTCCACTGCCATCTCCGTTTGGAGATTGGAGTGCAGCCTATACCAGCCACAAAAATACGCATTTCTTTATTTCATGATTGCTGCAAACACAGTCACGTTATGTTAGATGCTTCCACATGATTCACACCTGCACCACACTCCTTCATCACGGCTTCATGCACATTCTCCTTCGCGTTTTGGATTGTTGTTCATTGAATTTACAAGCACAGGTAGTTTAGGTTAATGCATTTTTGGTTTGGTGACAACCATAAGCATTTGTTTCACTTACACTGCTCTCTCGTTCCATTACCTTCTCCTCCATCTTGATCACGCATGCAACCACATCTTTGACCCCTGCTCCGCTCTGTTATCTCCCAAAGTCTTTCACTCCTCACGTACTTCCATTCTCTAGCCCTTTCGTTGACCTAGCCCTCTATCTTCCAACCTACTCCCTACACTCACTTCCCATCCTATTCTTCCACTTCTGAGCCATCACCAGCCTCATTCCTACCTTACACATCTCCCCCTACCATTTCATCACTCCTCCATCACGCCAAACACTCACGGTAGGTCATCCTGTAGCCGTTTGTAGACATCCTGTAGAAACCAGAGTATCCTGTAGGATCCCCTGCAGACATCCTGTAGGAGGCCACTCACTCGGTTGCTGAGCATCTGAATGCGAGGAACCTCTGTGGATGGATGCTAAGGATCCCTAGGGACCTCTCCTAGCCTCCCCAACCTGTCCCACGCTTTCCTTCCTTCTCCATCCCATCTGCACAACCAAACCCTAATTAGCACTCAATCACAATCATTCCATACACTTAAAGGAAAAATACAAAAACATGTCTTTTATGATGCAAGCAGCTTAGATCCATGCATTTTCACTTATTAGAGGTAACAGCAGCATTGGTAGAGGTTTCATTCACATTCTTTGCATTATAGAGGTTAGACTAGTTAAATTAGGGTTTCCTAGGTTTACATGCTTTGATTTGCTTTCAGTCCATTTTGTCAAGTAGAGTAGTTTTCCTTTGAGAATAGCTTTCGTCCATCAATTAGCAAGCTTCTTCTGAGAGCCTATAGAAGTTGGCTTGAGCCCTAGCGGACTTGTGCCAGCTGACCAAGTGACAGCTGCGACAAGAGCTAGTACTTGTGCATATAGCACCGTCGCTTCCAAGTTTGTACGAACTACCGGGTTGATAAAATGAGAGACAGGAAGCCCCAGGAGTTGTAGCATTATTGCTACAATACTGGAGCTCACCATCTTTTTGGCGCCGTTGCCGGGGAAGCGTCAGAGTATTAGTAATTGTTGCTTTTCTTCTACTTTCGTACTCTTACTTCTGCTCAGTAGTTTATTTCATTTCCATTCTGCAAAAGTAGCTTAGTATTTCTTGCTAGGATTTCTTGCTTTCCTAGCTTAGTATTTCCTGCTTTCATAGATTAGCATTTCCTGCTTTCATAGATTAGCATTTACTGCTTTCCTAGATTAATATTTCCTGCTTTCCTAGAATTAGCTTTCCAATTCCGCAAATTTCATTTGAGCAATATAGTTAGTGTAGATCACTCTGTTTCAGTTTTGCAGGTACCAAAGAAAAAGCAAAAGCACAAAAAGAAAGAAAAGTCCTTTCCATTTCATGCCTCGTAGGAACCGAGATAGATCAGGCAAATTCCTACCAAACACCCCCACCACATCACTGAGTCACCCTTCTCTCTTCTTTGGTGACAGTGACCCAGAGGAACCTATAGGTGAACATCCTGAGATATACCAAGACCCTATAGAAGAAGAAGAGTTAGAGACCACTCCATCTGAAGCCATGGCTGATAATAGAAGAGAAGATGAGAGAATAGAAGGAGCTTTCCCCATCCGAGAGACCAATGGAGAGATGAAAATGAAGAACATTAGCCCCTCCGCCTTGCCTCACTTCCATGGACTGACCACTGAGGATCCTGATACCTTCTTGTTTGAGTTTGTTGTCCTTTGTAGAACCTATGACTATACTGAAGATGAGCAAAAGCTGAAGCTTTTCCCTTCAACCCTTAAGGATGCAGCACTACGCTGGTTCATGGGACTACCTGGGAATAGCATCGCTACTTGGGCTCAAATGCAGCAAGCCTTCAATACCAAGTATAGGGATTACTGTAGGTCTAAGGAAACCAAGGGAGAGATCTTTCGGATGACCATGGGGAGTGATGAGTCTTTAGAGGATTATGAGGAGAGGTTCCAACTTAGTTATAAGCGGGCCAGGTGCACACTTGACCCTGAATCCCTCAAGTTGGTTCTACTCCGAGGAGTCCCTGAAGATCTCTTAGACACCCTTCACATGTTAGCTGGGGGGGACATTTACCAACTGCCTTATGAGGACATCAAGACTGTGTTTAGAAATCATTCCAGGGCAGCTAGGAAACGAGGTAGAGGAAATCTCCTCTCCACTGGTGTCCCTTTCTCCAAACATGAGTTTACAAACCAATTAGAAGATCTTAAGAGTGAGGTGAGACAGACCATTGCCATGCAGCTGGACACATTCAGGATCCAGCAGAAGAAAGAAGAAGCTGAGAGAGTCTTGGCTGTCTTCTGCCCTAGGTGCACCAGAAGACACCCTAAGAACGAATGCCCATTACATTCGGTTGAAGTGTGTTTCGTTTGTGAGGAGGACCACCCAACAAATCAGTGTCCAACCTTACCCGGGTTTAAAGCCATGTACCAAGGGACCGAAGTTCCCACAGAGCCTCTCTATTACCTCAACCAAAGGAGGCCACAAGGATCTAGACCTTATCAGCAGGGGATGCAAGGGGCATCTCAAGCATATTATAACCCCAACCAATCGACTCCCATGCCTTCTTGGGGTCCCCCTGCTCATCCTTCTTGGTCCATGCCTCCTCCATGGTCTTATCCACCTCAGTACCCCACTCAACCTACTTCTCATCCATATCACTCACATACCCAGCCACAGCCTCAATGGAATGCACCTCAGTCGGGGTGGAGGCCTCAGTACAACACTCCACCCGCCATTCTGCCTCCACCTCCAGTTCAACCACAACCATTACCTCCTGCTCCTCCAAGGCAACCTCAAATGCCTGCTCAACCGAACCCGAACCCCAACAATAGACAGGCTCAGCAGGTATATACTGGGGAGACCTCATGCCCTACCTATGCTGTGGAGATCCAGGAGATCAATCTTAGATCTGGAAAGACTCTTCCAGATCGCCAACCTCCTCCCCCAGAGGATGAGGAAGACCATCAGGAGAGTGAACCAAAGCCTATTCCACCCTTTCCTGAGAGACTAACAGCCACCACACAACCCAACCCAGAGGAGGATGAGCTTCTGGGAGAGCTCAAGCAGTTGTGTGTGAAGATACCCCTTCTCCAAGCTATCAAGGATGTGCCAATATATAACAAGCTGGTTAAGGAGAAGTGTTTCAAACACCCAGGCAGACGGAAGAAAGATGCCTCAACTATCAATGTCATAGGACAACTGTCTGACCTTATGCTAGGACAAGTCATCTGCCCAAAGTACCTAGATCCTGGAAGTCCTGTAGTAGATGTTCACATCAATGGCACCATTATCCCCCACACCTTGATTGATCTGGGGGCGGCCATCAATGTGATGACCAGGGATACCATGCTTAAACTCAATCTTCAGGGTTCCTTGAGGAAGACCTCGACAGTACTGCAATTAGCAGACCGCTCCACCGTGACTCCCGAAGGGATTGTGGAGGATGTCATGGTCTCCATCGATTCTTGGGAATACCCTGCAGACTTCCTGGTTCTGCAACCAAAGGCCAAGCTTACTGGATATCCTCTCATCTTGGGAAGGCCTTGGTTAGCTACTGCAGATGCTTACATAAGTTGTCGGGCAGGAAACATGACCATCAAAAATGGTCCCATGTCCAAGCAGCTAGTCCTATACCCTCCTGCCCAACCTTCTTTAGAGCATGATTTACCACTCTGGTTGGAGGAAGGAGAAGAAGACGAGGTGTATTCAGCACCTCTGTGTACCCTAGATACCACTAAAAGAAACCCCCCAACCGAGGATGACTTGATTGAGACTCTGATCCAAAACCCACCTACCAGTGCGCTACCTCTAGAAAAATTGGTGGAGGATGCCCAAGCTAGCACCTTAGTGGATCTTTGTACAACCAACCCTGTCACTCCCAGAGTTAAGAATGTGGAGTTCGGCCCTGAGAGAGCATTGAAAATCAGCTCCTCCCTATCTCCTTCCCAGGAAAAGGAGCTGTGTAGTCTGTTGGCCAACCACCTAGATGCTTTTGCTTGGAGCTATAAAGAGATGAAAGGAGTCCATCCCTCGGTCTGTACCCATCATATATACATCAAAGAGGATTGTAAACCGGTTAGGCAACCTCAGAGGAGAATGAATCCAGCACTTAAAGACATTGTCAAGGAAGAATTGCAGAAACTGTTGGATGCCGGATTCATCTACCCCATCTCAGATAGTGAATGGGTGTCCCCTCTAGTGTTGGTTCCCAAAAAGAATGGGAAGTGGAGAATCTGTGTGGATTACCGTGAGCTGAACAAAGCTACCAAGAAAGACCATTTCCCTCTACCTTTCATAGATCAAGTGTTGGATGGACTGGCAGGAAAGAAGTTCTTCTCTTTCCTGGATGGGTTTAGCGGGTACAATCAAATCCAAATCAGCCCGGAAGACCAAGATAAGACCACCTTCACTTGTCCTTGGGGTACCTTTGCCTACCGAGTCCTTCCCTTTGGACTATGCAACGCTCCTGCTACCTTTCAGAGAGCTGTCTTGAGCATCTTCTCAGAGTTGGTCCATGATGCAGTAGAAATCTATATGGATGACTTTACTCCTTACGGGGCTAACTTCCAGGAAGCATTGTCCAACTTGGGAAAAGTCCTCGCCAAGTGCATCGAGATGAACTTGTCCCTTAGCCCTGAAAAATGTGAATTCCTAATGACTGAAGGGACCGTGCTAGGCCATACCATCTCTTGCCAAGGGTTACAGGTGGATCCCAACAAAATTGCTCTAATCAAGAAGGTTCCACCTCCCCAAAAGGTCAGGGATGTTAGGAGTTTCTTGGGATTAGCGGGATACTACAGGAGATTCATTAAGGACTTCAGCAAGTTAGCCTCACCATTGTTTGGCCTATTGGCAAAAGATGTGGAGTTTAGGTGGACTGACGATTGTCAGAAGAGTTTGAATGAGTTAAAGGACAAGTTGGTGTCAGCACCAATCCTGAGAGGTCCAAACTGGGCCCTACCTTTCCACATCCACTCTGATGCCTCGAACAAAGCCATAGGTGCAGCTTTAGGACAAGTTGAGCAGAAACTTCCATATGCCATTTACTTTGTTAGCAAAAACTTGTCCAAAGCTGAGCTGAATTACACTGTAACCGAGAAAGAGTTCTTACCTGTGGTCCATGCATTAAACAAGTTCCGACATTATATTATTGGTTACCAGACCTTTGTACATACTGACCATGCTGCTATTAGATATTTGATGAATAAACCAGATGTGAATGCTCGTATTATTAGATGGTTACTTTTATTGCAGCAGTTTGATTTAACCATTGTTGATAAACCAGGTAGAGAAAATGTTGTTGCTGACTTTTTATCTAGATTGGATTTGTCTGCAGATGAAGATGGGACGGTGGATGACCAGATGCCTGATGAGCATCTGTTTGCTATCTCAGTACTCTCTCCATGGTTTGCTGATATAGCAAACTACCTTGTTTCAGCTCAGTTCCCTCCGCACCTCTCTTCAAAAGAGAAGAGCAGAATCATCAGAAAAAGTGCCTCATTTACTTGGATCGGGGGCAACCTGTTCAAGCTTGGCCCCGATCAGATCTTAAGGCGTTGTGTAAGGGAGGAGGAAGTCTTTGATATCCTCCTCACTTGTCATGATGGGCCTTGTGGAGGGCATTTTGCAGCAAAGAGAACTGCCTTCAAGATCCTGCAGGCAGGCTACTATTGGCCCACACTTCATCAAGATGTCAGAAGATATGTCAGTCAGTGTGACCAATGTCAAAGAATGGGGAAACCGACCCAAAGGGATGAGATGCCTCTCCAACCTCAAGTGACTCTTGAGCCATTTGAGAAGTGGGGCATGGACTTTGTGGGTCCAATCAATCCCTCTTCGAGGCAAAGATCCTACATCATTGTGTGTACTGACTACTTGACAAAGTGGGCAGAGACCAAAGCAATCAAGGCAGCAACAGAAGAGAAAGTGGCCGAGTTCCTAAGAGAGAACATCTTCTACAAGTTTGGCTACCCAAGAGAGCTGGTGACCGATCAAGGGAGCCAGTTCACATCAAACTTGGTTGAAGATCTCCTAGCTCATCACAAGATCAAGCATAGGACTTCCACTCCCTATCATCCTCAAGCAAATGGGCAGGTGGAAGTCACCAATAGAGCATTAGAAGGGATCTTGACCAAAGTGGTGAGCAGCAGCAGAAAAGATTGGGCAGATCGCCTGGTTGAGGCCACATGGGCCTACAACACCACTTGGAAGACCACCACCGGTTTCACACCATATGAGCTGGTCTATGGGAAGAGAGCTTTGCTGTCCATTGAGTTTGAGTATAACACTTTGAGGATGGCAGCTCAGCTGGACCTAGATCTCAGCCATGCACAGCAAGAAAGGTTATTGCAGCTGAATGGACTGGATGAGCACCGCATGCAGGCCCTCCTTCACTCAGAAGTGGTTCAACTTCAGAGGAAGGTGTGGCATGACCAACATCTCCATGACAAGCAATTTCAACCGGGAGATTGGGCTTTGTTGTATGATTCCAGATACAAAGATTTCAAGGGGAAGTTGAGAACCAGATGGCTGGGACCATATTCAGTGGAAAAGTGTCATGACAATGGATCTGTCCTCATTCGAACCATTGATGAGGAAGCCATTCCCATGCTTGTCAATGGGCATCGATTGAAGATCTACAGGAAGCCTCCCTCAAGACAAGAGTTCATCAAAACAATGGAGAAGGCAGTATTGGTCATAGAGAAGGGTCCTGCCCCTGCTTTGGGCACACCCTGAAGAATCTAAAAAAAAAAAAATAATAATAAAGATCCTTGGGTGAAAACCTCTCTGAGGCGCCCAAGGCAGGTGGTAGGGGTGAAAACCTCATTGAGGCGCCCCTGCTATCTTTCAAAAAAAAAAAAAAGAGATAAAGATCCTTGAGTGAAAACCTCTCTGAGGCGCTTAAGGCAGGTGGTAGGGGTGAAAACCTCATTGAGGCGCCCCTGCTATCTTTCAAAAAAAAAGAGGAAAAAAAAACAAAAAAAGAAAAAATACAAGATCAATAAGTCATTATGTGAAATTTGCATGCAGATTGCAGGTGTTCTATGGAGGAGAGGAAGCCTCTCAACTCAAGGCCAAAAGTCCTTATCATGCAGCCGGGACACCTCACCAGCACCTCCTCCAAGAATGCTTATGTTCTTCAAGGTATATGCACTTTCATTATAAATTGAGTCTCCTACAGGAAGACACAGATTTTCTACAGGAAGGTGCAAATTTCTACAGGAAGAGCTGCCTGTCTACAGGAAGCTCTGTATTTCTACAGGAAACTTCCTGTAGAAGCTCAGAACGGCCCAGAATGCGTTTCATGAGCAGATCTGATGACTACGGGTTGGTGTGGACGCATGCAAGCCTCTTTTGGGCCCATGCACGACGCTGTTACCTTACTCCACCACCCGTGTCGACATGCGGCCAAGTCCCTGCACCCACAAAGAAAATCGATGAGTTCTCGCGAGCAGGCCATTTCCAAAGGTAACAAATGACGAGATCTCATACCATATGCATCAAGAGCGCTGGGATCGTGATCGAGAAGCCAGAACCGCCAGCGTGCAGCATGCACCCAAGGAGAAAGGACTGTGACGAGACCCCTCGCGGGGATCCTGTAACAGTCAAACCTGCATGAGTGGATCCCATTCACAGCACCGCCATCCGAGATGAAACGCGGGCGCATGAAAGCAAAACCATCCACTCCAGCGTCAGCAACCTGTAACCATGAGCCTCCGGGTCTGTGTAAGCCGCGTGCAGCAGGTAGATCCGTCGTCCAAAAACTGAAAATCGTGTGCAGACGCGCGCAGGTAAGTGTCTCAACCTTCTCTCCATCAAATCGCATGAATATTACTTTGATTTGTTTGCATGGCGTAAGAGTGAATGGTTGAGCAGCCGTATGGCCAGTTGACTAGCCACGTCGGCTAGTTATGGTATAGTCGGATGATCGGGTGGCAGCCACGACGAAAAAAATCAGCAGCACGCACGTGAGAATCCGTGGGAATGAGTTCAGCAGAAAAAGGCGGCGGCAGATCTGTGGGAATGAATGCGGCAGCAAGTGAATACGCCAGTGAGTGGTTGATGACGTCGCCCAACGGTCCGGCGGGGACAGCTCACCCCCCGCGCCACGAGCTGCGCCGATTCAAAATCTAATCGGCTAGATTACGCGCATGTATTCATCAACCTCCACTTCAAAACTTGAGTGGCTCTTCTGATTTCCTCGGCACGTTGATACGCCAAGCTTTCGGCTACCAGAACACCGGTGAAGCGCACCTCAACCGCAGTCCAATTGCAGTCCTCCCCGAAGTTTGCATACTGCTCCTACAGGAACAGTTTCTACAGGAACGCAGTCCTACAGGAAGCAGTCTCTACAGGAGCGCAGTCTTCTACAGGAACGCGGGTGTTCACGTAAAAAAAGGTGGCCGAGTAACGAGGTAACCCTGGAATCCTCATGCAATTGCTCATTTAAGGTGGTAGGATTGTCAGTTACTGTCTGGGTAAATGAGAAAGTAGACAAATTGTTGTCTGTGTGCCCATACTGCAATTCTACAGGATTGTTGCGTGGTTAGACTGTGTTATAAAATTTTTGTGGGTTATACGCATTGTTCTGCACTCTGTCACCGAAACTAAACTCTCTTCCACCATCACCACCTCCGGTTAAGAAAATTGTGCCATCATGCCGGGTGGATTTATCAGGCGAGAACCCACAGATTCCACCAAATTAAGGAGAAATCCCGCAGTGGTAGAGCTCTTCACCAGAGCACAATGGATGCCTTTTTGTGATAAGCTGCAGGGCTACGATGATGAAGTAGCCGAGGAATTCTTGCAGGCATTGAAGCCTAAATCCCAGACACTGGCCACAGTAAGCTTCAGAGGTCTCAGCCTCCAACTCACCCCAGAGCATATAAGTCGAATCACAGAACTGCCCATGGGTCTGTCGTGGGATAAAGAAGAGCGGAAGCAGAGCCAGCAAGCAAAGAAAGAATTCTTTCCACCTGAGGAAGAATTCTCGGAGGATAAAAACGGGGTAAGAAGAACGAGTTTATCACCACCTTGGAATGAAGTCAGTTTGCAAATCATGAAATATATTACTTGTGAAGGCCGGTTCAGCATCGTGTATGCATACCACTTTCGGTTACTCACTGAGTTGAGGCACCGAATTGACCTTCCTGTAGAGCAAAAGCTGAGCATCCCTTATTATCTCCTGCAATCCTTAATGGAGTGTGCTACAAAGCTACGAGAGGGCATACCTGATCAGATAGCCCACCATGGGTTAATAAAATTGCTTGTGGAGGATGCACTGCACTCGTATAAAGTTCCCCTCTCCTGGGAGTCATTTAGGAATCTAACACGAGATGGGGACATTAAAATGTTGATCGAAGATAGTGGCTCCTCCAGCAGTGAAGACAAGGAAGCAGTGGCTGAAGAAAAGAAGGACGAAGAAAAGGGTGGCACACCTATCCTGTCAGCAAGGGAAAAGAGGATGAAGAGCAGAATGGACAAAGCAGAGGTGGCCCACGTCAGCCCAAGTACCTCAACAGCACCTGCAACAAAAGCAAAAAGCAAAACTCCAGCAGGCAAGCAAGCGGAAGTGGAGACACCTGTGTCTACAGGAAAGCAAAAACTGGCTTCTACAGGAAGCCCGAAAACACAAACACAGGCTTCTACAGGAAGCCCGAAAACAAAGACAAAGGCTTCTACAGGAAGCCCGAAGATCAGTAAGGAGCAGGCTTCTACAGGAAGCCCAAGAGCAAAGACCAAGGCTTCTACAGGAAGCCCGAAAATCGTTGGAGAACAGGCTTCTACAGGAAGCCCAAAAACGGAGACAAAGGCTTCTACAGGAAGCCCGAAAGTGCAACCACAGGCTTCTACAGGAAGCCCGAAGACAGAGACAGGGGCTTCTACAAGAAGCCCGAGATTGGAAAGAGGGGCTTCTACAAGAGGCCCAAAAGTCATTGAGAAACAGCCTCCTGCAGAGAGTCCGAAGACAAAGAAAGAATCTTCTACAGGAGGCCCGGAAGCGGGCAAAGCAGGGTCTTCCACAGGAAGCCCGAAATCTGAAAAGGAGGGGCCCTCTACAAGGAGCTCCGAGAGAGCAAAACGCAGGAAAGAGAAGGCTGGCATTCTCGAAAAGGAGGCAGCAGCGGCACTGGTTGCCCTCAGCACACCTCCAAAACCGAAAGAGAAAAGGGAGAGGGAGACCCCTCTACCATCTGAAGCCAGGAGAAGCAAGAGGATGACCACGGGCAAGCCACAGCCTCCACCCAGCAGCCAAACCACTTCAGGGGATGTCCCTACTTCACCCAGTGCAAGGACCCCCTCTAAAACATCAGCCACCCCCGAAAAGGGGAGCCCAAAAATAACTTCCTGGACACGAAAGATAGGCCAGTCGCCTTCCGAAGCCCGACTCAAGGAAATAGGAAAGGGGAAGGAAGCATCACCCTCGTCACCACCAGGGGCAGAGGAGGCAGGGCCATCAAAAGTAGAAAAGAAAGAGCCTGCTCCGGTCCCGAGTCCTCGGCCAAGGACAAGGAGCAGGAGCAAGGTTGCTCAAGGATGAGCAAATGGTTCAGCTGGGGGGTGATGATGAGCCCCAATTTTGGTACAATTTGGGCTCATTTTGGCCTATTATACTTGCTCAAACCATTCATTTTTTATTGCTTATGCATGCATTTCTTAGTTTGTTCATGTTGTTTGTAGGAAGAAGGGTAGGCACTCTATCTACGTGACTAATGCATTATGATTCCAGGTTTTGGCATTAAAAGGGAGCAAAAGACAACGAAAAAGGAGACAAGGAGACAACGAGGTGGCACTGCTGGTTTTTAGGAGAGGATGTCCACGGTCTTGGGGACATTCCTCGTGATTCCCACCAAGAACTCCGAGCTCCAATCCATCTCCCCTCCGAGCTTAGAAGCAGCCAGCTGTTCTACAGGAACAACAGTTACAACTGTTCTACAGGAACAGCACATATGACTGTCCTACAGGATCAGCAGTTAAACTCTAGTTGGACAGCCGAGCTCCTAAAATCAAGGACACTTGTTGGATCACTGTTTTGCATAAGTATAGAGGCTGTAGCCTTTGATAGGTTGTTGAAAATTTCGCATTACTATTGTAATTTTGGAGCACAACTCAGTTTTTGTTCCTTTTTGTAAGCCAATTTGGCATGACATCAGATTATGAATAAAGAAGGCAGATTTTGATCTAGCTCTGAGTTTTCTTAAGGAGACTATAGCTCTCAGGTTAGGGCCCAACCTGAGAGCCATAGATCCCCTCTGCTGTAGTGTTGTTTGCATTTCGTTTCAGCACTCTGAGTTTTCATTTTCACATGCAATTTGAATTACAGGTTGTTGAATTAGTCTTTTTCATGAGCATAGATAGGATTGGTTTATGGTTGAATTGCTTTCGGTTGTTTAGTTAGATTAGCAGGTTGATAATACATTGGAGCTCCAGCAAAAAAGGTTGAGGAAGTCTCCACTGCCATCTCCATTTGGAGATTGGAGTGCAGCCTATACCAGCCACAAAAATACGCATTTCTTTATTTCATGATTGCTGCAAACACAGTCACGTTATGTTAGATGCTTCCACATGATTCACACCTGCACCACACTCCTTCATCACGGCTTCATGCACATTCTCCTTCGCGTTTTGGATTGCTGTTCATTGAATTTACAAGCACAGGTAGTTTAGGTTAATGCATTTTTGGTTTGGTGACAATCATAAGCATTTGTTTCACTTACACTGCTCTCTCGTTCCATTACCTTCTCCTCCATCTTGATCACGCATGCAACCACATCTTTGACCCCTGCTCCGCTCTGTTATCTCCCAAAGTCTTTCACTCCTCACGTACTTCCATTCTATTCTCTAGCCCTTTCGTTGACCTAGCCCTCTATCTTCCAACCTACTCCCTACACTCACTTCCCATCCTATTCTTCCACTTCTGAGCCATCACCAGCCTCATTCCTACCTTACACATCTTCCCCTACCATTTCATCACTCCTCCATCACGCCAAACACTCACGGTAGGTCATCCTGTAGCCATTTGTAGACATCCTGTAGAAACCAGAGTATCCTGTAGGATCCCCTGCAGACATCCTGTAGGAGGCCACTCACTCGGTTGCTGAGCATCTGAATGCGAGGAACCTCTGTGGATGGATGCTAAGGATCCCTAGGGACCTCTCCTAGCCTCCCCAACCTGTCCCACGCTTTCCTTCCTTCTCCATCCCATCTGCACAACCAAACCCGAATTAGCACTCAATCACAATCATTCCATACACTTAAAGGAAAAATACAAAAACATGTCTTTTATGATGCAAGCAGCTT
The DNA here is from genome assembly GCA_031772625.1 of Pinus tabuliformis. Lineage (NCBI taxonomy): Eukaryota > Viridiplantae > Streptophyta > Pinopsida > Pinales > Pinaceae > Pinus > Pinus tabuliformis. The sequence goes on from CM062816.1 coordinate 276,457,248, forward strand.
AGATCCATGCATTTTCACTTATTAGAGGTAACAGCAGCATTGGTAGAGGTTTCATTCACATTCTTTGCATTATAGAGGTTAGACTAGTTAAATTAGGGTTTCCTAGGTTTACATGCTTTGATTTGCTTTCAGTCCATTTTGTCAAGTAGAGTAGTTTTCCTTTGAGAATAGCTTTCGTCCATCAATTAGCAAGCTTCTTCTGAGAGCCTATAGAAGTTGGCTTGAGCCCTAGCGGACTTGTGCCAGCTGACCAAGTGACAGCTGCGACAAGAGCTAGTACTTGTGCATATAGCACCGTCGCTTCCAAGTTTGTACGAACTACCGGGTTGATAAAATGAGAGACAGGAAGCCCCAGGAGTTGTAGCATTATTGCTACAATACTGGAGCTCACCAAAGCCTTCTTGACATTCTTGGGAAAAGAGAAGAAATAATTTATGACAAACAACAAAATGTCTTGGATGAAATTCCAACTTGAATACCTGATCTGTCCATGTTGTCCTTTCATGTTTTTGCTGGTCGAGATCATCCTCCAGTGGAGTCTTTGGATCTGATCTCGAAAATGATTTAGAGTCGCCGAGTGAATGATTTCAGCCTTTCAAGTGTCTGATCGTTGTCCACTATCAACAATCAGATCTGAACTTGATACATGTACTGGGGTAAAATGCGAATGAAGTGTTGTATTCACAAGCTCACGGAGATTGACTGAAGCAGCGTTTATCTACTTCCGCTTATGCAAAGCAAAAGCGTTTCGAAGGCTACCTGGCATAACTTCAGGCTCCGTCTAAGACTTATGAAACCAACACATCAACCCACAAACAAGTTTGTTCTCCCCAGTATGGTCGCCAATATGTTAGCGCTTGAAATTTCACCTCAGGCTGAGAAAGGTAAACTCCAAGGCAACATCAAACCACTTAGCCTCGTAGCTAGCACTACGGGGAAGGAGAGGGCTCTCTCCGGTCTATCTCGGTAGGGATCTTCAACGGGCAAGATAACCAATGAGGAAACACTGATTTTAGGCTAGTAAACTGATAAAAGGTTTGATTTGGGATTTTTAGGGTTTTGGTAGAAAGTTGGGGAAAGGCAATTCTGGGTGCGGGGATTGGACACAGTTTTCGTAGGGGGTTCTTTGGGGCGAGGTAGGAAACAGTATTGATGCCTTTGATAGAGATGAATGGATGAGAATGACTGGTGAGGAGTTAAGGAGAGCAAGCAATAACCTTGAATTCCCCTTAAACAGTTGAAAACATTGATATTAAGCAAACTTAAAAGCAGAGCATGACAATCATGAGTTCTACTTTAACACTTCATTTGCCTAATGTGCAGAAGGAAAAGTAAGGAAATGATTCACATAACACACTTACAAGTACAAAGAGAAACACACCATCAATACATGTGACCACAAGAATCCCAAAAAGGACTGCAAAACCCTGGTCTTCCTTTGCCAAAAATTGCAGAGATACAATGAGTAATACAATAAGAGCTTCTCCCTCAAGAGTCCAACCATGAAAATGAGCAAGAGAGTACATAATATAGATCATCTAACATCTTTCCTTGCCTCTAGGGTCGAGCTCACTATCCTAGGAGCTGTTTCAACCAATTCTAAACTAAGCACTGAAAACTAGGCAGTCAAAACAACTTGCCTCTATAAACTAGGAAACCAATTCATTCATTTAATTTTCACCTATCTCATGAATGAATCTTCCAGAAGAGATACATAAGTGTAAAAGTGTCATAAATTTACATCATTTACAACAATAAGGATAAAAATCAACTCCAAAAAGTCAAACACAGTCAAAACTGCGTTTTGCTGAGCTGTAGGCTGAAATCCTGAGCAATTTGCCTGACGGGTCGCGCGCCAAATCCTGACGGGTTGCGCGCCTTTGAGAGCACTTTTGGGGCACTTTCAGGTGTTCAAATGAGGCAAGAGTAGGCTTGTTGGAAAGGTATGTGAGTCTACTTTCCATCCCAACTGGAATTTCTGAATTTGGTTGTCATTTGCCCCTCCAAAATTGCAATCTCCCATTACTACTTTCTGTGTGTCAAAAATGTGGCAGAAAGTCATTTTTTGCTTGTTTTTTGACTTTCAGGAGGCCCAAAACTTCATAAAATCTCTTGGAAACGGGTGAGCATGTGTAACTTTTCATGACAAATCCAGAAATGCTGAGTTTTCCCGGAACGGAGTAGCCAAATGAAATGGTCACGCGGGGGGTGAGACCCGTCAAGCTGAAAAACCTGTTTTTTGCCTGAAAAAACCAAAATGCTCAAAATTTCTTGGAATTTGTGCTGGGGCTGAGCTATTTAGTATCATGCTCCTTCAAAGAAGCCTCAACCAAGATATGGAGGGGATCGGACCTTTTCCTTCGTTTTTGTGCTTTGGCCAGCCGTCTTTGGAGAACCTTCATTTTTGCCTTGCATACGTGCATTCGGGCCCAATAGTGGTTTTTCATGTTCCGGAGTAGGCTCAACTTCTGGTGTTAACTCACGGTCATCACTTTGCTCATAGTCGGTTTCGGTTTCTAACATGGTTTCAAGGGCAAAGTGGCCGAAATGTACTGTTGCTTCTGCTTTGAAATCTGCTGATTAGAATGTTGTTTCAAGGGGACAAGGGCACGAGGGAAATGTTAGGGGAGGGATACTTTAAAGGGAAAACGGGAATAATAATAAAACAGGGAGTTTAGGGGAAGAATTATTGCATATACATCATCATACAATTTCATTTGCAAGGATGTTATGAGAGGTAGGGTTTAGGGTTTGATTTTTGATTTCTTAATATTTTTGGTAGGGAAATTAAATAACAGTGATAAGGGAGTAAGAAATGGGAGGTGGGAAAATGTAGGAACAATAGGAATGAAAAGGAATACCTTAAAACAGCAAAACAAATCCTAGCAACTTTGATATTTTCAAGCAAAAGCACATGGAGTCTTTACTTGCAAATGAAGGCTTTTAAAATATTATCATGATCTTCTCAAGCTTTAGCAAACCATAATTTATATGATTGAAGGCCTACCGGACAAGCTTGAACAATTTGTGGTCGCTTGGCAGCTTGCTGGTAATTTTCTGTGGAGTAAACCCTGATGGGTCGCGCACACTGCCCAACGGGTCGCGCGCCCTCAACGGGTCGCGCCTGTGTAATTTTTACACTGTTGGAGGTGCCCTGACGGGTCGTGCGCCTTCAATGGGTCGCGCGCCAGTCTCGACGGGTCGCGCGCCTCCCAAACTCACCGAATTCACTCAAACGCTCTTGCAACTGATTTCTCTATCACTTGGATGCACAATGGAGCTTGATGGAGGGAAATATAGCCTTTATAGCCTGGCTTTGAATAAATTTCATGTCACAACCCACTTTCTAATGTTTTTCCATGACACTTTTTAAACTTTGAATGTTGTTGTCTTTTTGGTTTCCTTTTGTCCTGAAATTGATTGATTTGATGTTTTTCCTTGATAATTTTTGCAGGGATATCTTATGAGGGGTCTTGGCAAGGGAGCCAGGGTTGCGTGTTGCCTTTCAAAGAATTTTTGAAGTTTTACAATTTTTACAAAATTTTGAGAAATGAACTTGGCTTTAAAAACAGGGTTTTTAAATCCAAGGTGAAAATTAACTGTACAAGATGAAATTTTTCGAAGAAACATTTTGAAAATCATCCCTCTGGCTTGCTGGGCACTTATTGACCTTCAGAGACATGACCTTGAAGATAAATTTGACCTAAACCCTAGACCTAGAAATTTTGACCTCAAGACAAGACAAATAACCTTGAAAAATTTTAATGACTAAAACAACTTGATCCAGCGGTGCCAAGAGGGGGACAAAGACACCAGCTCCTCCATCAGGGTTATGGCATGCCTAATGGAATACAAGACACTGATGAGACACCTATTTATGCAAATGCAAAGAGCTTTGATCGCTGATGGAGGGCTACTAGACCGACTCTAACACCCGTGATTGATGAATTATTGGATGAATTACATGGAGCAATTTACTTCACCAAGTTGGACCTTTGTTCAGGATATCATCAAATCATAATAAAGACTGAAGACATTCTGAAAACAGCATTTATAACTCATGAGGGTCATTATGAATTTTTGGTCATGCCTTTTGGCCTTACCAATGCAGCTTCTACATTTCAAGGTTTGATGAATTCCATTTTCAAACTCTTCCCTAGCAAATTTGTGTTAGTATTTTTTGATGATATGCTAATCTACAATAAGTTTTGGAAGGATCTTGTTCAACATGTTGATAGAGTGCTCAAACTATTGGAGGAGAAACAATTATATGCAAAAACCTCCAAATGTTTCTTTGGAGTACAAGAGGTGGAATATTTGGGTCATATTGTATCTCATGAAGGCATTAAGGTAGACCCTAGCAAAATTAAATCCATTAAGGAATGGAAAATTCCCACATCCATAAAGCATCTGCGAGGATTTCTCGAGTTGACAAGGTATTATCGCAAGTTTGTTAAGAATTATGGGAGAATAGCGGCACCTCTAACAACATTACTATCACAAAAACCTTTATTATGGAATGTGATGCCTTAGGAAATGGAATTGGTGTTGTTTTAATGCAAGAAGAAAGACCCATTGCTTTCGAAAATCATCCAATCAAAGGAAAGTATTTACACAAAGCTATTTATGAGAAGGAAATGTTGGCAATACTACATGCACTTAAGAAATGGTGACCTTACCTAAGGGGAAGACACTTCAAGGTAAAAACAGATCATGATAGTCTTGAATACTTTTTAGAACAAAGATTATCTTTAGAAGAGCAGCAAAAATGGGTCACAAAGATGTTGGGTTTTGATTTTGAAATCATCTACAAAAAAGGGAAGCAAAATGTTGTTGTAGATGCACTCTCAAGAAAGGATGAGGATGTGGAAGCATTGCTTAGCGCCATTTCTATTATCCAACCAGATTGGATAAACGAAGCAAGGGATGAATGGAAAAATGACGAAGAAGTGTGGGCACTCATTCAAAAGTTACAACAAGACCCCAATTCATCTGATACGTTTACCTGGAAAAATGATTCGTTATGGTACAAAGATTGCTTATGCCTTTGTAAGAATTCCCAACTCAAACAAAAGATTCTTATGGAATTGCACACCTCTCCCTTAGGAGGGTACACAGGATTTTTAAAAACTTACCACAGGGTAAAGAAGGAATTTTTTCAGGATGGCCTTAAATCGGATATTCAAAAGTTTGTGGCGGAATGTTTGGTTTGCCAACAAAATAAAGTTGAAACAATTATGACCCCAGGTCTATTACAACCTTTATCCATTCCAAGTCAATGTTGGGAGGATGTTTCAATGGATTTTATCACAAGTTTACCCAAGTCCGAAGGAAAGAGTGTCATCATGGTGGTAGTTGATAGAATTACCAAGTATGCACACTTTTGTGCATTAGCTCATCCCTTTAAAGCCAATACAATTGCTACTGCATTTATGGAAACAATTCAAAAGCTACATGGAAACCCAAAGATTATTTTAAGCGACAGAGATCCCATTTTCACTGGAAATTTTTTGACATAATTATTTTCTTGTCTGGGTACTAAGCTAGCTCATAGCTCATCTTATCATCCTCAATCTGATGGGAAAATTGAGATAGTAAACAAATGTTTGGAAGGATATCTTCATTGCTTTGTATCTGATAAACACACACAATGGATCAAATGGTTGCCTCCGGCTGAATGGTGGTATAACACTTCCTTCCATACTGCAACAAAAATGACCCCATTTATGGCACTTTATGGATATCATACACCGTCCATCACATCATATTTAAGAGAAAATTCTAAGGTTCAAGCAGTGGAAGATAACATCAAGCATCAACAACAAGTTCTCCAACTCTTAAAGGATAACGTCACTTTGGCACATAATAGAATGAAATAACAGGCATATCAACATCATAGCGAAAGAAGTTTTGATGTAGGTGACTGGGTATTTCTACGGCTACAACCATACAAACAAATGTCCCTCAATCAAGCTAAGAAGGATAATAAATTATCAACAAAGTATTATGGTTCGTACAAGGTGTTGCAAAAGATTGGTACTGTGGCATACAAATTGGAGCTTCCTACAGCTTCCTAAGTGCACCCAGTTTTACATGTTTCATGCTTAAAGAAGGTTATAGGTGACAAGCTCCTAGTTCAAACAATATTGCCAAAATTTGACAAGGAAGGAAAAATCATATTGGAACCTGAAGCAGTCACAAAAATAAGAACTCGGCAACTACGAAATCAATCAATTTCAGAGTATCTCATTAAGTGGAAGAACTTACCCGCTAAAGATTCCACATGGGAGGATGAGAATTTTATACAGAAACATCCAGAACTACTCAAGCGTTGAGGACAACACTTTTCTAAAGGAGAGGGGCATGTTAGGTCCCTATAATACTAGTGTATTCCCTTATTATTATTGTCATTGTAGCCCCTTATTGTTATTGTTGTGCCCATGTTGTCCCCATATTGTTATTATTGTGCCCCATAGAAGCCCACTATTGTTATTGTTGTGCCCTTACATTATTATTGTTATGTCGGCTTTGACTATATTGTGACCCCTTAGACTCCTATATATAGAAAGGAGGTCTTGTCATTTGTATCATCCAAGAATTGTTCATTTGTGTAATGTAAAGGAGGTTTCCCCCTCAAAGAGGCTGATTTTGAAGTCGTTGCTCTATCTTTTCTTCTATTTTGTGAGCTGGTTGCATAACAAATAAATAAAAACCAAAAGTACACACCATATACACCAATGTGAGCATGGAGCATAACTCCAACATAAGTGAAGAAGACGAGTTATGCAATAATTTTCTTAGAGAATAAGATAAACTCCTCCAAATACATTCATACATTCCAAATCCACATCTCCTCAATAATGACTACACGCTCTCTATATATACCCATTCACTTATTGTACATGTGGTCCCTTCGTCACTAAGTGGGCCTTATTAAATATTCATTTCCACATTACACGTACATTTAACCCCATATTCAAAAGTTTGTGGCGGAATGTTTGGTTTGCCAACAAAATAAAGTTGAAACAATTATGACCCCAGGTCTATTACAACCTTTATCCATTCCAAGTCAATGTTGGGAGGATGTTTCAATGGATTTTATCACAAGTTTACCCAAGTCCGAAGGAAAGAGTGTCATCATGGTGGTAGTTGATAGACTTACCAAGTATGTACACTTTTGTGCATTATCTCATCCCTTTAAAGCCAATACAGTTGCTACTGCATTTATGGAAACAATTCAAAAGCTACATGGAAACCCAAAGATTATTTTAAGCGACAGAGATCCCATTTTCACTGGAATTTTTTTGACATAATTATTTTCTTGTCTGGGTACTAAGCTAGCTCATAGCTCATCTTATCATCCTCAATTTGATGGGAAAACTGAGATAGTGAACAAATGTTTGGAAGGATATCTTCATTGCTTTGTATCTGATAAGCACACACAATGGATCAAATGGTTGCCTCCGGCTGAATGGTGGTATAACACTTCCTTCCATACTGCAACAAAAATGACCCCATTTATGGCACTTTATGGATATCATACACCGTCCATCACATCATATTTAAGAGAAAATTCTAAGGTTCAAGCAGTGGAAGATAACATCGAGCATCAACAACAAGTTCTCCAACTCTTAAAGGATAACGTCACTTTGGCACATAATAGAATGAAATAACAGGCATATCAACATCACAGCGAAAGAAGTTTTGATGTAGGTGACTGGGTATTTCTACGGCTACAACCATACAAACAAATGTCCCTCAATCAAGCTAAGAAGGATAATAAATTATCAACAAAGTATTATGGTTCGTACAAGGTGTTGCAAAAGATTGGTACTATGGTATACAAATTGGAGCTTCCTACAGCTTCCTAAGTGCACCCAGTTTTCCATGTTTTATGCTTAAAGAAGGTTATAGGTGACAAGCTCCTAGTTCAAACAATATTGCCAAAATTTGACAAGGAAGGAAAAATCATATTGGAACCTGAAGCAGTCACAAAAATAAGAACTCGGCAACTACGAAATCAATCAATTTCAGAGTATCTCATTAAGTGGAAGAACTTACCCGCTAAAGATTCCACATGGGAGGATGAGAATTTTATACAGAAGCATCAAGAACTACTCTAGCGTTGAGGTCAACACTTTTCTAAAGGAGAGGGGCATGTTAGGTCCCTATAATACTAGTGTATTCCCTTATTATTATTGTCATTGTAGCCCCTTATTGTTATTGTTGTGCCTTTGTTGTCCCCATATTGTTATTATTGTGCCCCATAGAAGCCCACTATTGTTATTGCTGTGCCCTTACATTATTATTGTTATGTCGGCTTTGACTATATTGTGACCCCTTAGACTCCTATATATAGAAAGGAGGTCTTGTCATTTGTATCATCCAAGAATTGTTCATTTGTGTAATGTAAAGGAGGTTACCCCCTCAGAGAGGCTGATTTTGAAGTCGTTGCTCTATCTTTTCTTCTATTTTGTGAGCTGGTTGCATAACAAATAAATAAAAACCAAAAGTACACACCATATACACCAATGTGAGCATGGAGCATAACTCCAACATAAGTGAGGAAGACGAGTTATGCAATAATTTTCTTAGAGAATAAGATAAACTCCTCCAAATACATTCATACATTCCAAATCCACATCTCCTCAATAATGACTACACGCTCTCTATATATACCCATTCACTTATTGTACATGTGGTCCCTTTGTCACTAGGTGGGCCTTATTAAATATTCATTTCCACATTACACGTACATTTAACCCCATATAATCTACCCCTTAGGGTTATACAATATACATTTAATCCAATGCGTGCCCCACTTGGTGTCTAAACATAGTACCATCCTTCAAAAAGCTTTTTCCTCAAAGTTTTGTAGTTAAGGGTGTTACATGTGATGAAACCAAATAATATGATTTCCTTATATTTCTACATTCTTCTTGCCATTAATGATTCTCCATCCATCAAACTCAATTACTTTAAGATTTAATACTTGATGGTTTCTTGTTGCATAATCTTAATATTGTTCTATATAACATGAAATACTAATGAAAATGTGTTTGTTAGGACCTTTGTCTTAACCAATATTGGTGGGATGAGATTCCTGGTTTGCCAAGTCCATGTCTTCAATCATTTGATCGATTGATTATTCTTCTTTGAGATCATTAAGGGTACAGTTCGTTGAAATTTTGGAATTGAGGTAGCTGAGTGGAAGCATTTAATAAGGTTATAGACCATATTCCTTAACATTGAGCATTCAACTTTTAGAACTAAGAGTTTCCTCTTTCACCATAAAAGAGTGTCTAGAATCACTATATTTTGAGATATGTATTGGTGTTTATTCTCATGTACCCTAGTGGTCACAAAGAATTTAGACATCTCGTTGTTATTTATAAAATCTCCATGCCTATGTAGTACTTTATGCATTTCCTATATTTCGTACAGTCCATGATTATGAAACTTCCCTTGATATCCAATTAGGGGATATATAATGAGCACCTAAGGGAACAATTCCAAAATACTGAATCAATCTTTCCCAATTAGTAGTAACTCAAACCTTATTGAGAATCCAACCCTAGAAGTGAGAAACACACTAACGTTGATATGATACAACACACATAAGAGAACAAAGCCTTCATGGGAAACCGACAAGATTTCCTATCTCAAAATCAAATAAAATCGCGAAAATGGGAATTGAATCTTTTTTCCATGAGAGATTACCTAGAAAGTGAAGAAACCAAAGGACCATATTTACCAAACCATGGAGTAGGTGCCCCAAGGTACCTCATGTACTCCAAAGCAAGATAAGTGTTGATGATCTGAATTTAAACAGGACGCAACAAATTACAGATATAACCATAAATACAAAGATGCAGTAGAAATAACACTTCATTTCATTAATATCAAATGCTGAAATATGCTTACAAAAAAAATGGAAATAATATTAGCTCGGGCGATGTTAGCTTATCTCTAAGAAGAGATGTGGCAGCTACATCCCTCTGAATTGTGTTACAATGAGGCTCAAGGGCCTATTTATTATTGAAAAACATGAGAAAACCCTAAACAACCAAAACCTTAACCCAAGGAGATGTAACGGCAAGAGTTTGTGGGCCCCGTTGGGGTTAGTTGGGCAACCAACTTCCCATGTTCATAACTTGTTCATATTATCTTTGTTTGGCACGTACGATACCTTGTTGGAAAGGTCTCTCCAAATACTACAGGTTTTGTTGCAAGACATCGCTAATTACTATAGGCTTGCAACGAACCTCAAAAAAAGTCGTTTAGGGGGTCAAAACTACTCCGGAAGTTCAGGACCTGAAAAATTGCTAAAAATAGTAAATGATGAAATAAACAAGGAAACAAAATAAACTAACTAGAGATCTTGGTGGGATAGGTGGGTGGCCACCATTATCCACCTGGATCAGTTGAATTCCAAATAAATCCTAGTGTAGAGCACTAGCCTGAGGTATAAAACACTAAGAGCTAAGCCCAATGCACTCAGAAAATGCTATGGAATAACAATATGATTCAACAAAGAGTGTTTCCCCCTTTTTGTTTAATCACAATGAAGCATCACCAAGTTTCCTTACTAAACATGATATTTGCATTCTGAGTCATTATCCCACCTATTCCCTACATATATTTGTTGCACTTCAAATTAATGCCCAAACATAAAGACTAACTTGCGTGAGGATTCAATAGGGGTGATGTAAGTCCCATTTTGCCTTGCTCTTGTTGTAGTATGGTGGCTTGTGTCAATTGATGAGTGTCGAATTATGAATGTGATACACACCGCCATATACAAGTGAATTTCAATAGAAACATAGGGGATAACTTGAAAATAAATACCCTCATTTTCTATTTAGGTCACCTTCACTTAATCTTGAAGCCTCATTTGCTAGAGTGTAAACTTGATGATTTAGAGTCATTAAAACTTGGAAAAAGGTGACATCCTTGAACCAAAGGGTTTCTTTTTTTATTCTTATGGTGAGGCAATAAAGCGTGCTATTAGATGGGGCTTTATTATTGGTTTTAAAGTTGATAATTATGCTCGAATCGCCAATACAATCAATGTACTCACTGTAGTTGCATTTACATAGAGTAATATCTAAAGGAAACATCTTGGCTTAATTATATGTTGTGGTCCCCAAAACCCATTTATAAGTCATTAGGTTTAAGAATAATCTTTCCCTTACACCCATGACCCCTAGGTTTCCTTTCAAAGCTCCATCAGATAAGAGAATGTGTGTTTTTTGCTTATACTCCCATTCTTTGATGTCTTCCTCTTTCATTCTTATTTGTCATTCAAAGTGATGGATTGGCTGAGGGGTCCATGATTTTGGATGAGCAACTCCTCCCATGAGAGAATTTGAAAGCCATTTTTTCTCTTCACAATTGAGCCAAGGCATAAATTAAGCCTACCTACCCTTGATTTTGATGTCTTATGCTAGAAGGCCCCTAGATTTTATAATTATTGAACCAAAATTGACTAATATTTGTTGGAACATGGATTTGTTACATGCCAAACAAACTTCCCAATAGATAAAATTTGATATTGTTTCCAAATTCTTTTGAGAACATGTTTGTTTATGAATGTTCCATTGTAGTGTTCAAACCAAAGAGTGAGCATGTCTCACCATGACTTCAAGGTTCTCATACTGTGCTCAATCCCTCCAAATGCTAATTGCCAAACTTACTTCATATCTGTGTAATCAAGGAAAGGCAACAATGGCTTCAAATATCCACATCACATAATGTACATCAATATGGTGTTTGAATTCCCCTTTCCCTATAGGTTCTCCATTGTTAGGATCCATCATTGTATCAAACTTGATTTAATAAGATGGGTCACTATGGAACAAATATAGACATAATTTGGTCTTAGTATCTAGCTATGATGGGATAGTTTGATTTCCCCAACCTCTATGATCCAAAACACAAGGATGAAATGGAATGAGAGAGGATTGTGACTAAAACTAAAGGGGATAAATGAGAAAAAAATGAGATGGAGGAATAACTTGGCCATTGGTCATCTTCTTCAACCTAGGGCCATATAGAAAACATAGTGATAAGACTTTGGCTTTCTATATAGTATTTCAAAGGGAGAAGTTCATGCCTATGTTCTAGAGGTTGGTTCCCTATGATGTTACCCTTCCAAATGTTGATCAATAGTCCAATGTATGGCACCTAAGTAAGTTTGGATTAGATTAGTAACACTACAACTCTGAGCAATTTCCAAACATGGGACCTTTTCTTGCTCACCAGTGAGCTATCTAGGAATCTCTTATGATTTCATTGAAAATATTTTTTGAGGATGACCTTTTTTCCACCATTCTAGCTTACAACAAATTAGTCTCCATTCAAGCTTTGTTCCCACAACCATATTTATGATCATATAATCTTTGATGCCTATGCCATTTCTTTCTTTGGGAGCTTGAGCAATGCTTCAATTGACTATATGGAAGTTTTTTTATTTGATTTCCCTCCTAACCAAAGGAATTTACAATTTTCTTTTAATACTTGTTGCATAATTATGACCGGGGAAAGCATAGCCAAACATTAATAGATTGAAAGTGCATTCAACCGAGATTTGATGAGAACCACCTTATATGATGGGTCCAACCAATGAGACCTCCACTACTAGAATTTGGACATAATACTACTAATTATACATTTCCAAGCTTGAGCAAAGGGGTTGCCAAGTGAGATTAACATTCCAATAAACTTGAAGGAGGATCAAGTATCTTTGGGAGGAAACAATAATATTTTGGAAGCACGAATGATTTGTGATTTTATATTCCACCCATAGATTTGTATTTTACCATTATTTACTTTACCTTTTTATATTCCATCCATAGATTTGTATTTTACCATTATTTACTTTACCTTTTTATATTCCATCCATAGATTTGTATTTTACCATTATTTACTTTACCTCCCAAATCACTAATAAAATGATTTAAAACACATTTGAAACACTCAACAATAATGATCGAAGCCCCTCCAAGTTGAAGTTTATTATCTACAAATTTTGAATGGTTCAAACTTTTGACTTCGTTGTTTAACCCTATTCCTAGTAGACTATCAACAACCCTTTCTAATTCCAACTTTATGCTCAATGCCTCTGCCATTATAATATACAATAGTGAGCAAATGGGGCATTCCTATCAATCCCCAACTATTTTAGAAAAGGTTAGTGGGTTTCCCATTTACCAAGGGTGCAATCCATGATCCTCTAACATAATCAAAAATCCAGGGAACACAATTATTATTAAAACTAAATTTTCTTAGAACATCAAAAGGAAGAGAGAGTACCTTATTCAATCAATTATGCCGGCCATATCTAATTTAATAATCATTCACTTATCTTCATTCTCCTTACTTGTGTATATTGTCTCTTGGACCGTGATGTTGTTACAATGATTTGTCATTTTTACATGACTACAACTTGATTGTCAAGGATCATTTTGGGGATAATCTCCTTTAACTCATTTTGCATGGTTTTGTAGGAAGAATTACATAATCATATTGGAAAAAGTCCAGAGAAAGAAGATGGATTTACTCTTAAGATCAATGTAGGAAAGAATGAATTCATGTTGCCTCCAATTTTATGGTTCTTCTAGACCTACTGAAACATGTGCTTTAAGTCAAATCTAATTATATCCCAATAGACCCAAAGTAAAGGAATGGAGAAATCACCATGACTTAGGTATTTGTTAGGGGTAAAGCCCCAAATAGATTTAATGTTTTCTTCTTCCTGTATTTTTTGTTCAAGTCAACATTTTCATCTTTGGAAATCAAATGGGGATGTTCTCTAGCAATGGAGTTAGGTTTTGCCTCCTCCCATTCATGTACAATGTCTCAAGGTGTTTTCTAGTTGCCTCCTTGATTATTAGGAAGTCTCTCAACAAGGAAGCCTCTCAAAATTGAGCCATCTCATAAGGATATATATTTCACATTATTTTTATAAACTTTACCTTTATCTTGTTGATGAAAGAATGAGGCATTCCCATCCCCAAATTACAGCCATAAGCTCTGAGATTTATTTAATTTGAATGCTTTGCAGAGTTTGTTATTTAAGGCTCTTTCTTCTTCCTAATGTTGATTTAAAATGTTTTCCACTTCCATTATTTCACGAAGGGCTTCAATATGAGACTATATTAGTAATTGTTCTTTTTATGAGGAGATGTCTGAGAGCTTTACTCACTCTATGGGGCCGAATTTTATAGATTTCATTTTCTATTCCCAAATGGAAATGGGCAAGAATTTGACCTATCCCCACCACTCTTCTAAGATAATCTTCAAAAATTTAGGGACATGAAGACAAAGAGGACTAAGTTTGAATGGAAGATACGTGCACACACACACGCCCCACCACCACTAGTAGTAGAATTGGAATATTATATTTTAATAAATATTGTAGCAAAGTTATTCAAGCATACAAAATAGAGTTGTTATGGAGTTTGAAATAAAATTTGTAACTCTTATAGACAAAAAAAGAGAGTATGTAATTTCTTCTCACTATTACATTCCAACTATTAATGTAGGTATATTGCTTAATGAAAACACCTAAAATCAAACAAATTTAGAAAATATGAGACCTAAATAACACATGTTGGTTGATTGCTTGCTCCTGACCAACCATGGAATGGAGAGAGGTTTATTGGTCCACTTCTCTGGCCTCTTTATGATGATGCACAATCTTCTCTTCTTTAGGATTTGCTTGGGCTAAGTTGATAGATATACAATGGCTAGAGGATATAGAAAGAGAGTTCTTGTGTAATTTAATACCATATTCTGAGCATATTACATTCTAATTTGAGCTAATCCAACTTTTGCTTTTGTTGAACAAGAAGGCTCATTGCATTTACATTATGAGAAACGTATTGTTATTCATTATAATGGACCTTAATGGAAACTATATGAAGGGCTATCTCAGTGCATTGAATAATCTCTCAAATTTGAGCCATCTTATAAGGATATATCTTTCACATAAATTTTCTAAAATTTGCCTTTGGTTTATTGATGAAAGAATGAGGTATATCTATCCCCAAACTATGGCCACAAGCTCTAATATTGAACACTACACATTTCTTTTTTTGATTTGAGTGCTTTATGGAGTTTTTTACATAAGGCTCTTTCTTCTTCTGATGTTGATTCAAAATGTCTTCCACTTTTATTCTTACCTGAAGGGCTTCAAGCTAAAGTTAGATTTATAATTTTTCTTTGTCAAGAGAGATGTATGAGAGTTTTTCCCACTCCACGAGGGCAATTTTTATAGATTTTGGTTTCTATTCCCAAATGAAAGTGAGTAAGCTATGACACATCCCCCCCACTCTTCTTAAATAATCTTCGCACCTTTGGGGATCTGAAGATAGAGAGGACTAAGTTTAATGGAAGCAACCCAAAGTCTAGAGGTGGGAGGATGTGAAAAGTGATTGGTTGATGGCATGATTATGGAATTATAATATTGTTGCTCAACAAAGGCAAAAATATCACACACCTCCCTCATGCTTAATTGTAAAATGCACTTTACATTGATGTGTGCACACACACACACACACATACATATGTGTGCATGCATGTACACACAAACACACTCTAACTAGCATAATTGGAAGTTATTATTTAATAACAATAATAGTAGAGCTATTAGTAAGCATAAAAATGGAGTTGTTATGGAGTTTTAGATAAAACTCGTAACTCTCATAGATAACAAAAGAGAGTTTGCAATTTCTTTTGGCTTCCAAATATTAATGTTGGTATACTACTAAAAGCACATAAATTGAACAACTTTAAAAAATACAAGACCTAAAAAAACACAAGTTGGCTGGTGGCTTCCTCCTGACCAACCATGAAATGGAGAGAGATTTATTGGCCCACTTTCATGGCCTCTTTATATCGCTACATAATCTCCTCTTTGGGTTTTCCTTGGCCTAACTTGATAAATATCCAGTTGTTGGAGGCTATAGAAAGAGAGTTCTTATGTAGGTTTATACCATATTCTAAGCATATTGCATTCGTATTCAAGCTCATCCAATTTTGCTTTTGTTAAACAAGAAGGGTAATTACATTTACAATATGAGAAATATAGTGTTGCTCGTTATCATGGACCTTAATGGAAATTGAATGAAGGGTTTTTTTGGTGTCCTTGAAGAGTCTCTACATGATGATGAAATATTCTTCCCACCTCCTACAAATCCTCGAAATCCACGAGTTTGATTCCCTCCTAAATTATGCTTCTAAGAATAAGGATCGAGTATAGATTCAATTGCTTTGGATGAAAAATTACACCCATGGAGAATTTTGAAGTCCACCATACTTCTCCTCTAACACAAAAATTACTAAAACTTAGACTAAAAGGGCCCACTTAATTAGACTAAAGAAATAGAGGTTGAGGGTAGAATTTCCCTAAATCCAACACTTGAAAGTAGACACAAAATGAAATGAAAATTGAAATCCATAGTTAGATAATTGAGCCTTGGAGAAACCAAAGAACAACAATGCAAAAACTGAAAATCCTTTGCAACAACCAAGACATATGAATGACTCTTACCTGATTCTTGATATTTGCATTGATTCTAGGGGCCCTAAAGCAAGGTTCAAGATAATCTAAGGAAGGAGGTCCAATGTTAAGCACAACAAATTTCAAACCCAACCAATCAAGAAGGTGAGTATAACTTGATTTAGAATTTCATAATTTTTTTGAATTGATGGAATTGAAAGATATCATATATTAACATTGCATAATCTATTATAATATTTGAGAGTATTGAAATCATTTTTACATTAAAAAGTAGCTTTGTTAATTTAAAATTACAATTACAATCATGATCCCCCAATGGGGGTGGGCAAACGGAGGGAAATCGTGCTTTTGGGGTTGTCCCCTCATCACACATGGTTGAGATGCAGGGATTTAAGTGTGGGTTAAGGTGACGGTACCATTACCGTTCGACTTCTCTAGAAGTAAGTTATCGGAAGTTAAATGTTGTTATGGGTAAGGAATTAATTGTTGGAACTTGGCTAATGAGTGTTGGTCATAGGGAAAGCAATAAGGCCATCGAAGGGAACCATGTGGGCTCGCCTAGGTGTTGGCTCAGCTGGCGAAGCGCAGTGGACGACCATCTTGCAGTAGTGTGGCTCAACATCGCCTTTCAGATCAACACTTGGGACCCTAACAAAAATTTGAGAGATGAGCTTCTTCATTGCGATAAGCCTGGATGAGAATTTAGTTGCATTACAGTCAATCTTGACCGTGGGTTTCAAGCTGGCCTTGACCTTTGTCTACTAAAGGTAACCTCTCTGTCTTATTTTCGGGTCCCCGATTAGTTCTTAATTTGTGAAGCGGTTGGATTCTGGGATATGTTTAGTTTGTGATACGCAATGTGGAATTGGGCCTAGGTGGGTGGCATTGGATATTCAACTAAAGGGGTTTTAAGGTGTATGGGTCATGGGGTCACAATTTCTCAAGCCTTAGACGGTGTCTTGGTTTCTAGTTTGATTTTGTCTTTGCCCTAGCATTTTTTTCTTCTTTGTCTTGGTCTAGATCTCGTGACCACCTCTTTCATTGTTCTGGGTTTGTATGTGCTTAATTTTCTCTCTCACCCCCTGTTTAATCCATGTTATCGTTGGCCCAGGGTCAGTTCCTCATGGGTAGGAGCTTTGGCTAGATGGGTGATAGACACAAGAACTTGGAAGTTCATCATTTTATTGCGGAAGGTATCTTTGTTAGTGGATTAGTTTGGTCTACAACCTTTGTGTCTCTGTTAAGGGTTTCTTCCTCTTGGGGGTATAACACTCTGAGGCGAGGTTGGCCTGTTGTGCCTCAGGTTGGTGTTCTTGCCTCTGTTCAGATAGGCTACTTGGGACTCCTTTTTAGCTCAAGTTCATAAACTACTCTTGTCTGGTGGAAATGTCATGCTAATGAGGGAGGCCGCATTGTGGGGGTGGCCATCATGTCTTTGCAGGTCATCCGACCATCAATCAAAGTTCATCTTCAATTAATTTAGAAGGGAAGGATCGTGAAGGTGAGGTGGCACATGCTCCAGATCGTTCTCCAGGACAAGTGGATGTTCCATCTTCCTTGGAGTCCATCGCATATCAACTTAGAAGAATTCAAGCAAACACAAACATTATCAAAGAACACATGTATGATTATTGTAACGAATTGGTAGCTTACATGAATGACATTCAGTTCAACCAAAACGAGATTCTGGAACAACTGGACAATCTTCGCTTGATCCAATGTCGAACCAATGAACGTCTTCATGATGTGGAAGCTCAAGTTGAACACATCGACTTCCACATGCATGAACAGGTTGGATTTCTTGTTGCACCTCCTGTAGTTCCTCCCCATCCTCCTCCTTGATATGTTGTTGTCTGTATGTGGTATCTTGTTGTCTCCTTTTTGTGTTGTAAGGCTCTTTAGCCCTGCACGAATAATGACTGTATGGGTTTATCTTTGGCAAACTTTGGCTCCCCTTGCCATCAAGTCTAGTCGAAATGAGGCTTGGGGGGCTGTAGAGAAACATTTTGTACTGCCCGGTTTTATGAGAATATAATTGATGAAGTTTGACTGACAAAAAAAAACAATTACAATTATGATGACCTAACCAATTTTAAATAATGACACATCGTGTGTGTGTGTGTGTATAAACCCTTGCATAACATATTTTAGATTAATTTAGGATTAAAATAATAATAATAATAATAATATTAAGTGTTCCTCTTCAATTTCATTAATCACCTCTTTAAAAACAAGATATAGTATTTAACCTTTTCCTACATATAAAATCTTAATAAAATATTTCATTTAAAAAATTCAACAAAAGATTCAGACAACAATATAAATTGAACAAACATAACAAAACAAGTGTAATATGTAGTGTTGTTGCTTAGTACTCACCTCTTATATATATATATATATATATAATTTTTTTTTTATTTTTTTTTTTCGAAGGTGGCAAAACCTATCAACTCAGGTGTCAAACCAACAATGAGGACAACCATCTCTGGTATATATATATATATATATATATATATATATATATAATTTTAAATTAATATAATATTAAAAATTAATATAAAAGTTTAAGATAACAAGAGTTTTTTCATAATCTTTTGTGAGATCAATTTTTATCTACAAGTGGATTAAGAATTTGTATATATCAAACTTTATTTTAGATTTAAGTTTATACATGTCGAATTTTATTTTAAATTAAAAAAAATCTAATCACTCATTGCGCTGAGAGGCGCTCTACAACCCAATATAGGGGAGATGTGTAAGTGTAATATAAGACAGTTTGTCAACATTTTTACATGTGAGTTCAATATGTTAAATTTATATTAATATTAACATGTTAAATTTATAAGATGTAAAGGATTGAATAATTAAACTAGCTACAATTTATATCTTATATATTTTAATGTGGCAGAGGGTTTAGATCAAAAATAATTATAATCTTTTGGCTTTTACATTTAATTTAATTTAATTTTTTTTATAAAATAAAATTCAAATAAAATATTGATAACATATTTTGATTGTGAAATTAGAGATGGTTTTTAGGTATGTGATATTGATGAATCATGGTATTGGCCCATGGTATTGTAACAAAGTCTATTTACATGTTAATAATATCTATGATAAAGTAGGTGTGAATATCCATGGTTAAAAATATTGTTATATTGTAAGTTTATTGTAAGTATTAAAGTTTTTATGTAATTAAATTTAAATATAGTTACATAATCGATCCTCGATCGGGGTGGAGAAGATAGTTGGGCATTGCCGAGATCCGTGCCATGGACAGAGGTTGAATAAGAAAGGATGGTGGACAGACGTTTTATGGCCCTCACACACTTGCTTTCAGCCACAAGGTGGCAATGCGCATGAAGGATATTAATGGAAACTGGAGAGGTAGACGAGACATCTCCTTGCCTGGGTTTTATGCTATGAGCTTAGGTCGATTTGGAGGTATTGTTCTTGGCATTGTTATAGGCCTGCTCACAAACTTTGGGTCGCACGAGAAGGTACCACACGAGGTCTGCCATCCAGGTGCAAACGACCTTACCCTCTTCCCTGTGGACAACGATTGCAGGTATGTCAACTCAGTGTGCTTCTCTCATGCCCTTATCCCTGCGATTCACTTCTATTTGATGCTTCACTGGAGAAGAGTCTCCGAGATGATGTCTTGGGTTAGAAAGGAAATCTTCCATGAAATTTGGGAGGAATTTTTTTTTTTTTTTGATGGGATGTCTAAATATAATAGAATTGTCTTTGTCTGTTATGGAATTTTACTTTCTAGGATGTGCATGCATTTGGGGTCTGAGTATTGGAATTCAGTCTGCATTTCCTGCATGGGTGATTTTGTCCATTATCTTGTCTTTGTGATGTACCTGTTGACCTTTAAGAGAAGTAGTCTCCTGAGAAAGGATACGCTAAATGGATTTTGGGTTTTGCTTCAAGAAGGCTCAGGGAGCCATGGGTTGTTGTGTTCGGTCTGTCTCAACATACCCATCTCATAATCATGGGAGAGAATTCATTTTATAGCCTTAACGCTTACAATTATGTGGTATTATGTTGTGGCAATTATACAAGTTTGAATTCTCAGTGTGTGCACCAAGACCCTACACTAGTATGTCACCTCGAGCTAGAGGTATTGGCATTTGATTTTAGGTTATCATATCACCTTTGTGGTTGGAAGAGTTGCAACATGACACATCAATCCTCTAGAAGAAACACCTCGGCAAGGGGAGGTCGGGGCAAGATTCAAAGTGTTCGTCAACGATAGGGAGGCAACCAACCCCAACCACGTCCAGCGAGGGGACGAGGCCATAAATCCACCTCTAAACTTATTCGGGAATTTGTTTAGGTCTATCAGGCCAATACACAACCTCATATCTGCTAGTTAATCTCTGAGCAGGAAGCAGATTTAAACCAACAGGCAACAAGCATGGATATGGACGTGGAGGAATGGCGAGACTTGGTGTTGGACTCTGGACATTCCAGAGGTTGATCCTCTCAATATAAACAGATTGTTTATATATATTGGTTGATGAAGAATATTGTGGCTAGAGCCTTGGTGACTCCTTCAGCTAGCCCCTCCAAGGCTGATCCCGACCTCTAGGAAATTCATAAGGAATTTCAACTCATTCAATTCTAGATTCAACAATAGAATGCCCACCTTAGCCGCACATAGAAGCACATTCCATTTCTCCCTCTAATGGAATTGCTTGGTTCTAGTGCGAAAGATCCAACACTCATGGACTTGTTCGATGACTAGCAACATGGTTTGCATAAGTTTGAATTTTTATTTTTGCTCTGTATAGATGAAGGCCTTGCAAACTTTGATATTATTTCTTATTTATCTAGTCGCTAGGAGAATTAAGGATAATCAAACATATATAGTTATGATAGACAATCTCAAACTCTTTTGTTTTTGGATGGCTTATAATGCGGGTAGATGACCAACAAACCCGGTTTCCCAATGGGCAGATTGAGGCCACCCAACCACCTGAATATGGATGTAACCTACCCATTTTTGTTGAAAATGAATGAAAAAGGTCCCGCCAAGCTTATATATATATATATATATAATCATTATTATAATTTATAAGGTAAAATAGATCTTAACTTATAACTACTACTTATATGTTATATATTTTAATGTGATATGTATATAATGATTTTATCTTATCTAAGAAGTTATTTGTAATTTTATTAATAAAAACAAAATTACAATATAAGAAATTGAATTTTATTATTTTTATTACTTTTTATGGACAATACAACTTCTTCCTCATACCGAAGTCTATGCTAACCTAGATCCATCTTTACTTCAACCTAGATCCATCTTAATTTCAATCTACCAAGCTCCGAGAGGGATCAAATATCTTTTCATTTTAAAAGAGGTTTGGATCTAGGCTGGTTTAATTCTCACCTTTAAATAGACTATATTCGACATGAATACCATAGGTGAATACGATGAAGTTATTTTTATTTTAAAGTTTATTTTATTACTTTTATTTTATTTTGACGAAGTAAAAATGTTTTCACGTTACTAATTTTATTTTATTTTTATTTTTATTTTAATTTTTATGCAATTTGAGCGAGTGGAAAGGACGAGACAAAACATTAGAACATCTCTTCCATTATGGGATGGAGAGCCAACGCAATTACTTTTAGCCTTTTATTATTATTTAATTTAGCAGAACATGTGGAAAAGACAAGACATCTCTTCCATTATGAGATGGAGAGTGTCTCTCAGCGCAGTTACTTTTAACATTTTATTATTATTTAATTGAGCAGAACATGCAGAAAAGACAAAACATCACATCTGCATTGAAGAGGCCAGACCCGTTGCAAGGATTGATCATTTTCATCAGTGTAAGTTTAGGGAAACCTTGGAAATTGAAAGGAAGCCTATCAATCTGAATAGAGACGATGGTCGAAGCATTAGCAGGTGTTGGATCCCTGCCTTACCTTCCTAATATATATAAATTTTATTTTTATATTTTTCCATTAACAATTTTTAGCGTATATATATATATATATATATATATATATATATATATATATATATATATGTGTATATATATATGTATATGTATATGTATATGTATATGTATAAAATTTATTTTCATATTATTATTTATTTTATTGTTTGGAATAATTAAATTTGACACACACACACACACATATATATTTTATGGGTTGTTCACGGACACTGTGTCACTGCTACATCCACGGGAAAATCCACGTAGATCAACCCAAAGGGATCTACCCGCCGACCAAACTAGCAAGGCCTAACGCCAAGGGTGTCACGAGATTTGACCGAGTGACCTACGAGGTACTTAGCAATGGGAAACTATCCCTTGGGGCTATATTATTTTATTTTAGTTATTTCTATAGGAACTTCCTTTTGATTTAAATAATAACATTAATTTAATTCATTATTTATATTTTTATTTGTTTATATTTTTATTTTATTTATTTTCTCATTATTATTTATTTTATTTATTAGTTTTATTGTTTGGAATAATTAAATTAGACCCTATTATTATATGACCTTCTTTTTTATTAAAATAATAATAATAGAATTAATTTGATTCATTGTTTACAACTACTTTATTTATATTAAAAATTTGTTTATTAATAAATAATAATTATTTAGTCAAAACTTCTTGTTATATTCTAATGGTCAGAAAACATCTCTGCATCTATTTAATTTAATGCTAAAATTTGGTTCTTCATCTTGTTCGAGGGAGATTGCCTTGGAAATTTACCCTTTTTGGTAAAATTCTAATTCCCTTCACCTCACTAATATAAAGCGTCGAATGCCAAAGAGGCTACCAAAAGGGCGGGGGCTGAAAAGGGAGTTGTCTTTAGTGCGACTTTTTGGAGATTCGGGTGACGGAATCCGGCGGAAAAAAATGAGGCTAAATCTTGATTTGTATTATTTAAAATGGGTTTTTAACTGCATATTTGGATTCAGCACCCTGAAAAACCCCTAGGACGCTTTTATTGTGCAGAAATTACCTATCAACCTTGCAATTTCAATAAATTGCTGCCGGATTTTAGAGAAATTTGACCGGAAAAACCCACCGGAAAAGCTTCCAAAAAGTCTCACTAAAGACAACTGTGCTGAAAAGCACGCAAAAGCAGACATTTCTATTAAATTCGCATTCATCATCAGATAAAATCAAATTTAAACACGCCACTTCAACCTCGTTACGGCTATGGGGTTACGGTTGAAGACCAGTGGTTACGGCTGAATATTTTCGCAGAAAATGTATATATTTGGTTGCAATTGAGCAGATCTTGTTGTTTTGGTAGCCAAAGGCGTCGACATATTGTGCTTTCACAAGACTTGAGGTTAGCGGGCGAAGATCACCATGGCCTTGTTCGCAAAGTTTTGCCTTAGTGGATTCTGTAACAATTTTAAGACATAGTGAAGAAGCAGTCCAGTCCGACTATTGTATAATTTTATGTTGTTGGATGATGAATCCACAGTGGCAGCTTCAAACCCTCGACCATACTGAGTGGATCTTAAAATAAAATGAATTTCTCACTGGCTGGCGATTAATGCTCTCGCAATGATCATGGAATGGATTGGAATGGCTTTTGACCTGTAAATCATTTTTAAGTAACAACGAGCAGTGAACAGTGAGCAGTGTGAGAACATGGAGTTTTTATGCAGCAGAAGTATCGAGCAGTGAGCAAGGAGCAACGATAACCTGAACAACAGGGAGCAATGCGAAGTAATCTTGCATTTTATAGACCTACATATTTCTCGAAACAGGTTGGACGACAAATGCATTCAAACATGACAAAGGAACAAGAAATTTCAAAACATGTGGAGACAAATGATTTAGGACAAGTGAAAATTGCCTCATCCGCCAAAGCTGGGAAGTGGGTTTGGGTCAATGCCAAACAATATCGGGGCATTTTAAAATGAAGAATAGCCCATCTAAAATGGGAGCAAACAAGGAAGAAACGGTCTAAAAGTAAAAGTACTGGAGCCCTTCACAAAAAACACTCAAACAAGTCTCCTCTACAAGCACGTGGCAACAAGAAGTCCAAAGGAAAAGTCATTGATGATTCTTCCTTATATAGTCCCACATCCACACCTCTCATTTGGTCATCTGATCTTTATGTGAAAGAATTGTTAAATGCAAAACAAAGGTTGGAGGTTTTAGAAGCTAAAGGGCAGGAAAGAGGTCATAAAATTCATATAATAATAGCTGAGAACAAGGCTTTATCAGAAAGCAATAAAGTTTTAAAAGAACAAGTGGCATTGCTACAGGAAGCTCTCCTGATAGGGAAGACATAATGGCAACACATGAAGGCGTATGTGCGAAACATAAAGAAATTTGTAGTGGAAAGTACAGAGGTGGTGAATGTGAAATCATCCCAGGATAAAGGGAGAATGATTGCCCAAATAAACAACCATGAAGAGAACGCAAGAGAAGAAACTAAAGGAGGTTCCACCAAAGTTTCCAAAACTTGGGCTCAAGTTATTTGCAATTATGCTAATAAGGAAGGAGAAACAAATATTCAGGTTGACAACATGCAAGATAGTGAAGGCAAGGAAAGACAAAATAGGGCAGCAAACATAATTATTAAAGGGGTGAAAGACTATGGGAAAAATGAATGCACTCTTGACCTTGCAAGAGACTTCTTGAAAGACAAGTTGCTATGGCAAGGACAAATATACCAAGCATGGAGGGTGGGTAAGTTTAACGGGGAGAGAACCAAGCCCATAAAAGTCATTATGCCTAGCTTGCATAATAAATATATCATTCTAAGCAAAGAAATATCTCTTGAGGGGTTCTCGTTTTGTCCTAGAAGAAGATTTAACTGTAAAACAACAAGAGGAAAGAAGGGAGGAAATTTTAAAGGTTAGGGCAGCAAGAGATGAAGGCAAGAGAGCATGGATTTATAAAGGTAAAGTTGTGATAGGGAGATTTGGACCTCCTTCCAAAATAGAGCAGCAAGATGGTAATAAAGAAGAGGCTACAAACTCTTCAACAGGAAATTAGAAAGCAAGGTTAGTATGGGAAAGCAGGGACAAAGACTAAAATGTGAGTCTTGCATGTCAAAATAAATAGAAATCAATTCATACCCAGGTTTCCTTAAGATTAGTTTGTTGGAATTGTAGAGGTTACCCATGGAGACGAGGACCTGGGTTAGGGCCTATTGCGGAAGATAGAGACATAATTTGCCTCATAGAAACACATGAGCATTAAGGTGGTAAGACACCTCTGTTTGAAGGATACCAGAATATGGCAGTGTGGAACAAGGCAGTAGGGAATGGCAAAGGGCGTGAGGGTCGTGGTTTTAGTAAGGGAGAAAGAAGGTCGTCTCATTCAGTTAGGAAAAGAAGACTCAAAGAAGGAATTCATTTGGTTTAAAATATCAGAAAATGGAAACCACATCAGAAGTGCAGCATGCTATTTTGCACTGCAGGTTTCAAAAATCTACAAAGGTAGAGGGCCTGACCACAAAGATCCATTTGCAGCCTTAAAAGCGGATATTGCAACATATTCGCAGCTAGGTGAAGTCCTTATACTGGGTGATTTCAATGCTAGGACTGCAAGTGAGCAAGCTAGCATTCTTTGTTGTAAAGATGATTGTGACCCTATTTGGCTTACAGAATAAAGTAATCATCAGTGGGAAAGAATTTCAGAGGACAAGGGCTGCAATATCTTTGATGAAAAATTTCTTACTCTATGTGGGGCCTTTGATTTAGTCATTTGTAATGGCTTGACTAGATGGGAAAAGTCCGGTAATTTCACTTGCAATACTTACAATGGAGCAAGTGTGGTAGATTATGTAATTTGCTCGCATGGTTTGTGTGAGAAAATGGAGGAAGTTTTGATTGGAGATTAGTTGTGCGACTTGAAATCAAATCACAAGCCAAGTTATTTATGTTTCTCTTGGATTGGAAAGAAACAATTAGAGTAAAACATTTAGCATGTCCAACAAATCCTCCCACAGGGCAAAATTCTTTTGACCCCATAAAATTGTAATACCTTCAAAATGACGCTAGAGAGGCTCTTCGAGAAGGAGAAAATTACAATTCACAACCTTCATAGTCATGAATTAACACATTTAATTCAATGCGCACTTGCAAAGTGCAAAAGAGCAAAAATTAAGAAGTCTGAAACAAATTGCTTTCCGGTTAATGCTTGGTTTGACGAGGAATGCAAAAAGGCAAGGAGAATGTGGAAAGAGTCAAACAAGGATAACATAAAGCTCAAAGCTTACAAGTAGTTATTAAGCAAGAAAAAAGGTCGATTTCATGGTTTCAAGGAGGGAAGAACTAATCTTCCTTGGGAAAAATAATCCCAAATTATTTTGGAAGGAGCTCCAACCGAAAAAGATACAAATTGGAAATAATATTACAACTTCTAAATGGTTTGACTATGCAAGACAACTCTATGAGCAGGTTCCCAAGGTTGAGCTTCCCCCCTTGGTCAACACTGATATTGAACTCTTCAAGGTACAAGAGGTAGAGATGGGTATCAAGAAGTTGGGTGTTGGAAAAGCAAAAGACTTAGCTTAACTCCAAGCAAAATATCTAAAGTGGGGCTCAAAGATTCTTGCACCTCACATTACAAAAATCTTCAATAACATCATACAACAAGGGCTCCCCACACATTGGACAACTAGTCTAGAAATACATCTTTTCAAGAGCGGTGACGTCAATAATCCCTCCAATTATAGGACCATCATGATAAACCCTTTGTTTGCAAAGCTATTTGGAAGCATGCTAGAAAACAAAATTAGCAAGTGGGCAGAAGAAAGAGATAAACGTGCTAAAGGGCAAGCAGGTTTTAGACCTAAACATTCCATAGTTTATCATTGTATAACTTTAAGGCACATCATTGAAAAAGTTTGGGAGAAAAAGGAAGAAGTCTTTTGTTGCTTTGTTGATTTCAGAAATGTGTTTGACTCGATTCCTAGGGATAAGATTTGGCATAGAATGGAGGAACTCGGGGTTCCTAAAAATTTGAGAGTAGTTGTGCATAGGTTGTATGAAGAGGTGAAAGTCAAAATTAGAACTTCGGCAGGCATTTCTGAAAGTTTTAGAAGTGATATCGGGTCAAGTAAGCTTTCCCATTGTCTCCTACCCTTTTTGGTTTATATATCAACAAGCTTGAGGAGTAGTTAAATGCGCAAGGGGGTGATGGTATCTATTTGGGCAAGTTTGTTATAAGGCTTCTTTTGTATGCAGATGACCTTATTCTGATTCCTAAATCGCTCTTGGTTTGCAAGAGAACTTACTATCCCTTGAGAATTTTTGTATAAGTGTGGGGATGCAAGTCAATTTCAGCAAAACGAAAGTAGTGGTCTCCTCTAAGAAAAGAAAACATAACCAACATAAGTTCTACTTTGAAGGCAACATTCTGGAAGAAGTTGCCGATTACAAATACATCGGAATTGACTTCAACAAAAATCTAAGCTGGAATGGTTGTAGAAAGAAAAGAACTTTGGGGGGTTGGAAAGCATTTTATGCTTTTCAAAATAGGTGTAGAGAGGTAGAGTTATGGGACTGGAAAACCACTTAAACTCTTTTTTTGGCTTCTAGTGATTTCGGTGATTCTCTATGGTTGTGAACTGTGGGCCAGTAGTACATCTGACATGCAGTGCAGACAAATTGAGAAAATTTAGAAGCATTTGATTACAAACAAATTTAAGATTAAAAGTGCAGTTCTTTATGATATCTTGTTAAGTGAAACAGGGACTGCTCTTATTGAAGCAATTGTTATGGTGCGAGTCATAAGGTATTTAAAAAAAATTGAGCAAATGGAAGAGGGTAGATGGCATAAGGTTGCCTTTAATGATAGATTGTGCAAGAGCAAAAAAACTTGGATGCAACAAAATAACAAATGGTTTAGTAAATGGGGTATTTGCTTGAACACGTGTCCCATTAACAACAAAGAGATAAAATCTTTTGTTACGGAAAAGTTCGACAAGCGTACTTGGGATAAGGAACTAGGAAGAAAGAAAAATTACTATATTGAAGTGTTTAATCCCACTCATAGTCATCAACCAAAAGCATACATAGAGGCTAATATCTCTTGGAGAGCCAAAATTCTTATTGCTTAGTTAAGGACTAATTCTCATCAACTCCGTTGTGAAATAGGGCGCTAGAAAAGGCCAAAGGAAGTGTGGGAGGAAAGAGTATGCATTTTTTGTTCTTTGGAAAAGTGGAAACAGAAAAACATTTCATTTTAGAACGTGAGGCCTTCAAAGACAACATGGAAAGTTATGCAGATATGCTGGCAGCCAGCTCTTGAGATAATCTATTTAGCGAGGGGTTTGTCGAGAAGCTTGGAGCATTTATTTTGAAGCTTCACAGAAAAGGGTCGAATACATCAAGCAGATGAAGAAGCAATTTGCCCCATAGGCTATCTTTAACCTCGTGGATGTTAAAATAATTTCTTTCTTTCTTTTTAGATGGTTCAAAACATGTAGACTAAAAATTTCTTATGTGATTTTCGCTGAATGATATCTCAACAAACTTTCTTATATTACACTTATACATCTTCCCTATACTCCGAATCTACCAAGCATGGTAAGAGATCAAATCTCTTGAAATGCAAACCTCTTCTAAAGTGAAAAAAAATTTGATCCCTCTCGGTACGTGGTAGATTCAGAGTTAAGATGGATCATACTTAAAATGGATCTAAGCTAGTATAGAACCTAGCACGGGGAAGATGTTGTATTGTCCGTAAAAAGTTAAAAGTAATAAAAATAATAAAATTCAATTTGTTATATTGTAATTTTGTTTTTATTAATAAAATTACAAATAACTTTTTACATAAAAGAAAATCATTATATACCTATCACATTAAAATATGTAACATATAAGCGATAGGTATAAGTTAATCCATTTTACCTTATAAATTAAAATAATGACTCATAACAATATTTAAATTTAATTAATAAATACATAAAAATATTAATACTTACAATAAACTTATAATATAACAATATTTTTAACCATAGATATTCACACCTACTTTACCATGGATATTCACGATATTATTAACTTGTAGATAGACTTTGTTAGAATGCCATGGGCCAGTGCCATGGTTCATCAATACCACATATCCAAAAACCATTTCTCCTTTCACAATCAAAATATTTTATCAATATTTTATTTGAATTTAATTTTATAACATTTTTTCTATATTAAATTTAAAAACAAAAAAATTATAATTACGTTTGAGATATATCTAAACTCTCTATCACATTAAAATATCTAAATGTAAATTGTAGCTGGTTTATTTATTTAATTGAGCGGACATGTAAATGTTTACACATCTTTTATGTCTTAAAAATTGAATATTTTAATATTAATATAGATTCAATATATTGAATCTATATGTAAAAATGTTGACAAACTTTCTTACACTACATTTACACTTCTTGGCTATCGCAATAAAATATTTATATAATATTTTGAGTTTGAAATGAATTCTGGTTATGGTTTTTGAGTGTGGTATTGATTTGCCATGATATTATAACAAAACACTAAATTATTATGACATTTGACTACAATTTTTTATTTTATTTTATAGTTAATATACAATTTAATTTAAAACCACGTAAAATTAACCATCAATCAATTATAAAAAAATAATTTATATTTAAAAAATATTTTTTATTTTTCAAAATATTAAATTTAATATTTATTTTTTTCAAAATTTTAATATATTTTATACAATTTATTGAAAAATTTCAATCATACAAAAATAATTTATATTTAAAAAAAATAATTCAATTATAAAAAATAGCTTATATTTAAAAAAATAAAAACACTATTTTTTAATTTTCAAAATATTAAATTTAATATTTATTTTTTTCAAAATTTTAATATACTTTATGATGATGATGGTGGTTAACGTCCACTGAGACCAAACTTTGATTTATCGAACCTAAAGAAACGAATTATTTAGTTTGATTTAAGGTTTTATTCCTATGCTCAAAAAGCTTGGAGAGAAGCCTCTCGAGCTTCCTGTAATTTTGACAACGTGAAAGGCTAGGAAGGTCAGTATTGCAACAAAGATTTTGAAGCTGAGATCTAATGTGGTTGTACGCAGGGCACTCTAAGAGGAAGTGATTTTCATCCTCGATGTTCGTATTCTCACAGAGATGGCAGAACCTTTCCATCCATGGTGTTTTAGGAACTGCCCAATGACCCGTTTCACTATGGAGCTCATGAGAGTTCATTATAATCTTGGCTATATTAATTTTCTTCTTTGAGCTAGTTAAAACAAAGAGATACTTTTGATCTTCTAGGGTGGGGTTGATGACCTCCTTATAATATCTTAATTTTCTTTTAGCTGCTAAATCTTTCTCACACCACATTTTTTCTTTGAACTTAGAAGTAACAATATTTTTAATGTTATTAATGTTTTGCAATGCAACATTCTCGTTGATCTCCCAATGGTTTAACCAGGCCCTGGTGTCTTTATACCAACCTCGTTTGAGCCTTAGGTGGTTTTGGCTGGAATTTAAAGCTAGCTTAGGAAGTCTATGGTCTCCTATGTTATTGATATTGTGTTTGTACAACAAAAGCCTAGTCATAGCTAGGTTCTCGATAGGGGAAAGACCCACTTCTATAAGGAGAATAGGATAGGGTGTGTTGCTTTTAATTTTGAGGTTATACGTTATAAAATGCTTTTGGATTTGCTCAATCTTTCTCCAGGATTCTCTAGAGATGCTACAACCCCAAACTTCACATCCATATAAGATAACCAGAGTGACTAAAGTTTCAAAGAGGAACTTTTTTCTATCCCACATTACGAGGTTTGTCGTTTTACAATTATTTTCAAGACCAAAATAGGCTTTCCATCCCCCATTAACCCTTTTCTCAATGTTATAGTTCCAGTTGAGCTTGTGATGAATATCAATTCCTAGGTACTTGTACGAAGACACTTCCTCCAAGTTACCATTGTCATCCATAAAATTAGCGTAAGTGTCCTTCTTGGATTTGATAATCATAATTTTTGTTTTGTCAGTGTTAACAATCATACCCATGGTAGAGCAGAAATCCTTAAGAAGTATAAGTTGCTTATCAAGATCAGATGGGCACCTTGCGAGAAGAACAATATCATCAGCGTAGAGAAGAAGGATGATGATTATCCCAGCTAAGATCGTGCCAGCACATCCTGCTTCCTTTAAACAACCTTCTAGCTTGTCGATGTAAATGCCAAATAGGGTAGGGGAGAGGGGGCAACCTTGTTTAACTCTGATATTACACTTAATATCTTTTGACCACCCCTCATTGCTCTTTAACTTGGCAATTACACTCTCGTATAACCTTATAGCAACAACTCTCAACTCAAAAGTAACCGTTAGCTCTTCTAATCTGTTCTAAAGGTTTTTTTTAGGAACTGTATCGAAAGCCTTTCTAAAGTCCACAAAGCAACAAAAGAGATTGGATTTATCATTGCGGCATTCCTCCACAATGATCCTAAGTGTAACGAGGTGGTCTATTGTTGAGTGCTACTTTCTAAACCCACTTGGCCTTAGCCCACTTACCTTCACTTTCAAGCCATATGCTCAACTTCCTTTCCAAAATAATACCATATAACTTGGCTAGGAGAGGGCTGATCATAATTGTCCGATAATTAGAGGGGTTATTTGTATCCCCACTTTTAAAAATAGGGATAATGAGGCTTTGAGTCCATGGTTTAGGGAACCCTTGCTTGACCGCTTGATTGAAAAGCTTGTGAATGTGGGGGATGAGGACATGACCTCCAATTTTTAAGATTTTCGCCTGGTAACCTTCAATGTCCTTAGCTTTCCCATTAGCCAAGCGATTAACCCCAAAATCAATGTCTTCTAATGAGAAAACTTCTTTCGTTGTGAGCAGGGTTTCAAAGTTATCCATGACATTTGGAGATTCATAAAGCTTTTTAAGATAGGAATTCCAGTCGTGTAAAGCAATTTTATTATTATCTTTAGTTTTCCTAGTTAGAATTTGCCTCTAGAATTTCTTAGGAGCTACCTTAGAGAGGTGTAAGAGATTCTCTTGTCTTTTACGAATATACTGCCTTTTTTCCTTTTAGTTAGGGCTTTCTATATTTTTATCTTGCCAATTTTAAGAGATTCATCAACAACTTCCTTAATTACTCTCCTAGCACTTTTACAATCTTTGTCATACCATGGGTTGGTTTTGCTATTTATTTTATTACTTGAAACTTCAATTGAGAACTTGTTAATAGAATATGAGAGGGTTGTAGTGAAATTATGATAGAGGTCTTCTATGCTGTCTATACTAGATAAATGAAGCAAATTAGTTTTTAATTTATTTAGAAAGAGATCTTATTTATTTCTATCAAAGCTTAACTTCTTTTGGCTATAAGGATTATCTTCCATGGGATCTCTATGCATGACAAAATTGAGGGTTATAAGTAAAGGCCTATGATCAGAGTCAGGCTCGTGGTCGTTTAAGATGTCAAAATTTGTTATTTTGTTGTATAGAGGGAGATCGGAGATAACATAGTTTACCACGCCGCTACCAAGCCCATTGATGCAGGTCATTTGGCTAGAATTGGGCCACTTCTTTAGACCGTTGCAAATTATGAGATCCTGAGCACTATAGAGCTTGACTAGCTCCGACCCAAATAAATTCTCCCTGAGGTCTTCAGAGCTTCTTTTGTACTAGCTAGTCAGAGAAAGGTCTTCGTCTAACCAAAGAGGATTAGGGTTGGAATGATTGCTTAAAAGAATAACTTGGTTGCTTGAAGTTCGAGCATTAAAGTCACCCATTAAAATGATATTGCCTTCATTCCTTAGGCTAGAAATATCATTCTCTAAACCATTGTAAGGACTATTTTTATCTAGATTATTTTTCTTATAGAAGTTAGAATTGATGGGGGGACATAACAGATTGCTATGTAGGTCTTTTTATCATAAATGTCAGTAATTTCTATCCAACTATATTGGTTGTAAGGGTCATTTTTATAAATCCTAGCATGGGGAGAGATGTTATTTTTAATGTAACAAGCTATACCCCCAATGCCTCTATGGGAGGATCGCTTATTTTAGGTAGACCATAATGTAAAGCAATCTATGTTAGGGATCTTAGATTCTTTGTGCTCCCAAGTTTCAACAAACAAAATAATATCAACATCATTTGAGATCCAACTTAGTTTAGGGCCTTTGTTCCATGAAAAGCCCCGACAGTTCCAAGAAAGAATATGGAGCATGTTGAATTGCTATCTATTATTATCTTTTTGGTTTCTATCTCAAATAACGGCTTTTCCATTTCTAATTATTGCCCATTTTCCTTCCTTCCTAGCTTCCTTTACCTTTTGAACCTCCTTTCTCAATTTTGCTTGATCTTTTGGAATGAGATCTTCATTTATAAATATTCCCGTTCCTTTTAGACTTGAGGTTTTACTAAGTATGTCATACTTATGGTCAGTAGAGCTCACCTTTATTCAGATCAACCTTCCTTTATTTTCAGTTAGTTTCCCCAACCTTGTTGCTTCTATGAGACACGTTGTTTCAATTTGTAATCTGTTATGTAATTCTGTTTGGGCTATGGTTAAAGTATCATTGTCTACCTCTTTTTTCAAACTAAAGATTATAAGGTTCAAGGCCTTTTTGTTACGCTTATGGTCTAATTCTATCAATTTTTTCATTTCATCTTTAATTGGTTTGATATCTAATTTATCTGCTACACTATTTAGGGTGAGGCAGCTATTAATTTTTTCTTCTAGCTCTTTAATCATGTCCTTCATTTTAAGACTCTCTAAAGTATCAGCATCTACTTGCTGGGATGTTTGGTTCATATCTTGGTTTTGCTTTTCTATAACCTACAACCTAGTTTCCATTGCCTCCATCTTATTCTCTAATAGTTTTATTTTATTTTATATTTGTTTTTGGATCTTGTCTTCAAGAGATGTGAATTTATTTTCCAGCATGGCTACTAACTCTGTTTGTAGCTTGACTTATCTTTCTTCTCTATGTTTCTCTAAAAACTCTATATACTCATAGAGGCTCTGTAGAGTAACTGTGCTAGGTCTACCTTTGGTAATCTTTGGTAATTGTGGTGAATTATTCATACTTGAAAATATATGAGCACATATGTATTAGAAAAATATAAGGAATGTGTGCACCTGATACCAGCAACTCGGACCGCAGACGCACATTCCCCATATTGTTTTTCTATTACCGTAGAGAGATCGTGAATTATTCCACAGAAAGATCGTAAATTATGACCACAAAAATCGTCAATTATCACTACAAATACATCACCCTAAATTATTACCACAAAGAAATTGTAAATACATAACCCTAAATTATTAGCCTTATTAAAAGTGAAAATACAAAACAATATAAAACAATATAAAGTATAAATAAAAATTCAACAAAAAGATCTTCCGAGCCGCATAAATATAAATAAAAATTCAACAAAAAATCTTCCGAGCCGCATAAATTGAACTAACATAACGATACAAGTTTGTGATGTAAGTCGATAAAAATATTAAAAACTCGTTAAATTAATGGGAAATGTGCGTCTTCAACTTTAAAATTATCACACACATGAAATGGGCTAAACCCGTTTTGCCGAATTTCCACAGAGTTCGGCCAACAAAAAAAATAAGACTTTGCACTGTTAAGCTTTTTATTAAAAATTCAACGACCAGAATGGTTATGAACCCCTTGAACGGGTAGTCAGAACACTCGTCTGAAAGATTAAATTTCAGTTCATCTAAATCTATTGTTGCTTGATGGGTTTAAAATCATAAGGAAACCAAACATCCCGTGCAACAGTAATGTCATAGAAGAGCATTTTCCAAGCGTAAACAAAACACAGCTTATCCTCATATAATGCTGCTGAGACCGAACACATACCTGCTGTTGCATGATTATTAGTATCCCAGCAATCTTCTGGTTATTTTATCTAAGGAAGTTCGAGAAAATGTGCAGTTCAGCAAGGGTTTTAGGATTTCTTTCAAAGTCTTCTTTAGTGTCCAAGAGCATATATCCATGTGACTTACTTCCCTATGCCTTCTATATTCGTTCTTCAACTGCTTATAGCCGTACTATTCCTTTTTTTATTTTCACCTCTTATGTGTATCAGGGTCGGAGGAACTAACATTGTATGATGGCACTTACAGGCAGTTGCCCACAGCATTGGAATTACTTAGCAGCTCAGCTGCATGTCAAGAGAGGTGCAACCAGCTTCTGTAATTATAAATGGGATCTTGGATTGGCGGGTTTCAGGATCAATAACGATGAAGATTCTGCAGTGCCAGGCATCCGGAGGATATCAGTCTATGTGCCACTTAATATGGGGAGGCGTTCTTCCAAAATCGCTGCCAGAAAGGTATTCTAGGGATTTGAACTAAACCAACCATTTTAGTATAATCATAATCCATGATGTTATTCTCTGTTTCGCAATTGCCACTCTCTAGCTATTAAACACAAGTCGAAGCTAATGCTGCTGCATTGTATACTACATGCCCAAACTAATGGCGTTGGGTTGCATACTAAGTGCCCGGCAAATAAAAATTAAGTTGGATTTCAATCCTTGAGAATTGATGGTCAGATGTCAATCTTCTAAGGAGTAATATTATTTTTTGAAGCCAATGAAGTGCAGCACTCATTGTGACTT
Source organism: Pinus tabuliformis (assembly GCA_031772625.1). Classification (NCBI taxonomy): domain Eukaryota; kingdom Viridiplantae; phylum Streptophyta; class Pinopsida; order Pinales; family Pinaceae; genus Pinus; species Pinus tabuliformis. The sequence goes on from CM062816.1 coordinate 276,493,391, forward strand.
TGGAAATGATGAGTTGTATTGAGAGCAAGCCTTCTTACATTATCTTTTCTAACCGTCACTCGTGACTCAAGTTCATCTAGTCTCGGATCTCTGCTATTATCTCGTTGCTTCTTGTTTGAATAAGATATATGCTAACACACTGGGATGGTCCCCTCTACCACCCCCTAAAAAAGACAGCTCCAATTGATGTGAAGGGTAAAACACCTAGGGCATAAAAGATGAAAATAGAGCTTTCTTACCTTTTTGGGCACTCCCATCTTATGACTCCTGCAGGTTTTAACTGCTAACAAGACGAACATTTCCCGTTAGTGATTTTTTCTTCTTCTTTCTTTCTTTAATTAATCAATTTATGATTAGATATTTTCTAAAAACAGAGAAGTATAATAATTTTCTATAGTAAGCATTGGAGGGGTTTGTTTGATCTGTTAACTGCCTTGAATGTTCCATTGGATTGTTTGTTACAATATTTTGAATGCTATGACAAATATAGTAAGCTTATACTCCATTATGCACTGATTGCTTATGATATTACAAGCATAACACTCAAATTATTGGAGATTATAAGAGAAAAGCTACATAAGAAGAAATATGCTCACCTTGGATACAATGAAGACAAGATGTGCCCTGGGAACCTGATAGATACAAGGTATCTGATTGCCACAAAATACATTGATGCCTTATGTTGAAGCTCCTCACTTTATTATAGGCTTATGAACCTTGCAGCACAAGCTACCCTGGTCCCTTAACCCAAATTAACACAAGGATGGCCCTCATTAATGTGTTAGGCCTTATTTCATAACTATGACATGCCTAATCCCACAAAACGACACCATGAATATCTTTGGCCTTATTTCATAACTGGGACACACCTAACCCTAATTAAAGCAAGGTTGGCTTCATTAATTCCTTAAACCTTATTGCATAATTTATTAATTATGACATACTTCACAAAAATTTGGACTTTAATAATGTCCAAGGCCTTAGTAAACGGATAAAAGAAATTCATGCAACTTACTCGGGAGTTTTTTTTGAGAGTGCCCTATAGGCTTAAAATTGTGTTCCTTCCCTCTATGGGAAGTGTTCTCAAGAGCATGCTTCCAGAGCATTCATGCGGATTTTCACAATTTTGGGTTTTTTTTTTGACTTGCCAGCTGGTCTTGGCACAATCTCCCAGACATCGTTCTGCATGATAGAGGAATACTCCTCCACCATGGCATCGCATCATACCTGCTGAGAAGCTACCTCCTTATAACAGGAAGGCTCTGAGTCTATCACCTTAGTCGTAAGTGCCATGTACCCCATATATCTCTGTGGCTGTTTACTCTATTTGAATGTGGAGTTGGGGGCTCCAACTTTTTCCCGAGCTTCCCTAATCAACTAATCTGCCCACTTGGGTGGTCCTCTCCCTGCACTGGGTGTCACTGGTTGAGTTGGCCCCTCTAGCTCTACTCTCTCCTCCTGTTCCTACGCTTTTTCCTCAACTACATACTGGTTGGCCTGCCTAACAACTAGCTGTGATGAAGCCTGAGAAACTGGTTGAGCTTCCCGTTGCTCCTCCTCCTGTGTTGCACCCTGCTCGCTCTTTAAGGACTTCCTGAGAGCCCTCTCTTCCTCGAACTTCACATCACGTCTGATCATTATCTCCGTAAGTGTTGAAATATACACCCCGTATGCCTTATATGTCTCACTGCAACCCACAAAAATGCCCTTCTCTGTTGTGGGCTCTAGCTTTCTCTTGCTATCTGAAGCAATGTTGCATTAATCGTTATCGGGATAATATCGGAGCGAGGAAAAAATCGGAAATAATCGGGAAAAAATCGTTTGGTACAATTTTTTTTTTTTTTTAATATCTAAACCATCTACAACATAAAATAAATACATTGACACATAAATATGATAAAAGAACTAATATATAAGATGTTTAATATCATTTCTAGTGCTAAAATCACACATAACAGTGAATCATGTCTTGAATAGTAAGTTCTGACTCCTGAGTCCCAACTCAACCTCAAAATATCAACAAAAAATATAATAATGTATCTCATATCATGGGTCATAATGTCATATACAATGAAGTGAACCAAATAACTAAAGTCTAATACTACTGATTTCCTTTGCCCCTCTAGATGTAGATGTCAGTGGAGTTGGCAGGCCATAGTAGACTATGGAGTCTGCTGTGCTCTAGAAGCTGAAGAACAGCTACAGGAGGTAGACCACGTCCTCTACATGTGGCAGGGGTAGCTTGGGTCACCTCCTCCTCCTAAAAAAAAAAAAATATATTTATTTATTTATTTAATTTTATTTTTTTTCCCACGATTTTTCCCAATAAATTGCGAATTTTTTCCCCACGATTTTTTCCAAATAAATCGCAATTTTTTCGAAAAAATCGAGCAAAAAAATAATAATTTCCGAGTACTACTCGCGATATTCTCGTTCTGATGAAAAACTCGCGATAAAATTATAAAATCGCAATAATATCGCGATTTTCACAACACTGATATGAAGACACAGGGCAGTAAACAAGATTGCCAAAGATCCAGAAGTGAGACACATTATGCTTCTTGCCTGTGAAAGCCTCCTTTGGTGTAACTTTGCCTAACACCCTGTGTTGACCCCTGTTCTGCAAAAATACTGCAGTGTTGCATGCCTCTGCCTAAAGAAACATAGGTAGCCCTAGTCATGCAACATAGCCTTTGATGCTCCAACAATGCTCCGATTCTTGTGCTCAACCACCCCAATATGCTGAGGGTTATGAGGTGTGATGAGCTCTCTTCTAATGCCCTCCTTGGCACACAAGTCCCTGAAAGAATTGGAGATGTAGTCCCCACCATTGTCTGACCTCAACACCTTGATCCTTCTACCAGTCGGGTTCCCCACCAAGGCGTTGAACTCCACGAACTTCGAGAAGACCTGATCTCTCTTCTTCATGAAGAAGATCCATGTCTTTCCCAAGTGGTCATCAGTAAAGGTGACATAATATCTGTATCCCATTAGGAATGGAGAGGAAAATGGTCCACATACATTTGAATGTACCAGCTCCAAGATACTCTTGGCCTTGCTATCTCTGCTAGAAAAAGATGGCTTGGCATACTTGCCAAATGTGCAACCCTTGCGCAGAGCCTGCTTGAGAAACCCATGTGCAGATTATTCCTTAGTCGCGCAGCCAAAAAACCCTTGCGCAACCCTGAAGTGAACTGCGCCCCCTTTCTTGCGTCTTTCACTTGCTCATGAGGAAAATAACATGATTTTTGGTCTTCAATCGGAGACCCGCTCTGATACCATGTTAACTTTCTAATACCCAACTGTTAATTTAATAAAAATTCTGAGATGAGGAAAATGAAAACTGAACTCCAAACTCTTTTACTAAATATGCTGAGTATTCTAACAAATAATAGCAACGGAAAATAAAATCACGAAGACACAAGCACACAATAAATAATACACCAGAATTTACCCAGGAAACCCCAACTGGGGAAAACCTGCCAACTTGTGTGTTTTATTATTATTCTGCTCAGCAAAAATCTCAAAAAATTGATTACAAACACTGGGAAAAATTCCCCTTCAATTTGTTGTCCCTCAACACACTGTTTTGCATCTCTATAACCAACCTGGCCTCTGCATGTGCAATTGTATGGATTTGTACAAGCTATTCAGCCCTTCTGTGTAGGCTGACTCGGCCTTGGTAAGTGAGCATGCTGCTGAAGAAATTGTTGAGGCTATTCGACCTCTTTCTCTCTGCCCTAGCATGCTGAACTAAAATCTCTTCTTGCTGACCTAAAACACACAAGTCTCTAGTGTGTAATGATGATAGCCAAGTTTGTGCCCTTCCCTTTTTATAAACTCGCACTGGCCGGTCAATTGAAGTTGAACTGGCCTATTAACTAAAGCCATTAACTCAAGTTGAACTGCTGAGCTCGATTTACTATTTTTGACTATAGGAAAATTAGAAATTTTCGTAAGTCAAAATTAAGTGAAAGTACAACTGTGCCATAGCTTCACTTATGGGTTCCACTGCCAAATTTAGCGCACTTCTAAATTTAGCATAACCCTTCCATCTATAACTTCAATTAACAATTTTGTTAGCTTAAGTGGCTGCTCTGCACAAAGTGACATACTATTATGATAGGCCTTCTTGAAATATAAAGCTGCTAAGTGGTCTTTTCTCAATTGATGATGTATACAACGAAGATTGTTCTAGAGCGTACATGGCCCCCCCTGCTCTGATCTGTTATTGCATGTTGTCAGAAGTTTAATAGCATTTCGATGATTACCATGAGAATATTCCAGCTGAGTGTTCAGAAACAATGCTCGTGAAGAATCCCTATCATGAGCAGTGTTCACGACCATTTTAACTTCACACTTTGTTGCCATAGGAATTCTCTTGAGGAGAGGACGAACCTTGTAAAGATGTAATATAAGCTTCAAGTAACTTTTAGGAGGTAATTTTTCAACTGCAATTCTTAAGTCACCTGACATTGATAAAGGAGCAGAAGAAGGCCTTCAATATTTTGATTTTCATTGCCTAAGGTTGACAAGAACGTCTCATAATCAAGGGCCTCATTTGATAATGTCCTTATAAGATTGATTTTAGCATTCGCTGTAGCAATAAGTGAATTGCTGGAGTTCTGTAGGAATTTACAGGGTAAGTTCCTCAGACAGAACACCAAAGGACACCGCTCACAAACAGATCACAGATCAATACACCAGTACTTTTGACGTGGTTAAAACCCTCAAAGAGGGAAACAGTCCACGGCTTGAGCCAACGCGGCCACTTCAGGCAATTTATTAATAAAAGAATGAAAATTTACATATGCTTCTCTCATAGATGGATTACCCTACAAATGACCCTCCATGCTCTTTAAATAGAGATCATGGACCAATCGGGTGTTAAGCCACGGATCAAGTGTCGGTAATACCGAGAGAATGAACCGTCGGATCACTACATATCGTGACCGTCGGATTGTAAGTTACAAAATGTACATAGTAAAGAAACACACTTTACCTAACTCTATACCTAACTCTATACTAGACCAAGTTGTACTTAACTAGTTCCTATGTGTCGAAATATCCTAACATCCCCCCTTAAGAACAACTTGGGATAGGATTGAAGGATTTACAAATATGACACAATAGGAGAAGGAAGGAGGCACTAGAGCCTATCCCCCCTAGTGACAACTTCCTGAACTCCAACCATAAATCGAAGTTTAGTGAACTTCGCCTTTGTGAGAGCCTTTGTAAAGATGTCTGCAACTTGATCATCTGTTGAACAATATTGCACTTCAAGAACATGGTCGTGAATGAGCTTTCTGATGAAGTGCATGTGCAGTTCAATGTGTTTGCTGCGCTGATGTTGGACTGGATCTTTGCATAGCTGAATGGCACTTTGATTATCACACCAAGTGTAGTCGGATGCTGCTGCTGAAAGCCAAACTCTGACAGGATCTGACGAAGCCACGAGGCTTCCTTACTAGCTTCTACGGCACCACGATATTCTGCTTCTGCTGAAGAAAGAGAAATGGCACCTTGTTTCTTGCTAGCCCATATAATAGGTCCTGAACCAAGAGTGAATACATAACCTGCAGTAGACTTCCGATCATCAGGGTCACCAGCGAAATCGAAATCAGTGAAACCAACCAATAGAGGAGATGCTTCGGCACTGTAATGAATCCCAAACTGAACTGTACCTCGAACATAACGAAGTATTCTTTTAGCTGCTTTCCAATGACTTTCACGTGGGTTTTGCATAAACCGAGCAACAAGGCCAACAGCAAAGGAAAGGTCAGGACGAGTATGGGTTAGATACAAAACTTTTCCTACAAGTTGACGGTATAAGGTAGCATCAACTTCAGGAGAAGTACAAGTGACTGAAAGTTTGACTCCAGACTGAAAGGGAGAAGGGGCTGGCTTACAGTCTTCCATGTGAAAGTGGCGTAGAATATCACATGCATACTTGGACTGAGAAAGGGAAATACCTTCCTTGGATTGCAAGACTTGAAGACCGAGAAAATAATGTAAGTGTCCTAAGTCTGTCATTTCAAACTTCCTTTTAAGGCTAGACTTCACATGGTTTATAAGGTTGGGATCACTACCAGTCAGGATAAGATCATCAACATAAAGAACAAGAATGATAAGAGACTTGCCCACTTTCTTGGTGTAGACAGTATTGTCAGAATGACACCTAGAGAAGCCAGATTCTAAAAGAAAGTTATCCATTTTGGCATACCAAGCTCGAGGAGCTTGCTTGAGACCATAAAGGGATTTCTTAAGCCGACATATAAGGCTGGAGTCTGTTTGTATAAAGCCAATAGGTTGTTCCATATAGATTTCTTCATGCAAGTCCCCATGCAAGAAGGCAGATTTAACATCCATCTGATGGACTTCCCATTTGAAAGAGGCAGCAAGGGAAAGAACAAGGCGGATAGAGTTCATTTTGGCAACAGGGGAGAAGGTTTCAGTATAGTCAATGCCTTCAACTTGTGAAAAACCCTTAGCAACAAGACGAGCTTTATGTTTATCAACTTTCCCATCTGGTCCATACTTGGTTCTGTAAACCCATTTGCATCTAACAAGTTTTCGTCCCTTTGGTAGAGGAACAAGATCCCATGTATCATTTGCCAATAATGAATGATATTCTTCATTCATAGCTGCTTCCCAATCTGGATGGCCTGAAGCTTCTGCAAAGGTGTCAGGATCATAATTCACTGAAGCTTGAGCCAGTAAAGAAGAGGCTCTCTCGAACTGAGAACGTGTACGTCGCTGATCTGTAGGATCACCGGCAAGATCACCTGCTGCATCCCGAGTAGCACAGACCCATTTTGGAAGCTGAGGAGCTGAAGGAGGATCCTGAGAAGGTGGGGGAGGATTTTCATCCTCGCTTTCATCATCTGAAGAAGAAATATTTTCAAAAGTAGAAGAGATAGGGAGAGGTGGCACATCCGCCGAACTAGGCTTGCAGGCCGATATATTTTCATCAAACTTTACATCTCTTCTAATGATAACATTTTTGGACTTAAGTGGAATAAGTCTATATCCTTTGACATCTTCAGAATATCCAACAAAAATACATTTTTCACTCTTTGGTTCTAAAGCTTTATGTTTCTCATTTGGAATATGGGCCCATGCTTCACTTCCAAAAACACGAAAGTGACTTACATCTGGTTTGTTTGAGCTCCATGCTTCTTATGGAGTGATATTCTTTAAAACCTTAGTAGGAGTGCGATTTATTATGTAATTTGCACAGTTAGTTGCTTCTGCCCAATAATTAAGACTAAGTCCTTTAGATTGAAGCATACAATTAGACATTTCCTTTAAGGTGCGATTCTTCCTTTCAGCTACACCATTTTGTTGTGGAGTATATGGAACAGTATGTTGCATTTGAATTCCATTCTCAGTGCAAAAGTTGATGAATGTGTTTTTAACATATTCTCCGCCATTATCAGATCTTAGCTTAAGAACTTGATGTCCAGATTGTTTTTCAACAAAGGCCTTAAAGGCCAAGAACGTGTTAAATACTTCACTCTTGAGTTTTAAGAAGTATACCCAAGTGCGTCTGGAGAAATCATCAATGAAAGTTAAGAAATACTTGTAGCCAGAGAATGAAGCAACTGGAAGTGGACCACATAAATCACTATGCACGAGCTGTAAAGGGGCTGAGGCGTGCCAAGAGGCACGTTTTTCAAAACTGTCCCGATGATGTTTTCCGAGTACACATCCGGAACAAACACCATCTCTGCAAGATACCATTGGAAGACCTGTCACCATATTTTCTTTACATAGATTCTGAAGAGAGCGATAGTTTAAGTGACCAAATCGCTCATGCCAAAGTTTGCTCACTTCATCATTATGAGCAACAAATACTGAGGGAAGATTTGATGACCCAAAGTTGTATAACTTATACAACCTTGTAGAATCATCAGCAATGCTAGTAGCTAAAATCTGTCTAGGATCTCTTAGGTCCTTAATTACAATATCGTGAGGTGAAAATTCAACGATTTTACCTTCACCTGAATGGGTTATCTGATATACAGATAGAAGGTTGCAGGATAAGGTTGGAACACATAATACATCATTAAACTGACCATTGTCTAGATGAACAGTTCCAGTCCCTACAACACTAAGAGATCTATCATCACCAACATATATATTTTTGGTGTTACAATCATTTAAAGAAGAAAACATGGCTTTGTTTTTGGCCATGTGATAAGAAGCTCCAGAATCAATGAGCCACTCATGAGAATGAGAAGAAGAAGATACATTTAGTGCATAGCTGGACCGAGATGCTTGACAACCACATGTAGAAAGTGCCATTCCTGAAGATGAAGTTAAAGTTGAAGATTGCTCCAAATGGATGTTATGCTTCTTCATTGCTGCTTCCAAGGCTTCCATCTTCTTAAAGCATTTGGATTCTAAGTGGCCATCTCGATTACAAAAGTTGCAATGTCTATCAGTCTTCTTCCCTTTGTTTTTATTTGTCTTATCATTTTGTTGAAATGATTTTTAATTTTGAGGCTGAAATTGCTTAGGACCCTTGTTTGGTTTAGGACCATTCTTTTTAGGATACAACTTCTTAGGATTCTTTGGATTTGGTTGCTGCTGGGCGGCTAACGCTTTCTTAGAAGAGTTTCCAAGATGAAGAAGACCAAGGTGTAAGAGTTTTTCTTGTTCTCTTATTAAAGAATCACAAAAGGAATCAAAGGAAGGGGACTTGTAGGTTTGTCCTTGAGAAATGAAAGCTTCTCTTGTAGAATGGAAGGTGGAAACAAACACAGAATAGGCTGGTCCCAACTTCGTAAGAATGGAGTAGATAAGGCTACTATCTTCTTTCTTAACCTTAACACCTTCCAAGAGAAGTCTAAGGGTCTTGAACTTGGACAAAAAATCTTCAATGCAAGAAAAATTATTGGGGTCCAATGTAAGCAATTATTTTCAAGTTGATGGGCTTTAAGTTCATTTTTAATTCCAAAGACTTTAGTAATTTGTTGCAGTGCTTCATCAGGAGTATCAAGTTTTGCAATATGGAATCTAAGATCTGGAGAAATAGACATCCCTGTCAACCCACGTGCTTGGTCTTGTCTATTTTCCCATTTAGCTGCCTTATCTTCATCTTTCGGTTTGGTCTCTTGGCCTGTGGCTATTCTGTAAAGACCTTTACTTCTACGTAAATCCACAATGTAGGACCACCATTGGAAGTAGTTAGTGCTATCAAGAATGACTTGGCATGGACTTTCCATTTTTAACAGAAACTGAAGCTGTAGATTCTGAAACTAAGTGTACCACTGGAAAGATCTCGAAAAATTAGGCCGTTTCAAAAAAAACGGTTCTGAAAACGGCTTCCGGATGAAGAAGTTATGGCTTTTTGAAAAAAAATTAACGAAGTCGCCGATGAAGTGCGGGAATGTGCGGAAATGAAAAAATCCGCCCCCACAAAATGGAGACTTGAACCCAAGACCTCTACTCTCATAAATTAGCTTTGCACCAAGTGAGCTATACAAAAAGTTTGAGAGAGAGAGAGAGAGAGAGAGAGGGGGGGTTGATGCTTTGGGTTGCGTGCTTGTTTTGAGAAAGCACTTTTTCCCTACAACAAAAAACACAAAACCCAACACGGACATACAAAAAAAATGAACCTTGCGGCCCGAAGTTAGCTTTAGCCGGAAACTAGATATTTTCAAAAACGAACCTTGCGGTTCAAAGTTAGCTTTAGCCGGAAACTAAATATTTTCCTCGATGTTTCTGATTTTCCGAGATCACACTAAGGTGCAGTGAAAAAGAGCATACGCATGAGAAAAAAAATCCTTCCTTTCTGTTTCTGATTTGCCCAGATCGCACAGAGTCGCGGGGCAAAGAGCATACGCAGAAATGAAAGGTATAGATTCGGTAATAAAAAAAGCTAAATAAACCGAAACCGAAATAAACAGAGAGAAAATAACTGTAAACTGCAAATAAACACTGTATACCTCCAGATCTTAAAAATGACGCAGCTAGGGTTACCGGAAACCTTTTCGCGTGAAACGAAAGGGGTTCCTCACTGGAACAGATGCTCCCAACACAACAGAGCAGTCCTCTCAGCCCGAAAGCAGTCAGAAACAGTAGATCTAGGAAACGACAGTCGGATGCAATTCTACCGGCTTCAGATTTGGATCACCAACGGACGCGGCCCTCAAATAGCTCTGATACCATGTAGGAATTTACAGGGTAAGTTCCTCACACAGAACACCAAAGGACACCGCTCACAAACAGATCACAGATCAATACACCAGTACTTTTGACATGGTTAAAACCCTCAAAGAGGGAAACAGTCCACGGCCTGAGCCAATGCGGCCACTTCAGGCAATTTATTAATAAAAGAATGAAAATTTACATATGCTTCTCTCATAGACGGATTACCCTACAAATGACCCTCCATGCTCTTTAAATAGAGATCATGGACCAATCGGGTGTTAAGCCATGGATCAAGTGTCGGTAATATCGAGGAGAGAATGAACCGTCGGATCACTACATATCGTGACCGTCGGATTGTAAGTTACAAAATGTACATAATAAAGAAACACACTTTACCTAACTCTATACCTAACTCTATACTAGACCAAGTTGTACTTAACTAGTTCCTATGTGTCGGAATATCCTAACAAGTTCGAAATCATTACACCAACAATACCCTAAGTTGTTGCCAAATCCACACAGTTGTGGCAGTGCCATATACTCATACCCATTCATTGACACTATTTGAGACTTCCTTTTCTGATGGCTTGACAAATTTTCCTTTTTCTTCCATACACCTTGAAACCTTGACCCAGTCGAGCATCTAGTAAGTGGTGGCGAAAGAGGAACATAACACACCCAGATTTAGTTTGGGAAATATAGTACTGTAGAGCTTTGTCAAGTCTAGCCACAAGATCTAGGAATAAATATGAATGTTGAGATGATGACAATGCTAGTTTCCCTTAAAACCCAACAACTGATTTGTAATTCTCTAAGCACGCAACCAGAAATACAAATAACTACAGTTCTGAAACTTAAATTACAAATACATTGAGTTTTCTAACATAGCATGCACAACATAAATAAATAAAGCTGAAGGCAATAAAACACATTCAACAAATAAGAACAAGATGTACCCAGGAAATCACAACTTCGAGGAAAACCTGTAATTGTGTGTGTTTTCTATTAGCTTCAAGAAAATAATAATCTTCAGAATTTTACAACAAGGGAGCACTTCCCTTTTACAACGAAATCCTCTGCTGAACTAAGCAGAACCAAATCAACCCTTGTGCACTTGTGTTAGTGTACGACTGCTTAGTACAGACTCCCTACGCACTGTACGAACGCACAATGCGCTCTTCCTCTGTGCACTGCTACGTACTATACAACCGTACTGAAGCTGGTCTGTGTAAGAGCTGTTCAACCCTCTTCTTTCTCTACCTCTTGGTCACTGATCTTCTAATTGTTGGAAAATCCATAGAGTTGGCAGTTAAAACAATTTCCCTTATTATGGCATTAACTTGTGATGTTTTTCATCATTATTATTAGTTATTATTAATTATCTTTCTTATCATCAAGACTAATACCAAGTAACAAATAGAAGAGAACTCAAGATATAGGCACGCTGCCAGGGCAAAATCCCCCTCGAGGGGAAAACCCAGTCACAAATTATTCCTTCAATAGATTCAAAATATGAGACGACCAAGACCCTCACAATCTAGGCTCAAGACCACATCCATCCATCAAGTCAACCTCATCACTGTGCTTGCATCAAATCCTTATCACTGTGTTTGCACTGAGACTACATCACTGTGTTGGTACTAACACCGAAATCGTTCACTGAGATTTCTCTGAGACTGTGGCACTGTGGTGAGACTTCATCACTGTTTTTGCACCGAAATAAGATAGCACTGAAATTGTTATAATACCGAGACTCCGATCTCTGTAATAGCCCGAAAACATGGTCACCATAATAGTCCGAAATTGAGATAGCATTGAAACTGTCCACTGTAAACTCTGAAACTTTATTTTTGGAATCACCGAAAACCTCTGTGAAGTCCAAGCTTCCATTCTATAATGGTACCGAAACTTATCTCTGATATTGCACTGAAAAATTCCTCTGAGATTGCACCGAAACTTCCTCTCTGTGATCACCAAAATTTATCTCTAAAATTGCGAGTTCTGAGATGGTGTAATGTGAAGATCCCAGACTTGTATATATAGTGGTTGCCACATGTAAATAGGCCGACATATGTTCATGAAGAGTTGCGTCTTTGTTATAGGCCGACATATGTTCATTTTATGACAATTTCTTTGAGGCCAACTTGAAGGAGTCGTTGAGGAGGCTGACTTGATGATGGAGGAGTCTTTAACCAATATGAATAAACACATTGACTTTGACAATACCCTAAAGCCTACAATGGAGGCTTTGACGTATACATGATCCAAGCATGAAACCCATGCTTTAATAAGTCAATTTCAATAATAATAAAATTCTTTTTGCTTTTCTTTTGACAAGTATATTACATTTTGACTTTAAGTACAATTATGAAGACCAAACCTAGTTAAATTTTCCAACACTCCCTCTTAACTAGGTGGGTATTCATATTTACATATAATCAAAGAGGTACATGGAAGATCTCAACACATCATCTATGAAGAAATTTAGGCACCGTAATGCCATGGACTAGATTCCTGACCAGGGCAATCTATCCATTGGTTTCTCAGCAATTTAGGCACCGCAATGCCACGAACTAGATTCTTGACTAGGGCAATCTATCCATTGGTTTCTCAGCAATTTAGGCACCGCAATGCCACGAACTAGATTCTTGACCAGGGCAATCTATCCAGGTGGGACTAAGATGGACTCAAGCTTTCAACCTCTCTAGGTACCATCAGGGTTACTTGCTAACCATCAACCCAGAAATCCAGGTGCATGTCAGAGCTCAATGACCAACGCCACCCTTCCAACTTCGGGACCTAGACATCAACACAAAGTGCCAACCAGATGTCCTCCTAGACAATGCTTCACTCACAAAGCCTCAACACTCCTTGATCCAGCAGATCAAGGACAACAAATCTCTCCTGATCAAACTGATCGGTAACCAACATGCTAAATAATAGAAACATTTTCGGAAGAAATCACATCAGAAGAATAAGGTCGATGCGTTTCGAACCACACTGGTTGGTTCGAAATGCGTTGACCTTATTCTTCTGATGTGGTTTATTCCGAAAATGTTTCTATTATTTAGAATATGGATCAAAGAAGCTTAAATTCGAAAACCAACATGCTATCAAAACCTTCGAGAGATTTCCCTGTACAAACACAACCCCAATTAATGATATACTTTCACATGTACATAATCAAATACAAACCTCCGGGTCTTCCAGACAACTTGATGTTGCTTCTCAACTTTTCATAGTAGGACTCTCAACCGAATCTTTGACAGAAGATTCATCAATCATGCACTTTCCTTTTCCTACTTCATATGTAGCAACATATTCTTCAATCGGATCCTGCTTTTCTTCTTTTAGCAGCACCTCAAGATGCATTCTCCAATTTCCTTCTCTCACTCATGGTCGTCACTAAACTTACGACTGCTAGTCCTGGTTTAATGCATGACACATGAAGTAGATAACCATATCTGTCACTCCCTCTTATTCAGAGAGGATCTAATTATTCCTATACAAGGAATATTCTCAACCATCCTCTTATCGTAGGGAGATTTCGTTCATTCAAGCTCCCTCTTAACCTAAGGCGATTTCATCCATACTCCCTCTTAACTTAGGGAGTTCTACTTCTTCTTTACGACATCGGAGAATCTTTTATGGCTTCCATCCTTCTTATCAGAGTCATTCATATATCATGCTTATCACATCAACTTTACTTACGATCATCTTCACCAACTTGAAGATGATGTACTTGCACAACTTAGATAGCAAGTACAACCAAACTTATAGAAGCATGGAGTTAGCCATATCAAAAAACTTATAACAATGGAAGCATTTAGACTTTACAAACATAATCATCAAGAGACTATACTTCAATACTTTAGCTTCTTGCCCAGGTTTAGCTACAAACCCTAATTCACATTCATAGCTCATCAAGATTTCAATACTTTAGCTTCTTGCCCAGGTTTAGCTACAAACCCTAAATCACATTCATAGCTCATCAAGATTTCAAATTCATTATTCTAGGGTTCCAATATTTTTTTTTTCCAACAAGTTCCTTCATATAGCAAACCTTAGAAACAAATCAAATCAATGAATCTAACAACTTTCAGAATTCATATGTTAGACTTCCCTCTAGGGTTTCATACAAATCCTAGATTTCATACACGAGAATTAATCAATCAAAACCAATCACAGCTTAGTCATCAACATGACCAACTTTCACTAGGTTAGTTGCAAACCCTAGATTTTTCAATCAAACATTAATCACAACTAAAACTAAGTTTTTCACAAATCTCAAATTATCACATTGTCATCATACATCAAAGATTTTCATTTCTACTAAGGTTTAACTCCAAAACCCTAGCATTTCACAAATACTACCATCCTAGAGAAACAAACTTTGGCTAGGGCTTAGTTCCAAACCCTAGGATTCACGATAAACAGGTCAACTCATACATCTAGGAATTAAGCATAACACATGTCGGGCAATATTAGCATATTAGACATGTATCGATCTAGACCAAGCTAGGGTTTCAACAAGATAAACACATACCTAGGGTTTCATTCCTAGGACTCTAAATACATAATAAAGGTTTTGCTTATCAACCAAACCCTAAGGATCTAGGGTTTCATAACACAACAAAGAAAACCCTACTATTCCAAACTTTCAAATGTTCGAGATCTCAGACAAACGTCATTCAACCCTAACAAGTTATGTTTATGATCATACCAAAATCCCAAACATGACATCATCAACAAAACTTCAAATAATATTTCCTAATAACCCTAAGCAATTTAGGGTTTCAGATATTCACATTAGCATACCCTTAGGTTAGAGTTTTCCAAAGAACTTGTCTAGGGTTCTATAAAATCAGTAAAGAATAGGAGTGGGGTAGATTTATCAAGTGATGAATCACCCAAAACAAGAATCTTTGTGATTCAAGATAGCTAGACATAACAATGTTAGTAATGTAATGCAAACTTCAAAAATAAGATGATCATACCTTTAAGAGAATCTTGTAATGTGTATAGTTTGAAACATACCTGGAGATGTTCTTGGCAAACCTGGTAAGGATTTCTTGAAGTGTTCTCTTTGTATTAAGCCATCATCCTTTATACCTGTAGTATATACTTACAAGCACAACATGTGATACCAAGGACATGATTTAACTTCTTAAGTTAGATCTTTTACATAATCATGGAGGATGGAATCCTATGATAAGTTGTTCATTCTTTCAATCAACAGTAGGACCTTTTATTTGACATCCTAGATTATTTGTAAACTCTAGAAAGACAAGTATTAAGGTTCTAATCTAGGGAGTACTATCTTTATCCTAGTCTAGTTATAAACAAGGATCATATTAACCATTAGAGATAATAGGAATTTAAATGCTTATGAACATATGTACCTTGTGAATTGCATACCCTATGATTTGACACCTTATGTGCAATTTTGACAATACCTACTTGATTTACCTTAAGTGGGTCCCTTGTGCTTGTATTCAAATCCTTGATATATCTTATTAAGAGCATTAAACTGATGTCACTGTGATACCATCAAACTGAAGTCATTGTGATGGCTCTAAACTGAGGTCCTTGTAGTGGCACTGAACTGGAATGGCACCCAAGCTATGATACTGAAGTAGCACCAAATCACCTTGCAATATCACCGAAATTGTCGTTACTGTGAAGGTATTGGATTGTGGTTAGTTTATCCTTGTAGTGCCACTGAAACTCTGAAGTGCCTTTTCGAATTTCTGAGTAAGTAATACGAAGTCCTCACCCTTGTGAGAGTATTGTTATGCATCAAGACCTTCTCACTGTAATGGCATTGAGCCTTTCTGATTGTGATATCACCACTGTGATAGAACCAAGTCTTATACGCTATATTAGCATCACTGAAATAGCACCGAGTTGAGGTCACGAGATCATAATATTGTGGAAGCACCAAGACTGTGCCGAGACCCTTATTCTTCTGCCTGTGATAGTATCGAGGCCTTCTTCATCACCAAGACCTTTTCTCACTAAATCTCGTATCACTGAAATTGCACTGAACATGGTTACTCATTTTTCTGAAGTGACCGAACTCTCACTATGCCTTTCAAGATGCTTGATACAAATGCACCCAAGTGATCTTCAAACTGCCTTTTGACCATAACTCTAATACCATGTTGGAAAATCCATAGAGTTGGCAGTTAAAACGATTTCCCTTATTATGACATTAACTTGTGATGTTTTTCATCATTATTATTAGTTCTTATTAATTATCTTTCTTATCATCAAGACTAATGCCAAGTAACAAATAGAATAGAACACAAGATACAGGCACGTTGTCAGGGCAAAACCCCCCTCGAGGGTAAAACCCAGTCACAAATTCTTCCTTCAGTAGATTCAAATGATGAGACGACCAAGACCCTTACAATCTAGACTTAATAGCACCTCCATCCATCAAGTCAACCTCATCACTGTGCTTGCATCAAATCCTTATCACTGTGTTTGTACTGACACTACATCATTGTGTTGGTACTAACACCGAAATCATTCACTGAGATTTCTCTGAGACTGTGGCACTGTGGTGAGACTTCATCACTGTTTTTGCATCGAAATAAGATAGCACTGAAACTGTGATAATACCGAGATTGTGATCTCTGTAATAGCCCGAAAACATGGTCACCATAATAGTCCGAAACTGAGATAGCATTGAAACTGTCTACTGTAAACATTGAAACTTTATTTCTGGGATCACCAAAAAATTCTGTGAAGTCCGAGCTTCCATTCTGTAATGGTACCGAAACTTATCTCTGAGATTGCACTTAAAACTTCCTCTGAGATTGCACCGAAACTTCCTCTCTGTGATCACCGAAATATATCTCTGAAATTGCGAGTTCTGAGTTGGTGTAATGCGAAGATCCCAGGCTTGTATATATAGTGGTTGCCACATGTAAATAGGCCGACATATGTTCATGAAGAGTTGCTTCTTTCTTATAGGTCGACATGAGTTCATTTTATGACAGTTTCTTTGAGGCCGACTTGAAGGAGTCGTTGAGGAGGTTGACTTGATGATGGAGGAGTCTTTAACCAATAAACACATTGACTTTGACAATACCCTAAAGCCTACAATGGAGGCTTTGACGTATACATGACCCAAGCATGAAACCCATGCTTTAATAAGTCAATTTCAATAATAATAAAATTCCTTTTGCTTTTCTTTTGACAAGTATATTCCATTTTGACTTCAAGTACAATTATGAAGATCGAACCTAGTTACATTTTCCAACATTGATGACTGCTGAAAACCCTAGTCTTCTTGCTGAGCTAACACACACACGCTATGCCAAAGTCGAACTTGCCACTTCTGCCCCCTCTTCCCCCTTATAATTTGACCTAGGCCCCACCATCATTCTCAATGGCTGAGATTAAAACTTGTTGAAGGGCAAGATTAAATCATATGTTGACTTTAGGAAATTTAAATTTTCCTAAGTCCAACATTAGGAAATAGTTTAATAAATTAATATTTTGCTAAGTGGCTGGCTTATGGGTCCCTCTGCTATCCTTGGTGCCTAGGCAAGCGGAATCCTTGCTTGTCTACTCCATTCAACACTCCCTCTAAGAGAGGAAGGTGTTCTACACTACATTCAACCTATCTTTGAGGTAAAACAAATCTGCTCGTTGGCAAGGCCTTGGGAAGAATATCTAATGTCTCTTCCTCTATTGGTATGCATTGGAGTATAACTGTACTTGTCTGAACAATGTCGCTGATGTGATGATAATATTTTCCGATGTGCTTTGAGGGATCGTGAAACATTAGATTCTCAGAGAGCTTGATGTAACTCCGATTGTCACAGTGGATCACGATGCGCTCTAGCTCTTGTCCAAATAATCCCACGAGCAACTTCCTCAACCAAATGGCTTAGCATGCTGCCAAACTGGTAACCATGTACTTGACCTCTGCAGAACTCAACGCAACTGATTACTACTTCGGGCTGAACTAGGAAACAACTACTGATCCAACATTGAAGGTGCAACTTGATGTGCTTTTCCTGTCTGTGGAACTCCCTGTCCAATCTGCATCAGTGAAGCCCTTAAGCCTTGCTCCATCAACTTGTCTATACCACAATCCATACTTTACTGCCCTCCTGAGATACCTCAATACGTGCTTGGTAGAAACCCAATGCACCCTGGTAGGCTTGACCATGAACTGGCTCAAGGAGTTAACTGCAAAACACAAATTTGGCTATGTATTCACCAAATACATAAGTGACCTAATCAATTGTCGGTAAAGTGTGGGGTCTACTTGCTCTGATCTGGATGTGTCTTGCGACCTTGCATATGGAATCTCCTTAGAATCTTCAAAGCGTACTTGCCCTGCCCCAAGAAGATCTCCCCATCTCCCTGCCAAACCTCCAATCCAAGGAAATAATGCATCAACCCCATATCCTTCATCTCAAATTCTCTTGCAAGAACTCTCTTGCACTCCTAGATGATCTTATCTGCCCCTATTAGAATCAAATTGTCTACATATAATACCAGAATGAGCAACTCAACTTCAACAACAATGTAGTAGAGGTTCGGGTCCGCTTCGCTCTCAGTGAAGCCCAATCCCTTGTAGTAGAGGTTGGGATATACTTCACTCTTAGTGAAGCTCAATCCCTGAAGGTAGCTGTCAATATGAGCATACCATGCCCATGGAACCTGTTTGAGCCCATACAAGGCTCTTTTAAGTTTGCACACATGAGTCTCCCTGTCAGATGTCTCAAACCCCTCCAGCTGCTCAATATAAATCTCCTCCTCAACAACTCCATTGAGGAACGCTTTTTTAATGTCCATCTGGTGGATATTCCACCCCAACTGAGCTGCAATGGTTGTAATGGCCCTAATAGACAGATATTTAGCGACCAGGGCAAATGTCTCATCATAGTCAATGCCCTCTACTTGTGAGAATCCCTTGGCCACAAATCTTGCCTTGTATTGCTCGATGCTCCCATCAACCCCATGCTTGATCTTGCAGACCCAGTCAAAGCCCACCACTGCTTTGCCCTCATTGCTGCCACCTCCTAGACATCATTTTTCATGATGGAGGCATACTCCACCATGGCATCTCTCCACACCTGCTGAGTGGCTGTCTCCTGGTACTTGCAAGGCTCTGTTAATCAAGGTTGTCATTGATGTCAATATGGCATTGTTCGTGATGGAAAATTCTTGTGAGCTATGATGTTGCCCTAGATTCCCTTTGATCATAGTGTCCTAGATGTCCTTGAACTAACCATGAAAATGCCATAACCTCATGCATATTATGATATCCTTGCTCTTGATGATAAAGCCCTAAAACCATGATGTCCTTGCTCATGATGACAAACTCTTCTTGATTGATAAGGATGCCTAATCCTAATGACAAAGTATGGAGCCCTAATCCTTATATACAAGCCCTTGCCCTAACTAGCTCTATTGAAGAACAATGACAACACATTACATTTGATGACATGGAAAATGGTTGAAGATATGACATGAAGGACTTGGAGATCACTTGATGACATATGATGACATAATTGAAGACATGACAAGTGGAGACCTCACTTAAAGCACTTGGTGACATATGATGACATGGAGGACCACATGATGACATGGAAATAATATAATGACATAGTTGGAGTCATGACAATGAAAAAGCCCTTAAATTCTAGTCCCTATATTCTTCACTAAAAATTCAAAAACAATCATCCCATGGTCTGCACTACAAAAAATTCAAAAACAGTCACAAAGAAAAATATTTTTTGACACCTTAGAAGCAACCTTTCATCATGGGACCTAAACCATCTGAAAGAGGATTTTTTCCTCTTTCCAATGAGCCCTTATTTGTCCCGAAACTCCTAGTAGTTTGTGAGATATCGAATTTTCAAGTTAAAAAAATATATTTCTGATATTGAGCCGACCTATGCTCAAGGATTCAAGTCGGCCTCAGTCCTAAAGTCGTGTCTATTTGTTAAAGGACAGAAATGTGTATATATATGACGTTTAACCTTGTCATTTCTACCATTCAGCTCGGTGAAGATTTCAGCAGTGGAAGAAGGACAGGAATAACACCGAGGAAAACTTTGTTTGGGCATAAAATCTTGGTCCTGTAGCTGCACCTATTTTCTGGAGTTCATTACAGAGCTTACTCTGAAGAATTCGGACCTGTAGCTCTGCAACTCGATCCTGCAACTCTGCAACTTGGACCTGTAACTGTAATTTGGTCCTGTGCCATCCATTTCGGACCTGCAACATAAAAAAAAAGGAACACAGACCTGTAATATCCCTTGAGTTTTAGCATCTTGAAGGAGCTCGGTTGATCTGCACCTCACTCTGTGGAGGGCTCAGGACTGTCTACAAAGGCTCGGACAGTGGACAACAAACCTGTGGTAAGCACACTTGTATTGTAGATTTGTGGTGGCATTTAACCTTCAGACTTGGTGGATAAACCTTATTGAAAGTTCTAAATTAGAGGCTTGAACTGTGAGCTCGAATCACAAGACTAATATACTTCAGACCTCTTTGAAACCAAGTTTGGGCTATCCTTTGTGACACCTTTGGAGCAGAATTTTGGAACAATTTTTGTAGGTAGCAACAGACTTCTAGTATTTTGGATAGGTGACACTTAAGGGAGTTTGGGCATCTACTGTGAAGCATACTCCCATATATTTTGAGCAGGCCTAGAAACTTGTTGAAGTCACCTTGAAGCAGCCTTGAAGACCTTGAAGCATCCTTGAAGAAAGTTTCGAAGAGCATTTGGAGCTTTGTGAAGACATACCTTGAAGCAATCTCTGGAGCAGGCTTGGTGCAGTGAGACATCTTGGAGTATCTATTGAAAAACTTGTGGAGAAATCTCTTGTTGGGCAAAGCATTGTGAAGTCTCCCTTGAGAAGTTCTTGAAGAAGCCTTTGAAGAGGCTTAGAGTAGGTGCAGAGCTTAGTGCAGTTCATTGTAGACACATTGTAGTCTTGAAGATAACATTGAAGACCATGATGCATCACTGATGACATCATGAGTTGACTCGGAGAAATTGCTTGGGTACGATGAAGAGCAGTGGTGACACCTTCTAAGAGAACAAGGTTGTCATTGATGATATAACGTGGAGAGTCGAGACCAAAGTGAAGACTAAGCAAAGATTGACAAGGCTCGTTGAAGAAGACATTGGGAGCCATGAATTATAACCAAATACATATTGACGAAGTGAAGCTGAGGGTTGGAGCCTTGAAAAGACAAGGTTGGTGCCTTGAAGGACAGGGCTGGAACCCTAGAGGATCAAAGTCCTCAAGAAACCCGAACCAGATATTAGGTTGGAGCCCTTGAGGTTCGTGCCTCAAAATTGACAAGGTTGGAGCCTTGGAAGTCCAAGTCGGTGCTTGGCAAATACAGGTTGGAACCTGGGAGATTGAAGATCTGTGCCTTCATCTAGGGTTGGAGCCCTACATATATTGTACTTGATATACTGAAGAAATTAATAAAAGTATTTATTCTTATTGTTCATTTTGTGTTCTAAATATAAGTGATCTAACTGGTAAAAGTAACAATTGAAAAGGAATATTGATTCACCCCCCCTCTCAGTATTTCCAACAGGCTCGACATCCAATAACTTTTTCATGAGTGCCATATACCCTGTGTACCTCTGTGGCTGTCTACTTTGTCGAATTGATGTACTAGGAGCATTAACTCACTCTTGCGCCTCTTGGTTCAACTGCTCTGCCCATCTCGCTCTCCTCCTTGTGCTGGGGGACATGCCTTGAATGGGCTCCATTCTCTCCTGCACCTGCGTTTCCCCCTCGTCCTCGTGTTACTCAAGCTGCCCATCAATGTGTACAACTATAGTCTGAGGTGTTGGATTAGCCTCCTGCTTGGGAGCTTGCTGCTGCTCCTCCTGCACTATTGCTTGCTCACGCTCTAAGGACTTCCTCAAAGTGCTTTCTTTCTCAAACTTCACCTCTCCCCTAATGATTGTCTTCCTGAATGCTGGTACATATACCTTGTACGCCTCTTCTTTCTCGCTGTAACCCACAAAGATTCCCTTCCCTGCTGTGGGCTCCAACTTCGACCTCTTCTTGGCTGGTACATGGCAGTACACTAGTCTGCCAAATATCCATAAATGTGACATAATCCGATCTCTTGCTTGAAAAGGCCTCCTCGTGTGTAACTTGCCCCAACACTCTATGTTGGCTCTAATTTTGCAAGAAAATTGTTGTATTGCATGCCTCAACCCAAAGAAACTTGGGCAGCCATTGGTCATGCAACATGGCTTTGGCTACTCCAACTATGGCCTTGTTTTTGCACTTCGCCACCCCGTTTTGCTGAGAGCTATATGGTGTGGTTAGCGCCCTTCTAATTCCCTCCTTGACATAAAGTGTTGAAAATAGTGTAGCTTGGGAGGTACTCCCACAAGCCTTGGGTATTAGGTTTGTGTGGAGAAAACCCACAAAAATGGATGTTTGTGGGAAAAGTACCCAAGCCTAGGGTTTTGAACCCAAAGCAGTGGGTTTAGAACAAGAAAATGAATTTTATTTATAATATTTTGGTGTTTGAGCATGTAGGCTCAGGTCGGTTGGGTGTCAAGAGACATGACCCTTGGGGTTAATTAGTCACCCCATGAACACTATAAATATGTGAAACCTTGGAGGTCATTTCACCACATCATAGGATCTCATCCTTGTGTGAATAGTAAGCCAAGAGTGAGCCGTAGCACTTCAAAAGGAGTTGAGATGGAGTAAATCTAAGGACTTGGAGATTGTAATATCCCTTATCAGAGATATCCCTCAAATACAAGCAAACTCCAACCAGAGAAATAACAATAGTGCAACATACAATAATGTATACATAGAAAATAAGTAGATACTTGAGAAATGCAGAGAGAAATGCTAAGCCATTTTATTATACTGAGTAATAGAAAGAGTACAAGAGGTGATTAGAAGGATAGCACCTTGACTTGCACAAGGCAAGTGAAGAAATACATTCAGAATGGTAAGCAAATGGCCTCTCTTTGAACTGCGTCAAACTGCTGGAGAACTGCTGTGCTGCTGCTACTGCTGGAATCAAATGAAGATTTGGGGCTGTTTCCCTCCTCAGAAAACGCTGAAACTCTGGAATCAGCCTCTGCTCAATAAACCCAGAAAGCCCAGAAAGCTTTTCTAAAATTGCTGACCCCCGAAAATCACCCTCTTGGGGATCTATGCAATCCCTCAAGGCTTTGCGCTGCTCCTGAAGAGAAACCTCCAAAACTCTGCCCGAAACTCTACCAAAATCCTTCAATATGCAAGGGCTGATCCCTTGCTCAATCTCCCAGCTCAAATCCTCCACAAAACCCAATCCGGAGCTCCTACCCAAAAAAGCTGCGTCCTTCCCTCTCAAGACTGTGCAGTCATAAAAAATACTCAGCTCCTCCTCAACTCCAAAAATCGCTCCTGCAAAATTCTGATGGAACTGCCTTGCCCGAGCAGGCACTCGAAGTCCCCTGGGGCTAAGGGTGAGATCTCCGACCGGAGACACTCGATGCACTAAACAGCGCTGCAGACAGGCTAAACAACCAGCGTGCTCTAAGTCGAAGTGACTAGCTCAAATGCAACATAATCGAATGATCAAAATGAGGAGGCTACTCTCTCTTTTATAGCGTTGGCCTTTCTCACAACCCTAAGGCCACCTCCTCCAACGTAGCCTCTCTCTTGCCATGTGTTCCTTCACATCTGCGCAGTCCCTTCAAGTGTCTACGTGGGCCCCTTCTCTACGTGGTCCTTGGGCCCCCTTGGCTCCCCTTTTAAGTTACAACGTTGTGCTACTAGGGAGTGACTTTATTCATAAAGTGAGTTATGTCCCCCTTTCCTCATTTTTTATTATTATTATTTATTAATAACTATAGAAGGAAAAATTGAGCAAAATCGAATATTCCAATTAGCCATGGCTAATTAGGAATATTACAGTCTCCCCCGACAAAATGTTGCTTGTCCTCAAGCAACTGAAGTGATGGATGCTGCAAAATTTTCTCACTCTCCCAAGTGGCATCCTCATCTGGTAAATTCTTCCACCTCACCAAGAATTCCCGAACCGTCCTGCTCCGTAGCTGCCTCTCCTTGGTATCAATAATAGCCTCTGGTTGCAACACCAAATGCCCCTCATCATCCGTGGGTGGTAGCTCATCTGTCACTGTCACCTGCTGCCCCAATGCCTTCTTCATGCATGATACATGAAAAATGTTATGAATCTTGCTGCCTTGGGGCAGCTCCAGTTCATACGCAACCTGTCCAATCCTGCGTATCACCCTGTATGGCCCATAAAAGCGGGGCTTGAGCTTATCATCTCCCTTCTGCTTCAGTGATGACTGTCAGTAGGGCTGTAATCGTAGGTAGATCAAGTCCCCTACCTCAAACTATCTCTCCACCCGACCCCTGTTAGCATACAGCTTCTGCTGGTTTGCGCTGTAGCCATATTATCCTTGAGAGCTTGGAGGATATCCTGACTCTCTTGGATCCAAATCTTGGCTCTCAGAGCCTTGCTAGCACCAAACATCACGTCAGCAAAAGATAAAGGATGATATCCATACAAGGCATAGAATGGTGACATACCAATGGACATGTGATGTGTAGTGTTGTAGCAGTACTCCCCCAGATGCAGCCACTTCAGCCATGCTCGCTGTTGCCCACTGACATAGTTACGCAAGTAGCCCTCCAGCCACTTGTTAACTATTTTCGTCTGCCCGTCCGTATGTGGGTGATAATTGGTACTCGGTGTCAACTCCGTCCCCAGCAACCGAAAAGCTCCTGCCAAAACCCGCCCATGAAACGGCTGTCCCTGTCACTGATGATGGTCTTAGGAAGACCATGTAGCCTGAAGACCTCTCTGAAGAACAACTCGACCACTTGTGCTGCTGTGTAGTGTGCGGATATGGCGGAAAAATGTGCGTACTTTGTGAGTTGATCAACGACGACAAAGATATAATCCTTGCCCTGCACCATGGGCAACCCTGTGATAAAGTCCATCGAAATACTCTCCCATTTCCCCTTCGGAATGGGAAGAGGCTACAATAATCCTGCGGGATGGCTCATCTCCCCCTTGTTCTTCTAGCAAACATCGCACTCCTGGATATGCTGGAGTACGTCCTCCTTGAGGCCCTTCCATGAGAACCTCTCTCGAATGGCCCTGTAGGTTTTGGTAAACCCCTGATGGCCGACCAATGGTGAATCATGTGATGCCTGAAGTATCTTCTTCTTGAGCTGAGATCCCTCAGTCAAGAAGATTCGGTCCCTATAGTAGATGATCTCATCGATCACCCTGTACTTGTCATCCGCCACCTGCCCATCCAGAATCTCGCATGCAAATTTTTCCTTGGAGTACTCTACTAAGAGCCGAGCCCTCCAGTCTGTGTCCAAGCTCATAAGAGACAACGTGGCTGGTCTACGTGAAAGGGCATCTGCTACCACGTTGTTCTTAGCCTTGACATACTCAATGTCAAAGTCATACGCTTGGATCTTATTGATCCACTTCTGCTGCCTCTCCTGTCGCTGTTTCTGCTCCAAAAAGAACCTGAGGCTGTTGTGATCAGTCCTCACGCTGAACTTGTTACCCACTAAATACTGCCGGAATTTGGCCAATGCATGCATAATGGCTAGCAGCTCCTTGTCGTATATAGAATACAACCTCTCATGCGGAAGGAGCTTCCGACTCTCAAAGGCTATAGGGTGACCTCCCTGCATCAACACTGCGCCGATCCCCTCTCCCGAGCATCACACTCCAAAACAAATGGCTGCAAAAAATCCGACAATACAAGCACTGGGCAGCTGCTCATAACCTCCTTGAGCCTGTCAAAGGCTCGCTACGCTGTATCCGACCAACTGAATGCCCCCTTCCTCGTCAAATCTATCAGGGGTGCAGCAAGCTGTGAGAAACTCTTGATGAACTTCCGGTAGTAAGTACAGATACCAATGAATCCCCGGAGTTCTGTCACGTTCCTCAGCTCCAACCAATCTCTGATGGCCTTGATCTTCTCCTCGTGGACTCTCACTCCGTCCACCCCTATGATGTGTCCCAAGTACAACATCTCCATCAACCCAAAATCACACTTGGAGAGCTTGGCATAGAACTGCTACTTCTCCAAGATGCGCAACACTGTCTCAATGTGCTGGAGATGCTCCTCCCAAGTCCTGCTGTAAATGAGAATGTCATCAAAGAACAACACAAACTTCCTTAAGTGACTGCGGAAGATGTGGTTCATGCAAGACTGGAATGTAGCTGGGGCGTTGGTTAGCTCGAAGGGCATCACCAAAAACTCAAAGTGCCCATAGTGACACCTGAAGGCGGTCTTGGGAATATCCTGCTCCCTCACGCGAATCTGATGGTACCCAGATCTCAAATCAATCTTTGAGAAGAACCGTGCTCCTCTCAACTCATCCATCAACTCATCGATCCTGGGTATGGGGTACCTGTTCTTCAGGGTCTTCTTGTTCAGGGCCCTGTAGTCAATGCACATCCTCAATGTGTCATCCTTCTTCTTCACCAACACCATGGAAGAAGCAAAAGGACTCGTGCTCGGCCGAATGTGCCCAAGAGCCAACAACTCCTGAATGGCCTGCTCAATCTCATCCCGATAGGCCTTGGGATGCCTATAGGGGGTAGTAATCACTGCCTGTATGCCCTGCTCAAGCTCAATGGTGTGCTCAAACCCCCGGTCCGGTGGCTGTCCCGGCGGAATCTCCCCAAACACTGTGGCATACTGGTCAAGGATGGATTGTATCTCTGGGTGCACCGTCTGCCCTGTAGTCCTTGCCTCTGATGCACGCAGCTCCACTACCCACTCTACGTCTCCCTTCCGGAAGACTGCCTCCATCCGATGAGCCGAAACAATCTGAGGCGGATATGTGTGCTGTCCCCGTATCTTCTCATGCCTCCCTGTCTTCTCATCATCCCACTCCATCTCTAGGGTCTTCCAATCTGTCGTGACTTTCCCTAGAGTGACAAGTCACTGAACACCCAGTATCATGTTGGTGTCCGGAATATCGACCATGAAAAAGCGGTTAGTCAGTGTGTAGGTGCCCATCGTCACTGATAAATCTTGAACATAATGAGCACACACCATGGTCTGATCTCCTGGGACCAAAACTGAAAAGCCATCGAAGCCCTCTGTCTGTATACCTCTCCGCTCAACCATCTGTGCATCGATGAAGTTGTGGGTTGCCCCATTGTCAACCAAAACTGATACTCGCTAGCCACGTACTGTCCCTCGTATGCGTAGCGTCAGATACTTGGGAACTCCTCGCAATGCTGCAAGGGCCCCTCTGGTAGGTGCAAAGGCTGCACCACCTGCTGCTGGTGGTGGAGGTGGCAAAGGATCCTGCGCGGCATGACTATCTCCTACCTCCACATCATCCTCCTCATCCTCTTCCCCGTTGCTCTCGGAGAAGACCTCAATAAAATGTGCTTTGCCAGCAGCACATCTATGTCCCGGTGCCCACGGCTCCTGACAGGTAAAGCACAACCGCTTCTTCTTCAACTCCCTCCTGGCATCATCATCAATCTGTGCTCATCCTGGATTCCCCTTTGGAGGCGAAATCCTCACATCCTTCCCCTTAGGCTGGAAAGCCTGTCTCTGGGGGTAAGGTGTTCGGGTCCTGGGTAAGGCATCCTGTAAATCCTGGGTCCTGCTAATAACATCCTGGAGTGTGACTGGTCTAGTGGATATGACTAGACCCCGAAGTGGCTTTGCTAATCCCTCAACAAACATGTAGATCCTCCGTGCCGTGGATAGATCTGGCACCATCACTGAAATCCTCAAGAAGTCTGCAATGTAAGTCTCTGGGTTCCCGATCTGTTTGAGCCTCGTCAGCTCAACAAAACGCTGTTTCGGATCCCTCTGGTCAAACCTCTCCATCAATCTCCTGGTGAACTCAGCATATGTCATCACTGTGGAGTGTCCGAGTGTAACCAACCCATGGAACCACCAGTCCTGGGCCTCACCATCCAAATGTAATGTCGCCACCTTGATGGCTTCTGTCTCCGACATCTGGTTAAGCTAGAAATAAATGTCCAGCTTCTCCACCCAAGACTTTGCCGAACTGTTTGATGAGCTATCAAACGTAGGCAAGTGAAATCTACTAGCTGTGCGGTGGGTGTCTCCATCATGATAACGCTGGTATCCTCTGTGATGGTTGTGGGGTCTACTATCCCGCTGGAGTTGAACAAAGTCTCTGAATGAGAGAGCATCCATGAACTCCTGCCCATAGGCCTGGTACTCCGCAAAATAATCGCCCATATGACCGGACTTTGCCTCCTGCTGTGCTCCGGCCCCCATGTTTGCTCCTAGGAAAGTGGGCATGGTAGAGCGTATAGGGGCATGTGAGGCCACCTGCTGAGTAGTATCACGTTGAGTGGCACCCTTCTTTGACAAATGGTGAGATGCACCCGATCCCTCTCCAACTTGGAAAACCCGTGGGCTCTCACGCTGTATAGCCTCCACTGCCGTGAACCTCTGCCCCATCACCTCGATCTGCCTTGACAGATCCTGCACTGATTTGAGGAGCATGTCCGCAAATTTCTTCCCGTCATCATCTGCCATCGGATCCTCCTGCTCTGCGTCCACCACAGGCTCCTCCTGTTCTGTGTTCACCACAGGCTCCTCCTGTTCTGTGTCCACCACCCGAACATAGTCTCCCTCTCCGTAGGTGTTCTCCAACCTACGCTCAATATCTTTGTATTTCCTACCTCTGTAACAAATGTAGGGCTTCTCCCTCGGTGTCATAGACTGCTAGCTCCACAGGCTGAGCTAGATCTATGCTCTGATACCACTGTAATATCCCTTACCAGAGATATCCCTCAAATACAAGCAAACTCCAACCAGAGAAATAACAATAGTGCAACATACAATAATGTATACATAGAAAATAAGCAGATACTCGAGAAATGCAGAGAGAAATGCTAAGCCATTTTATTATACTGAGTAATAGAAAGAGTACAAGAGGTGATCAGAAGGATAGCACCTCGACTTGCACAAGGCAAGTGAAGGAATACACTCAGAATGGTAAGGAAATGGCCTCTCTCTGAACTGCGTCCAAACTGCCGGAGAACTGCTGTGCTGCTGCTACTGCTGGAATCAAATGAAGATTTGGGGCTGTTCCCCTCCTCAGAAAATGTTGAAACTCTGGAATTAGCCTCTGCTCAATAAACCTAGAAAAGCCCAGAAAGCTTTTCTAAAATTGCTGACCCCCGAAAATCACCCTCTTAGGGATCTACGCAATCCCTCAAGGCTCTGCGCTGCTCATGAAGAGAAATCTCCAAAACTCTGCCAAAATCCTCCAATATACAATGGCTGATCCCTTGCTCAATCTCCCAGCTCAAATCCTCCACAAAACCCAAGCTCCTACCCAAAAGAACTGCGTCCTCCCCTCTAGAAATCGCTCCTCCTGCAAAATTCTGATGGAACTACCTTGCCCGAGCAGGCACTCAAAGTCCCCCGGGGCTAAGGGTGAGATCTCTGATCGAAGACACTCGATGCACTAAACAACGCTGCAGACAGGCTAAACAGCCAGTGTGCTCTAAGTCGAAGTGACTAGATCAAATGCAACATAATCGAATGATCAAAATGAGGAGCCTCCTCTCTCCTTTATAGTGTTGGCCTTTCTCAAAACCCTAAGGCCACCTCCTCTAACGTAGCCTCTCTCTTGCCATGTGTTCCTTCACATCTGCGCAGTCCCTCCAAGTGTCTATCTAGGCCCCTTGGCTCCCCTTTTAAGTTACAACGTTGTGCTACTAGGGAGTGACTTTATTCGTAAAGTGAGTTATGTCTCCCTTTCCTCACTTTTTTTTTAATTTATTCATAACTATAGAAGGCAAAATTGAGCAAAATCGAATATTCCAATTAGCCATGGCTAATTAGGAATATTACAGAGATCTCTAGAAGAAAGTCGAGTGAGCAATTCTGTGTGTTTTCTGAGCAAGCCGAGTTATAGCAGGCGCTGGTCGTGTTTGTTCTGTTTAGGGAGGCTGAAGCCTTGAGGAAGAGGCCGAGACCTCAGTCTGTCTCAAAGTGGGACGAGAGGGCCTCAGGCCAAGTGCAGGAAGGCTGAAACCCTTTAAAAGGCTTAGAACAATGAGCAAAAGAAGACAATGTCTGTGGAAGAGTGTGTAGAAGGCTGTTGTTTTGTGTTGGAAGGGTGTTGAGCATATTGTTGGAATTTGTTTGGTAAAGGAGGACCAAACAACAAAGTTTTGAAGGATGATAAGTACATTGACTAAAGGAAGAGCCCACTGTAAGCCACTTTAGTGCAGGGCTAATAAAAGGAGCTATTTCCCTGTGCGAAAAGGTGGCAATGGACTGCTAGGATAGAGGACTAATGGAGTAGATTCTTTGTGGACAACAAAACTGAAAGGGCTGGAAAAAGGAACTCAACTAGCAAGTAAGTTGAGTGTTTTGTCTTTAATTTTGCTGGGCAGATTGAGGGTTTAAGGGAGCAGATCTCAAAGCCTAGTTGTATACCATTGTATATTAGTCTTGTATTAGGTTTCATAAAGGGCCATGATCTGTGGTACATGAGCCCTATGATTGTTTATTAAAGGACTAATAAAACAAGTTTTGGGCCATCTATATTATGTGTACTTTATTGTTTTTGTTAGTTTTTGTAGCATCGGATGTGTTCTAGCCACAAAATTTGGTGGAGGCTGGAATACATGAGATCTCCAAAACCCAGAAATCATTTCTGAAAATTCCACCTAGAGATGACTTAATTAGATTATTAAACTATTTTTTAATGTTTCCTAAGTCTAAACTTAGGAAAATTGGTTAATTAATCAGAATTAATTAAGTCAAGGTGAGAATTCTCAAGAAACTCACACGAATTGACAGAAGATTAACCTAGGCCCTTGATTAAGATATAATCTTGGCCGTTGGTGCTCCAACAGAGGATTATAAGAAGAAGTCTATAGGTAGATGGGGAATACACCAGCGTAAACACTCATTGATCTAGGTAGATAGATTTTCTAGTCGCAAAGTAATTAAGCAGGAGGATTCGAGCTAGAGATCGAGTAGCATGTGGCAGAGGAGTGAAGCAGTATTCCGGTGGAGGTTCTCAGTGCCAGAAGAGTCATATTGAGGGAGTGCGAGTTTGCCCAGAGGGATTGCGCAGGCAGTAGTAGCAGCAACAGAGCAGTTCGATCTAGTTGGAGGAGAAGTTGATTCAGTAGCTGGTGGTCGAGATTTTGATCAGGAGGACCAGTGAATCAGTTCTAGAGCCAAAGAGAAGCAGAGTTGTAGATTTCAGAAGTTTCCAGAGGCAGAAGCAACAAGGCTTTCACAAGCACTGCGTAGAGGTTGACGCAGAAGGAAGTACGAATTGCTGAGGGGCTAGTCTCGGGAGTTGAAATTAGCTTTGGGGTGAGGAAAAATTCTCAAAATAATTTTGCCAGTGACTCTCTCAGATCGGATTGCCAGTTTGGCATCTAGATTATTGTACTCAGATTTGCTGCTGAAGAATAATAATAAAACCTTCATTTGCTGCACTGGTTTTCCCAAGTTGGGTTTTTCTGGGGACAATTGTCCAAAAATAATAGTGTCAAAATTTGTGTGCTAGAATTTCTCAGTTTCCAGTATTTTGTTTTCCGCAGTAATTTTATGGTGAAAATTGTAGTTGTGATTTTATTCATTGTTTGTTGTAGCAAATAAACTGCATAATTAAATTTTCAGTTAGGAGAATAATTTCCAGTTGCTGCAATAGATGAAATTTTCACATGGTATCAGAGTGTGAGTGATCAACCGAGGAGCTCAAAAGCAAGAAGAGAATTTCACTGCTCAGTGGGAGCAACAGGCCGAAATCCTTGAGGCAATGCAGTTCGTTGATAGACAGGTCGAGTTGTTGGGGCAAGAATTCGATTTTCAGTTGCAGGAAAGTCGAATTGTCCGGGATTGTGATTCCAGCAGTCAGAGGGAGAAACTACAACTTTGATTTCCGCTGAGCAGAATTCTGGTTGGACACAGAGGGTTTTGCAGCTGCAAAATTACTGTTGGGTAGAAAAAACTAGCACACTGTAAATTCTTTAGTATGACCATGGAAAAAATTGACATTCAGGAGGCTTCAAATTTGTCTTCTAGGTTGGAGGACGAATTTGCTTGCTTGACAGGATCAACTTCACAAGGTGTTTGGTATATAGATAGTGGAGCATCAAATCATATGACAGGGGTTAGAGAATATTTATCTAGCTACAAGGAGGAGCAAATGGACTTCTATATTACGATGGGAAACATAACAAAGTGTACTCCAATAAGGAGAGGTACCATCGATTTTCAGAGGGAGTCAGGAGCAAGCACCAATGCTACAAATGTATTTCATGTGCCAGGATTAGGTATGAACTTGATTTTAGTATCCTAGTTACAGGATAAAGGATATGATATCCATTTCAGAGGGAAGAAAGTGTTTGTCAAACACTCAAGCTGGAAGAGGGTAAGACAGATTGGAGTTCGAAGCAACAAATTGTATAGGTTGCAGTTTGACTCTCCAATGGCACTAATAGGCAGTGACAATAGCAGTGGGAAGGAACTGAATGAGTTATGGCATAGGAGAATGGGACATCTCCACCATGGAACACTCAAGATGCCCAGGGAAACAGTGACAGGGGTTCCAAAACTTGGTACGGAACATGATGATGTGTGTAGAGGATGCGTACTTGGGAAATATGCGAAGGCAACATTCCCAAGAAGTGACAATAGAGTAGATGACGTGTTAGGACTTATACATTCAGATATTTGTGGCTCGATGTCCACTAGAGCTCTCAGTGGTGCCGAATACTTTGTCACCTTATTGATGGCCATTCCAGGAAAACCTGGATCTACTTCTTGAAGGCCAAAGATGAGGCCTTCAATCGTTTCAGAGAGTTTAAAGCTCTTGTGGAGAATATGGCAGGGAAGAAGATCAAGGTGCTTCGCTCAGATAATGGTGGAGAATATATTGATAAAGACTTCATAGATTTTTGCGCAAAGGAAGGCATCAAAAGAGAATGGGCAATTCCATATAATCCACATCAGAATGGGGTAGCAGAGCAGAAAAAGAGGACCATAGTTGGGGCTGCAAAAACTATGTTATATGACCAGGATTTACCTAGGTTTTTATGGGCGGATGCATGTAACACGACAATGTATATTCAAAACAAGACTCCTCATAGAGCATTGGGGAAGAAAACACTAGAATCGGTCTTCATAGGGAAGAAGCCAAAAGTTAGTCACTTCAGGATCTTTGGCAGCGTTGCTTATTGCTATGTGCCAGATGAAAAGCGCACCAAATTGGATCAGACTGCAAAGAAGGGGTTTCTTGTTGGGTATAGCGAAACCTCAAAGGCATACAAGATCTACATTTCTAGCAGTAGGAAGATTGTGGTGAGACGAGATGTGAAGTTCATGGAGGACCGAGCTTTCAGGAGATCTCGTGAGATGCCTGCAGGTGATCAAATCAGCGAGCAGGAGCTCCTTTGGTCCAGCCACAAGGGCAACCAATGGGACTAGTAATAGGACAGTCACAGGGATCGAGTACAATGACTAGTACCAGTATTTCCTCAGGTGCAGGAGATTTGGGGAGTTCACATTAGACGGAGCAACAGAGGCAGGATGAGGCGCTCGTTGAACTTCCCACCACTGGTGGTCGAGCCAACAAAGAGGTTCGTCAAACATTGAGAGATGCATAGGAGTTTATTGGAACTCCTAGGATGAACAAGAGACAACGCAGACAACCTGACAGATATCAAGCATTGGTGGCTCAGGTTGCAGAACCTTCAAGCTTTCAGGAAGCCGCACAACATCATGTGTGGGTGGATGCCATGGTAGAAGAGTATAGCTCTATGATGACAAATGATGTTTGGGAGGTGGGGCCGAGGACTGAAGACAAATCAATTGTAGGTTCTAGATGGATCTACAAGATCAAGTATGTTGTAGATGGTAGTGTGGAAAAGTACAAGGCTAGGTTCGTGGCAAAGGGGTATGCACAAAAAGAAGGGATAGATTATGAGGAGACCTTCACCCCAGTTGCCAGATACACTTCTATTTGGTCAGTTATATCCCTAACAACTCAGATGGGGTGGCAGATTCACCAGATGGACATCAAGACAACATTCTTGAATGGGGTGATAGAGGAAGAGGTGTACATAGAACAACCATAGGGCTTCGAGACTCATGAGAGGTGCACTCATGTGTGTAGACTGAAGAAAGCTCTATACGGACTTAAGCAGGCTACCAGGGCATGGTATGGTCGGATTAACAACTACTTGCAGTAGATGGGATTCGTCAAGAGTGACACAGATCCCAACCTTTATTATTTGATGGTAGAGGGTGAGCCACTCATCCTAGTATTGTATGTGGATGATCTCTTCTTGACAGGATCATCAGGGCTCATAGAGGACTACAAGAGGAACCTGGCAGCAGAGTTTGATATGAAGGATTTGGGGTTGATGCACTATTTCCTAGGATTGGAAGTGTGGTAGAAGGACGGGGAGATCTTCCTTGGGCAGGGAAGATACGCTACAGATATTTTGAAGAGGTTCAGAATACAGGATTGTATACCCATGTCTACGCCCATGATCACCAAATGGAAGAAGATAGATGCATCAGACGACAAGGATTTTGACCTCACCTTGTATAGACAACTTATCGGTTCTCTCATGTATTTGGTCAACACTAGGTCAGATATTTACTTCGCAGTCAATACCCTTAGTTAGTTTATGGTAGAATGAGAATCAAAGGGGGTACATTGGGTAACAACAAGGCATATTTTGAGGCATGTGTGCGGTACAATCGAGTATGGGTTGAGATATACCTGAGGAGATGACGTCAGACTGTGTGGATTCACAGATGTAGATTGGGTAGGCAGTTCAGTAGACAGGAAAAGTACCTTTCGGTATTGCTTCAGTGTTGGATCAGGGATGGTTTCTTGGTGTAGCAGGAAGTAGAAGTGAGTAGCACTGAGCTCTGCAGAAGCAGAGTATATGGCAGCAAACACAACTATGTGTGAAGCTATATGGCTTCGGAAGTTGTTTGTAATCTTGTTCACGCATATGATGGAGGTGACAAGTGTCTATTGTGATAATCAGAGTTGCGTCAAGCTCTCTGAGAATCTAGTGTTTCATGAAAGGCCTAAACACATAAATATCAGGTGTCATTTCATCAGAGATTGTGTGCAACGTGGAGCAGTCCAGCTACAGTATGTTCCCACAGAAGAGCAGGTTGCAGATATACTCGCGAAAGCTCTAGGGAGAGATAAGTTCGTCTATTTTAGAGAACAAATGGGTATGGTGGAGAACCCGTTTCAGTAGCAGAGACAGATTATTCTAGATGCTTCTCAGTTGCAGTTGCAGTTATAGCAACAACATATGAGAGGGAGTTGCAATGTAGATGCATGGTTGGCAACAACATGGTAGTGTCAGTAGCAGCACAGATGTAGCATCAGAGTTGCGCAGTAGCTGGTTGGCAGCAATAGCCAGACATCAACAACGTGATAGAGGATGATACAGAGACACAGTGTTGTGGCAAGATGTGCAACACTAGAACATAGTCGTCGCTAAGAGGGAGTGTTAGTTTTTGTAGCATCGGATGTGTACTAGCCACAAAATTTGGTGGAGGCTAGAATACAGAAGATCTCCAAAACCCAGAAATCGTTTCTAGAAACTTCGACTAGAGATGACTTAATTAGATTATTAACCTATTTTTTGATGTTTCCTAAGTCTAAACTTAGGAAAACTAGTTAATTAATTAGAATTAATTAAGTCAAGGTGAGAATTCTCTAGAAACTCACACAGATCGGTAGAAGATTAATTTGGGCCCTTGATTAAGATATAATATTTGCCGTTGGTGCTCCAACAGAGGATTATAAGAAGAAGTCGATGGGTAGATGGAGAGTACACCAACGCAAACACTCAGTGATCTTGGCAGATTGATTTTCCAGTAGCAGAGTAATTAAGCAGGAGGATTCGAGCCAGAGATTGAGTAGCAGGTGGCAGAGGAGTGAAGCAGTATTCCGGTGGAGGTTCTCAGTGCCGGGAGAGTCAGATTCAGGAAGCGCGAATTTGCCCAGAGGGACTGTGCAGGCAGCAGCAACAGAGTAGTTCGAATTAGTTGGAGGAGTAGTCGATTCAGTAGTTGGTGGTCAGGATTTTGATCAAGAGGACCAGTGAATCAATTTTAGAGCCAGAGAGAAGCAAAGATGTAGATTTAAGAAGTTTCTAGAGGCAGAAGAAGTAAGGCCTGAACAGAGGTTGACACAAAAGGTAGTTTGAATTGCTGAGGGGCCAGTCTCGAGTGCTGAAATCAGTGGTGGGGTGACGAAAAATCCTCAGAGTAATTTTGCCAGTGACTCTCAAATCAGATTGCCAGTTTGACATCCAAATTATTGTACTCATATTTTCTGTTGAAGAATAATAATAAAACCCTCATCTGATGCACCGGTTTTGCGAAGTTGGGTTTTTCCGGGGACAATTGTCCAAAATAACGGTGTCAAAATTTATGGTGGAAATTGCAGTCGTGATTTTATTCATTGTTTGTTGTAGAAAATAAATTGCATAATTAAATTTTCAGTTAGGACAATAATTTCGAATTGCTGCAATAGATGAAATTTTCACAGTTTTCACTGCTGTTATAATTCCGCTGTGCAAAGTTGTTTTGGTTGAACATTGCTAGTGTGTTTGTGTGCTAAGTCTAGCCTCATACTAGATCTAGGGTGTAAGTGAAACTTCAACAAAAAACTCCTTGAATGCATTTGAGGTGTGTTGCCGCCTCGCTTGCACACCTAGGTTAGCATGGGAAAAATCCTCAACCCCACAAGGTGTGACTTGGTGGCAAACTAAGAGATGGAGCTATCACCTATTCCCAACTCTCTCCTAGTTAAAGCTAAGGGGGGTGGTCCCTAAATGAAGGTTAATTAATGAAATGTGAATTTTCTAGGAGACTAAGGTGAAAGGAAGGCTTATCAAAGATAACTTGATTCCAAAGATATGAGCAAGTAAATAAACGTACATGAGCAATATTCAAAGATTCACTTAAAGATAAAGAACATAGACCAGTGCTTTAAACAAATAGTTGCTCAAGATAAATGACAAATACTTGATCAAGATGGAAACTCAAAAGATGATGACAAGTAATCCTGCAAATTGGCAAATGTTAGATAAAATATAAAATATCACTTGCAAGATACAAATTGTACTTGTAAATAAATGCTCAAGTAAAAGATGATGTTATTTAGTGATCATAAACATAAACATCAATATGTAATAGCAATTTGGCAAGTAAAGTAAAGATGGTAAGATGAAAATCCACACTACTTGCTAGATGCTACTTTAAAAGAACAACTTGAACTCGCAAATGAAATTCAATTGATGCCAAGTATTACTTGCAAAATATAAGTAGATATGCACTTGCTAAAGGGAAAAATCAACAACAAGAGATAATGAGATCATTCTTTGTGACAAGCACACGAGATAAACAAAATTTGCAAGTAAATTTGAAATGCTCTAAAGTGAGTAAATTAGAATGATATGCAAATCTATTTAATGTGAGATGCAGTTATCTTGGTAAATTTTAAAACTAGATGCTTATCTAGATATAGCCTTTATTTCGACTATTTTGACACAGGTCTCTAATGTGAGTTGTGGAGGGACACCCAGGGAAAGACAACTAAGGATGTATTAACGATCCCTCCCCTGGAATATCCAACATTCCCGATGCCTCCGGCGCTGCAGAGACTGTGGCTTTGATGACTGCAAGGTCACCATGTTAACCACAAAAGAGGATCTATGTTCCTCAAATTGATGAAATAAAGGGGTCCCTAAAAGAGTCTTTCAACCAAGCTTATGCTTGGAGATGAATTAATTAGAAATGCAAATTAGTGCTAAGGATGCCTAAATGAGATGCATGTGGATGCTATTGTTTCCAAATAGAGTGTAATGAGATAAAATTCTTTAAGTATCCAATGTATCTTAATGGGAGCAATAAATGGAAATTATCATCAACTCACAAACTTTGTAAAGGTAAATTGCACAAAAATTTCACAAGTGGCCCAAAATTTATAAGTTTGCTCCAAGTAAATGAAAAATGCTTCCAAAGGTATATCAATGAACAATATAATTAAGATAACATTGAGCACAAGTTGACATAAAGATAGTGAAGCATGTATCAACAAATCATGTGAAGCAAATGCTAAGTGAATGAAACTAGACCAATCAAATATAGCCAAAAGTGAAATGCTTGCTTGAGATATGTTGTAGCAAATAAAATAAGTTGCCCAAAAGATTTGAAAATGTTGTAGCTTAAACAACCATGAAAATAAATTTGCCCAACACAAGGGATCTAACAAATGAAATAGCAAACTTGACTGCAAAGTTGAGAAATTGTGAGTGCTATATGTTGAAATTATGAGTTAAACCATGCATAAGTTAAGATAGATTAACAAGAGCAAAACATGCAACTAAGTTAGAAACTATTAAGAGAATCAATCCACCCAAAAGAGAAGTCCTCCTTCTAAATAAGGAGGTGGGATGCCATGGGAAAATTCCCAAGCTCCCACAAGAAAAATGAACTTTTTATTAGGTGTGTTACAAGAGAATGCGAGTCTCTCTCTAGGCCTCAAAGAACCTCAAGGAAGTCTTTACAATAAGATACTTCAACTATAGACTTTCCTTGATGAGAACTCAACACAAATGAGGCTTAAGAAAGCCTTTTGAAATCTGAAAATTACATACAAATTTCAGACTTGAAATGAGGAGGAAATAACATGAAAAAAAGAGATTAAGCCTCTCCTAAGGCCCACGACCTAGAGAGAAAAAAATGCAGCCCTTTAAAGAACTCATCCTTTCCAAGGTTGGGCCTCAAAATGGCTCACAACCTTGCTACAAAGCTGCCCACCAAATGCAAGGGGTCATGCAAAGGATGAATTAGTAGTTTTCAGAAGAGTCCCTCCAAACTTGAAACCAAAGTGAACTTGAGTTGCTGCTCAAAAGACTGCAAAACAAATTAGGAAATTAGTGGAGAGAGCATGAAAGAAAGACAAATAATAATACACAACTAGTATAAAAGAACTAAACCAAGTCATGGGAGTGAAACTCCATACTTGTCTAGTCTAGGAAAATGCTCTAATTAACTCATATAATCATTGAAAGCTCTAGATTTAGATAAAACGAAATATGAAAGTTAAATTATATGAGATTCAAATAGAGTATAGGAAAAAGGGAACTCTCTTCTTTGCTTTTCTTTGGATGAAGTCCTTGAGGTTGAGATCAATGGGTCTTTCACATCTTGAATCCGAGAATGAGTTGATCTATGTGAGACTTCTCCCATGCCCAAAAGAATCTTTCACACAATTCCAAAATATTTTCTACACACTTGGAAACAAATATTAATGTACATAAAAGAAATAGAGCAATACAATGAGTGAAAGACTAAAAATTCTTCAAAAAATCAATTAATAATTTTCACTCCTAGAATACTACTCTAAATCAATGATACATGCAAGATAATTTGCACATATATATCCACAATGAATGGCAATATAAGCTAATACAATCCACATGCATAAGAAATTGAAGCACAAAAAATAATTGGAAAGAGATCACCTCAAGATAGAAAGATAACACCACCAATGATACCCCAAAGTCTTTGTATTATTAGCAAAAGCAAGTTTACAAATTGGCAGTGTTTCCTCAAGCCCAAAAACTCATAACATGAATACATAATGAGAGCCCAATGGGTCTCTTTATACAAATTTGGGAGGAAATCCCAATGAGAAACTAAGTGACAAGTGGTGTTGGAGAAGATACCAAGAAGAGAAGTCGAATTCCAAGTGGAGAGAAGCTTTGACACGTGCTCTTCAACCAAATTGAATTCCTCTAGCTGGCCCAATGTATCTCCTCAAGAAAATAGAACTCTTCATGTGTGAAGACAAGGAATGCCAAGTGTGGAACAAGAGAGAGTCATCTCTCACGTAATCTCAACTACCAAGCCAAATGAATGACACATCTCCCCATGCCATGTGTTGAGCTCCATCAAGCAATGCGTGGTCCTCCTTGGGGAATGCGTAGGTCCTATCTCAAGTGTGGTGAGAGTGGAGACAAAGCTCCACTAATTTCTCCATCCAAATATTCTTTAAGATATTCTCCGATATGCAATTATCTCCAAAAAATTCGATTTGCCAAATCACCAAATCAATTTCCCCAATTGTATTTGGGAATTCGATTTCCCCATGTGTTCATTGCTTTTAAGATGTCATGTGCCAAATTATCTTCCACTTGTGCTTTGACTTAACTCTTGACTTGAGATAATTTCTAAGTCATTTCCATGTCATTTTGTCACATGGAGTCTTTTATTTTTCTATATTTATTTATTTTTTGGATTAATTTATTGCCATATTTTCCAATAAACTTAGAAAAAGTGGGTTTTGAGGGTCTAGAACTTATTTTTTATCTCTCAAAGTGCGTCTTAGTAGAAAGTTGAGGGTGAGAGGTGTGTAACTTTGAGCACACATACCCCATACAATTTCTCTAAACATCACTTATTACATTTTACAATTAGAATTTATTAAAAATTGAATTAAAAAAAATAAAAAATGACCCCTAGAGCTAATCAAATTTCGCGAAATTTTACGAGTGATCTAGTATGGTAATATACAATGAGTCTAGACACTGGGACTCACCCAAGCCCTCGCCATCAAGCCGCACTCCGACTTTGGGTTTATGCTTGGAGGAAAAAACTTAATTAATTATTAAGTCCTCAAAAGTACCTAATAATTAGCCAAGTAAAAAAAACCTCCTAGAGTAAACTCACTTGATGACAACGTACCAAATTACCTAGGCCTGTTACATGACTCAATTCATCACACTAGCATCACTTTACATCATCCGCTTAGGGCTTGCGGAATCTGAGTACAACATAGAAGAAGATGAGAAGAAGAAGTTAGAGTTAAAAAACTCTTATGATACATGAAGCCTTTGACATATCCTCGGGCATGGAGTCTTAAAAATTTTTAGGTGCCACTCTTAATGGTCAACAAGGTGTACTTCCCACCATTATCTAGTCTCGATGCCTGGATTTTCTTGCTAGACTGGTTCTCAACCAAGGCCATAAACTCTTGAAACTTTGAGAAGACTTTGACCTTCTTCATGAAGAATATTCAGGTATTTCTCGAGTGATCATCTATGAAGGTGACACAATACTTGTACCCCAAAAGGGATATTGAAGAGAAGGGACCACAAACATATGAATGAAAAAGGTCCAAGATGCCCTTGGCCCTGTTATCTTTGCTAGGAAAAGAGGTTTTGGTGTACTTATCAATTGTGCAATCCTTGCACACCTCATGTTGGTCCACGCTGCACTATGGCAACTCTATTGCTATCTCCTTGAGAATTTTCAGCGCAGCATGGTGTAGATGCCTCATGCACCTACGCAATAACTCCCTAATCTCCCTGACTGAGTCACGGTTCCCTTTGCTGGTCAATGCTGTGGGTATCTCAAATTGCAATCTGTACAGGCTCTTATGTCTGACCCCATTCTACTTCACCACCTTGGAGTCTGAGGGTTTTAGGAAAACCCTATGCTGTCCGAAGGTCATCTCGCACCCCTTATCCTCCAATGCTGAAGTTGAAATTAGTTTCTTCTTGAGCCCTGGAACATAAAGGACATCTCTGAAAAATAGTGAGTTTCCCAACTCCCTCTCAAATCTGACTGTACTAATGCCCTCGACTTAGTACTTCCCATTATC
The DNA here is from genome assembly GCA_031772625.1 of Pinus tabuliformis. NCBI lineage: Eukaryota > Viridiplantae > Streptophyta > Pinopsida > Pinales > Pinaceae > Pinus > Pinus tabuliformis. Next base: position 276,535,264 of record CM062816.1, read on the forward strand.
TCCCATCTCAACATGGAACTACATGTCCTTCTCTATCAGTTTGCTGAAGTAGTTCTTGTTCCCCATCATATGATAGGATGCAATGTTGTCTACATACCATAAGCTGGTAGCCACTAAGCTTGTCGTACAAGCAATAAGTGAGAACTCATTATAAAAATGAGAAGAGAATTCGTCTATCTTTGCAGAGGCTGCTACTTGGTCCTTTCTTCTGGTTATGGAACTTAGTAGCATGTTATGAATATAATTTCTATTAAACATTAAAAAAATGTAAACAATGATAAACATAAATAATATTTATTAACTAGTAGTTAATAATGAAGAAGCATGTCTCTAAGGATATGACTGCTCATGAAAGGGTACTTGCCTAGGTATATATACAGGACCCCAAGTTGTAAACAATTATCTTGTCAATTCTTTTATACACTATTTAATATACATTACTTTTCCTACAATGGATGTTCTTGTCTTCGAAGTATTCTGAAGATTATTGCTGCGTATACGAACTTTGTTCATTACATTGGTGTCAGAGTCACGTTCTGAGATCACTGGCCTTTAGCCATCAACTATTCGTAAACCTTGTTGTCGTCACAATCAAAGCATTTTGATGCATAACTTTGGAGTTTCTCCATTCTGCTAGTTTTGCTGTCAGGCCTTTGTCCATTTAAAAATAAAAAATAAAAAAAGGGTTAAAAAAATCAAGATATAAATAAAGAGGAAAAATAAAATAAAATAAAAGTTATATATAAAAAAGGGGAATTATATATTAAAAAAAGTTATAAACAAAAAAACGATATATATATATATATATATATATATATTAAAAAAAAATTATATATAAAAAAAGGAAGGGACAACTTACCTGGCCGTAGCTCTGTCGTCCATAGGCTCCATCGAGTTCAGTGATCACCGTTGAAAATTCCGTCGAATAGGTCGCACAACTTCCGCCCACAGAACTCATCGATACAACCACTACTGCTAGGCATTCCACCGCACGTTGCCATGATTGACCAACTGACACCCCTCGAGCCACCTTCCACCCTCGGGCCACCTTCCGCCCTCGGGCCAGCTGCAGCCCCATTTTCCGCGTTACTGCACGCCATCCTCTCACACGCCGCCAAAGCAGTGACTATGTTCAAACCAACCGTGCCTACGGCTGTTGCTACCAAGTGATTTCCCACTTGCTGTGTGCCCTGCCACAATAGCATGATCCCTGTCTTCTTGCCACACCCTGTCACTACTCCCTATCCACAAGATGACGTCGCTACCTCCGTAGACCAACAATCATAGTGATCGACCATACCTGCTCTAGTGTCGTACCACCACTACTCGACCATTCTGCGTAGTTCGCTAAAAAATCTACTGCCGATGGACCACCGCCTCTTCAATTGCTGTGACAATATACGATCCAGCTGTTGAATATAATTGTTGCCGCTGTAGCACTTGGCAACTGCCACCACCTTTGCCTACATCGAATTTCGTTGTCGTCTCTTTCAACCCTAGCCACCGCATTCTCAACCACTAAAATTCCTTGTTCGAGCTTTTTTAAGTTGTACAAAGCAGTAGTCTCCATCGCTACAACGCTGTATAAAGCTACTAACATATCGATTATTTGAAGCCCCTGGTATTCCGAACTATTTGCTCAATACAAATAAAAAATTAAATTATTTTCTGGTATCGATCTGTATGGTTGCACTACTTGAATGGAAAGAAAAGTCAATAGTTATTAAAGGGTTATCACATTTTTGTGTTTAAGTAGGTAATATCATAATTCGAAAATAAAAGAGTTATACATCTCTATCTTTATAGAGAAGTTAAAAATAAAGAAATAAAGAAATAAAAAAAGAGTATATTAGTTTAAAAAAAAGAGGGAAGAGTTAAAGAAAAAACTCAATTAAAAATAAATAAATAATTACAGTATTTTGATTAAAAATAGAAGTAGGGTCAATTTTTGAACTAAAAAGAATGGATTATAATCAGCAAATGAAAGAAGGAAAGATGAGTCCTATAACCAAGTCAACATTTTGGACTAAATGTGCATTTTGTCTAAAAACTAAATTGGATATATATATATATATATATATTCAAAAAAATTGCAAATTATGTTGTCCAACGCGTGGAAGATTATTTAGTACCGAAGAGCATCAAGGTAATACACGAACACAAATAAAAACAGAATTCGCAAAGCTTGAGCAAAAAAAGAATGCATCAGAAAAGAAATAGAAAGATCTCAAAGACATGTTTTACAGTAAGTCAAAAAAAAGGATGAGGAAATTTTGCGTCTAAGGGACTATAATAAAAATTACTTGAGAAGGTCAAGAAATCCAAAGATATAAGAAAAAAATTAGAAGAAGAAAATGAATGTCTCAAAAAGAAATTCAACAAGAATCCATGAGCAAAGGAAGAAGAAAATTTGTGCTTAAAATACATGAATCAAAGGTTATTAGAACAAATCAAAAGTATAAAAGATAAAGAGAAAGATATTAAGGACAAACGCAATGATTAAGAAAATGACAAACTTTTACGTCTAACGAATCATAACCAAAACCTTCTTACACAAATAAAAAAGCTTAAAAGTGACAAGAAGCCATTAAATGACAAGTTAGAACAACTTACTCAAGAAGAAGTATTGAAGTCTCTAGTTGTAACAGTCCAGGTAGAAGATAAAGGAACAAATCCGATCTAGTCAATATCACAACTCAAGAAGATGAGAGACCAATAGAAGTTAAAACATATTCAGATGTTGCAGTTCAAACAATGGAAATTCCAAGTGATGATTTAGTAGTCAACTCAACAACAACAGTACCTGAAGTAAATCAAGAAACTACCACACACAAGATAAGGGAAAGTCCAACCAGAAGAACTCCTTATCGACATCTGAATCACAAGAGCAGACAACTAAGTCAGTCTACATATTTGAACCATTCAGAACAGAAGCAACAGATTTATGTTCCAAGGAATACTGAAGTTTGCAGAATCCAGTCCTATGATAACAATTCATTACAAATTTCCAGTGACCAGAAGATTCCATAGAAGATTAATCTAGGATGGTTAGATCCATTCTTAGTCCGACAATTTTGTTTATCACTCAGAGGATCATATCGTCTTGTATCAACGAAGATGAAAGTTTTGAGACGAGAAGATATTCAAAACAGGAAAAGAGATCAAGCCCTTTCATCAGTAAGCTTTGAGGACAAAGCTTTTTGAAGAGGAAGGCAATGTTATGAATAAAATTTATATTAAAAATAATAAAAATGTAAACAATAATAAACATAAATAATAATTAATTAACTAGTAGTTAATAATGAAGAAGCATGTCTCTAAGGACATGACTGCTCATGAAAAGGTATTTGCCTAGGTATATATACAGGACCCTCAGTTGTAAACAATCATCTTATCAATTCTTTTATACACTATTTAATATACATTACTTGTCCTACAATGGATGTACTTGTCTTTGAAGGATTCTGAAGATTATTGCTGTGTATACGAACTTTATTCGTTACATACTATAGTGCCCAAATTGGTGGCACGAAAAACACCTGATCTTGCTTGGACCTTTCTTCTTTTTGCCGTTGGAGCTTGGCTCAATACCACCATTATTCTTCTTGCCGTTTGACTTGCCCTCTTTACTGGCTAGGGAAAAGTTCTCTTCATCTTTGGTCTTGGTGCGAGACACTGACTGAGCATGTCAACAAAGTTTTTCTTGGACACAATCACCCCATAATCGCTCCCAGTTTGGAAGCTTCTCCCTAACACATATTCTAATGGTAAAGGTTTCCCAAGCCTCGATGAAACCCATCAGGGAAAAACTGACTAGTTATCTATCTGGAACTGTCTCGCTCACAGCATCTAGCTCGTCCCTAACTTGGGTAAACTTGGTAAGGGAAGACACCACAAAATCTGACTTGGTCACTCTGATGGTTGTCAATTTATCCTTCAACACTAACTTTCTGGCCTCACTTAAACCTTGATAAAGGCCAATAATGGCCATCCACATAGTTTTGGCTGACTTCTTTCTGGTCAAGTGAGTGGTCATGTGGTCTTTGACTCCTTCCAAGATGATTCTCCTCGCCTTGGCATCTCTTCTGTTATGTTGAGCCAACTGCTAAGGGTCATTAGGGGCGGCTGGGACATTATCCATAAACTCCCACACCCCTTGCTCCTCTAGCACCACGCCAATCCTCTCATGCCATGAGCAGAAGTTTGATAAGCCATATTGCCAATTGCCAATTCACACTACCTTGAAACCCTAGCTGCCAAGTCAAATTGGTGAACGCGCTCCCTCTAAATGCATAACTTGCTCCTGAAGATAAAAACGTGCTTGGTCGTCGATCAAAGGCTATGCTTTGATAACATGTTAGTTTCCCTTAAAACCTAGCAATTGATTTGTAATTCTCTAAGCATGCAACCGAAAATACAAATAACTGCAGTTTTGAAACTTAAATTACAAATACAATGAATTTTCTAACACAGTGATCTGAAATGGGGCACTAAAGGCTTCTTGTCATGCTTCACAAGAACATCTCCCACTCCAAAGCTTATATATTCCCAAGATCTATGCTTATGATTGATAATTTGCGGAATTAAAAGTGCTTGAAATAGGTGTATGTTTGTGTTTGTTTTTAGACTGTTCAAGTGCTTATGTACATTTGCTTATGCTGATGTAAAACACACATAGCAGTAAATATAATGCAACAAATAAGCAAACACATGAGCGAACAATATAATATGGAGTTAACCCTGATATCTTGGGCTACGTCTCCTTGAGCTCTAATCAACTCGACTAGGCTTTTTGGGATTATGGTAATGCTTCTCTACAAGTTCCACACTTAACTCCATAGGTTTACAACTGTACCTATGGGTTTAAAATGCCATCTTACCCCTAGCTGTCCTTACTTTGCAGATAGATCTCGGCTTCTCTGGACTAGACTCCTTCAATTAGTGCTCTAAGCTATCTTGAGCTCTAGCTTGCACCAACTCCCTCAGAATTCTTTCACTGTCTCTGGAACTCCTTCTTCTATCTTCAACACAATTTGGACATCAGCTATAGCTTGATCATTTGATCTCTTTGCTGTTTTGAAAGTTTGTTACCGCTCCATGGCTCTTAGAAGTCTTCAGGATTTTCTGAAATCCATCTCAATGGATTCAGCGGTCCCCTACAGTCACCTCGACTATTGGAACCTTGAGAATGAACGCTGGCTCTATTCTCTGCAATTGCCTCCAACCTCTGGCGGCCTCTGCTTTTGCTCTCGGCTTTGGCTCTTGGCTCTGGCTCTCATGAGCTTCTGGGTTCGCTCGACCTCCAAGCGACTCTCCATCAATTGAGCTCTCTGGTTTCGCTCGACCTCCAAGCGACTCCAAGCTTCCCCCTGTCAATTGTGCTCTCTAGCTTTTGTGAGGCATCCTTCTGGCTCTGCGACTTCCTGTCCGTTTCTCTGTGTAATCATTCCTCTGCCTCTTTTCTTCGACTGGCCCTCTGGCTCTCTGGCTCTGTGGCTCTGCGACTGGCCATCTGGCTCGCTGGCTCTGTGGCTCTGCGTATTACATAACGCATCATTGTTACAGAAACGCCCCATTACAACGTGGAACCAAATGCTGTAGGAATAGGGACCGTTTCACAATGAAAAGAAACAGGCGGCCTTTCTTCGGACAAATTCCCGAAAACGGAACAAAATTCCAATACACAGAGATAACGCGAAAATACATTGAAAATCCGAAAATCCGGATTTCAAAATTTATAAAATCGCGTTTATAAACCCGTCGGGTCCGTCCTGTCATCGCAAATCGCAATCGCACAGGCGGGAGGTCGAAAAACCCAAATACATCGAAATACAAAGAAATCCGCATAACCCGGATTTCAAATTATATGAAATCGCATTCATAAACTCATCGGGTCTGTGCCTTGATCGCTAATCGCATGTCGCATATGTCAACAGCCCTTTGCATTGTTGCGATGCGATTCACCGATCGGCGTTATCGCATATCGCACAGTCGCATAATCGCATGTTGCATTGTCCTCCTGCCAGGCCTTTATCCCTTCAATGCTCTGATCCGATACATCTTACAGATCCGATAAGGGTTTAGGCTGCGGAATATAATATTTCGGGTCCGCCTCCACATCGCTCCATCGTCGATCGCTTTGTCGCACGTCGCAACATCGACATATCGCCAATCGGCCTACCCAGGGGTTCCGATATCATATGTAAGCCTTTCTCCGATTGCGATATGTCGGAGATCGCTAATCGGGGATCCTTAAGGACTGCTGCTCCGCCCTTTAACATTGCGATGCGATATTTGCATATAAAGCCTTAAGCCCCTTTTAATAAGGATTTGCCTCCTTTTTCTAAGGATAATGGGCAAACTTCTTTTTGCGATAACTCCTTCATCCGGAGTCCATTTTCGCCCATTCAAATTGCAGTAGATTCAGATTGAAAAGATCTACACAATGAGACTATTCCCAAGAGCATCCTTTGACTTTCATTTTTCCTCTGTGAGGAAAATTCTAGACTTAGAAGTCTATGTTAGATCCATTTTGGATCACATAGCATGCACAACGAAAATAAATAAAGATGAAGACAAAAAAACACATTCAACAGATAAGAAAAAGATGTACCCAGGAAACCCTAACTCCAAGGAAAATCTGAAATTGTGTGTCTTTTCAATTATCTTTAGCAAAATAATAATCTTCAGAATTTTTACAGCAAGGGAGTACTTCTCTTTTACAGTGAAATCCTCTAAACAACTAAACAAAGCAAAATCGAATCAGTGCCTGTGCACTTGTGCTGGTGTACAACTGCGTAGTAAGGCCTCTTTGCGCACTATATGAACTATACGCATGTGCAGTGCGCTCTTCCTTTGCGCATTGCTACGCATTGTATGACTGCGTTGAAACTGGGACGTGTAAGAGTTGTTTGACCCTCTTTCTCCCCCTCTTGGTCCTTGATCTTCTGCAGACTGTTGGAAACCCTAGTCTCCTTGTTGAGGAGCTAAGTCACACACTCTATGCAAAGTCGAACTATCCACTTCCGTGCCCTATTGTTGATTTTCTAGTGCTAATTAGACAAGTGCAATTTTCTGTATCTGGTAATTACTTCCAATGATATATGATTTTATTTTAACACACCCCAAAACATCATTAAGTAATTACACTAAGAAAATTCAACTGGTCAAACATTGACTGTCTCAGAAATTTGTCTCCTTAGAAACTTCAGCCTCTTCCTTAGATTTCTTCCCACATGTGTGAGAAAGAGAGAGAAAAATGCGAGTTATGAGTGTATGAAAATGAAAAATTCAAGTGTCTTTTTATAGTGATTTTAGGGTGCCCAAGAGGCACGTCTCTTTGCAAATTAAATTTAAAATTAAAATACATTTTCTTTCTTTTAATTTAAAATTTATTTTTTCTTTCTTTTAACTTGTGTAGTTGGGGAATACCTCCTGTAGCTACCCAAAAATCAATGCCCCCTCTTAGCTAAGGAGGTATTCACCTTGACTTCCTCAAGATGTCCACTTGGCTGAAAAATTTCTCCATCCCAGTAAAAGATGAATGAGTTCGCTATATTAATGTATCCATCCACTTCATGTTCCATTCAAGAACCACGTGGAAAGCATCCTGCATTAGCATCATGCAAAGTATCTAGTCACCTGCTAGCCAAATACCCTTTGGCGATATGGTCAGGTACCCATTGATCGGGGTAAAAACAAAACTAGTCTTGGTTCACCAACTAACCAAGTCATCACTTGGAACTAGATCAATTCTCCGTGACCAATGGTGAAACCCTAGGCCAATTTACCATTCCCCGATGTCGTCACATGGCACTTGAATGGTAAAAATACTTGCCCATTGTTTGAGGCACTCACTCTACCCACTAGCCAAGTAACCCTTGGAAATATGGTTAGAACCTTCTGACTAGGGGGGCACTACGAGCCTTGATGCTATTTGGGCCATTCTCCCTAGCCACATTACATGGCACCTGATCAATACCCTTGACTTAGGGAGAAATAGAATGTATGCCCTGATACTACAACATCAACACTCCCTTTCAACGAGGGAGGAATTCTCAACCACTCCAAGCTTGTCCTTGAAGTATACAAACTTCACCCGGTACAGAGGCTTTGTGAGAATGTCAGCAACATGCTCGTTCATAGAAATATATTGGATCTTCATTGATCCCTTTTGTATCGAGTCTCGAATGTAGTGGTACTCGATCTGGATGTGCTTCGACTTGTCATCACGGTCGTCTCCAACGCCTGATCAAACAATCCTATGAGCAACTTCCAAAGCCACACTACTTCACAACTTGCCAAACTAGCTGTAATATACTCAGCCTTTGCAGTGTTGAGTGCGACAAATGTTTGCTTCCTGCTCATCCAGGATATCATAGCAGAACCCAAACTGAAGCAACATCTTGATGTGCTCTTCTTGTCTTCGACATTTCTTGCCCAACCAGAATCTGAGCATCCTTGTAGTTGTACTTCACCATTTGAGACATATCTTAATCCATAACTGACTATACCACGCAAATATCTCAACACATGCTTTGCCACAATCCAATGTACATGCCTAGGTTCCACCATGAACTGGCTCAGAATGTTCACTGCAAAGAAAATATCAGGTTTGGTATTAACCAGATACATCAAGGATCCGATCAACTGTCGATACATAGAGGGATCCATTAAATCTAAGTCAGAGCCTCTCAACTTGCAGTCCATCATCCCAAATCAATGAAGGATCTTAATAATAATATACTTCCCTTGACTAGGGACGATTTCACTAGATTTCTGCCACATTTCTAATTCCAAGAAGTAATGCATCAAACCTAGATCCTTCATCTCTAACTCACAGGTCAACTCCCTCTAACACTGATCAATGAGATTTTCTTCCCTTGTCAAAAGCAAGTCATCAACGTATAACAACAAGATCACAAGCTCACCTTTAACAAACTTGTTGTATATATTGGGATCGACATCACTCTTGGTGAAACCAAGACTTGTGAAATATCCATCAATCGGAGAATACCATGACCGAGGTTCCTACATGAGTCCATACAAAGCCTTCTTCAGTCTGCAACATGAGACTCCTTCTCATGTACCTCAAAGCCCTGAGGTTGCTTTATATGTACACTTCTTCCTCAATCACTCCATTGAGGAAAGTGGTTTTCACATCCATCTGATGCAATTTCCAACCCATAATAGAAGCAATAGAAATAATAGTTCTAATAGAAGTGTATCTAGCAACTAGAGCAAATGTCTCTTCATATTCCTCTCCCTCTTTTTGGGAGAACCCTCTTGCCACGAATCTCGCTTTGTACTTCTCTACACTATCATCTACCGCATGCTTGATCTTGTAGATCCAATTGGAAGTCACCACTGACTTCCCCTCAGGTCTCGATTCATTTCCCCACACAACATTCTTCATTATTGACTAATATACCTCCATCATGGCATCCTTCCAAACTTGTTGGCTCCTTATAGTTGGATGGCTCGGAATCTATGATGTGACTCATCAGTGCCGCAAATCTTGAGTACTTCTTAGGACGTTTGCTTTCTTTGAAGGTGCCATGGGGAGTTGCATGCCCCTCTCCATCCTTCAATGTACTTTGAAGCCATGACGACCACTTCTTGGATTCTAGAACAACGACCCTAATTGGGTCTACTGGCGTAATGGGCCCTTCTGGGTCTTCATGATGATCTAAAGGATGTCCCACAAGTACAAAAGGACCTAGACCCACATCGTTGGGAGCCTCTTGCTCCTCATCATCATGAGAGACCCTTTGGATCTCCAGTAGGCTGCACCCTTCCATTCTACTTGACTGCCCTCTCCCTTTGAACTAGAAGCTCTTCCAATCATCTGGCATGGTTCTAGATTTCTGTACAATTTCCCCCTCTCGAACATTAATCACTCTTGTTGAGTTTATGCTCAATCCTGGGAGAATCCTCTAAGATTCCCTTTAAATCTCCTAGGTTAATTTCTTATGAACACTAGTGGATCTATGTCACTATTCACCCAACACATATTCTCTAACCATTTACTCATTGGTGCTATGAGGTTAAATCTCTCCTCATATTAAAATTTGTATTTTACTCCATTGGAATTAGGCTATAATCCACCCACATAGTGTTTGACTTTGTTAAATTGTTCCTCCATAATTTATGAGATTCTTTGCATAAATTTAGGTACCAGTAAAAAGTAAATATGCATTACATTTGTTATATTTCGGTAATTAAACATATTTACTAGGAATTACTGCCCATCATAATTTATGCAATTCTTTGCATAAATTTAGATAGGATTAAAAGTAAATATGTTGTACATAAAGATTCTAACAACCCCAAAAATTTAACACTGCCCACCATAATTTATGCTTTGATACCATGTTGATTTTCTAGTGCTAATTAGACAAGCACAATTTTCTATATCTTGTAATTACTTCCAATGATCTATAATTTTACTTTAACACACCCCAAAACATCATCAAGTAATTACACGGAAAAATCAACTGGTCAAACATTCACTGTCTCAGAAATTCTCCTTAGAAACTTCGGCCTCTTCCTTAGATTTCTTCCCATGCATGAGAGAGAAAAATGTGAGTGATGAGTGTGTATGAAAATGAGAAGTTCAAGTGTCTTTTTGTAGTGATTTTAGGGTGCCCAAGAGGCACATCTTTTTGCAAATTAAATTTTCTTTCTTTTAATTTAAAATTTAATTTAATTTTTCTTTCTTTTAACTTTTGTAGCTAGGGAATACCTCCTGCAGCTACCCAAAAATCAACACCTATTCCCTCTTATAATTCGACCTGGGCCCCACCATCATTCTCAATGGCTGAGATTAATTCATATGTTGCCTTTAGGAATTTTTAATTTTCCCAAGTCCAACATTAGGAAACGGTTAAATAAATTAATATTTTTCTAAGTAGCAAAGAACCATGGCTGTGAACTCTGCAACCCCAGCTTTTGAATGAAATGCAGCTGCACGAGCTCCTCACCCTAGTAAGGGTTTGAAGGATAGATCTATCTCTGCTCCAGGGACAAATCTACTCCATGCAATCATAGATCTGTGAGCTTTCTCCTCAGATTTGAGTAGAAACCCTTAGATCTCCAACTCAATGTATGGATCAGGTGGGCTTTGCACCAGTGATGCATTTTCTTCTCCGGATCCAGTGATTTTCTTAGTCTTGATACACCCGATTTTTGGGGGTTCATTTGGTTTGCAGGTCTCAAACACAGATTTGGTTTCCTCTTTGGCATTGCAAATTCAAGAGAAGGTGCAAATCCCTTATGAATGCTTCCGACTTATTCATGAAGGCCGCCAGCTTCAGGAAGAAAAATCCCTCATGGATTATGTCATTTCCAAGGATGCCTGGATTCACATTGTTGCTAGAATTAGAGGTGGAGCCAAGGGGGGGGGGTGCATCTTCCTCAACCTCGTCGAGATATTTTAAGGACGTTTTGAATCCTGGGTTTTCCTCGCCAAACCCCAAAGATCTTGATGGTCCTACATTTGTGGTGGATCAGAAGGCTGAAAATCCTTCTCTTGAGGTTAATACTATTGCATGCAACTTCGTTGCCAATGATTATGAGCGACAAGGGATTATCTGTCGCTTTAATGGCTTTCGGCCGTTATCATCAGTTCTTCAAGAATGGGTTTATTAGAACTGGTCTCAGGATGTAGAGATTCTTTTTTGTTCTAAAGGTTTTTTTGTTGTGGGCTTTCAGAAGATGACAGGCATAAGATTTCTGACCAGGTTCCCTGGTTTTGGGGTCGGGCTAGTCTTTCCTTTCAACCTTGGTTCCTGGACTTTAACCCTCTCTCTATGTCATCTTTGGCAACCCCAGTATGGGTTTGGCTTCCTAATTTTCCCATCCATATGGCTCACCCAACTGTTTTGGAGGATATAGGCAATCTGCTTGGGCGTTTCATCAAAATCGACGCTGAGTGGATTTAAAAAGGAATCATGACTTTTGTCCGTATATGTGCGGAAGTGGACCTTAGCAAAGGCCTGCCAGCAAAAATCCTCCTCAAATGGAGAGACATGGTTTATGAACAACCAGTGGATTATGAGAACACAACTTTTCGTGTATTCTATCTGATTTTAATGACTGCATTTGAAGGACTGATAAAAGTCATGAGCCTGTGATCTTATGTTGTGGTAGCAATTAATGTATCTGACAGTAATCTTGACCTAGTTCGTGGATTCTGTGGTTGGAATGGTGTTTAAAATCATTCAAGGTCTGTAGCATGAATGGAGGCTAAACCTGGAGCAGTGATGGTAGGGCTAGTGACTTTTGTTGTGGTAGTGATTTGATGACTTTTTGTTGATAACAACAGTGACCCTTGGTATGAAAATGACCATGATTCATGTAAGACAGTGACCCTGATTGACAGTAAGACAGTGACCTAGTTTACAGTGAGACATTGATCTTTATGACAGTTACAATGACCTTAGCATGGCAGTGACACTGTGTTGTATGGCAGCGTTTCCATGATAGTGATCTTCTATTGTGACAGTGATCTTTAATGACCCATGAGAATAGTAATCTTTATGACACATGATGGCAGTGACATTGCTTCCGATACCTTGATGATGGCAGTGAAGTTGATGGGAATAAGTCCTGATGTATGACAGAACCCTTGTATGGCAGTAACCCTTGATACTGCAGTGAATGGATGTTACAGTAATGGTAATGTGTATAACAACATTGTGTGATTTGATCTTCTGAGGTAGAGCAACAGACTTCCTAAGCAGCTTCCTAATGATATTGACCTAGTGGCAAAGATTGTGATGCTCATGGTGGGTGCAGAGCACTGAGACTGAATGACTGAGTGTTGTAGTGCAGCAGTGGCATGAGCAGCAAGTATTGAGTAAAAGTGCAATAGCAGTACCGACAGCAGAGGCAGTGGGAGTAACAGTGGATGGTAGTAGCAACAATAGCAGAGAGAGTGGACAGCAGTGGGCATCAGTGCGAGCAGTGGAAAGCAGTGGCAGTGAAGTGCAGCAGCAGAGGCTGTAGCTTGATTGTAGTTGGGCCATTATCACTGGTACGAGAGCCCAAACCATTCAGGGAGCATTTGCTTCCTTGCAGCTTGCTGGTAAAACCCTTGGGGAGTCTTGTACTTCCTTCCAGATTTATTTGGTAAATTTGTATGTACATCATACATAACATAGAATTTGATTGAGACGAAATTTTTGTGTACGGTTCATTGATGTGATGATGATTCGTATGTTTGTTTTAATGCTCTGAATGTTTAAGGAAACTAACCAATTGTGAAAATTAAGGGAAATAATGATTCACCCCCCTCTCAGTATTTCCAACACATTAACATTACCCCTGCTTATTCTTGTGCAATGGAAAGGATCTACATTAGTGGATAGTCATATTCAATAAGAATTTGAATTCTTCATTATCTATTATTTAAATTGCTGCAAAGGGTATTGGAAATAGTACTGTCAGAATAATTCTTGATTCCATTTACAAAGGGGTTACATGCATTTTCCATTTGACTGTCTTTACAGTAATTATGACATATCTTTTGATTGGGCTAGATAATGTTCATTTGAGTAGCTTTTCATTTTTGTGTTTAGGTGGGGATGTGTGAGGGGAAACAAGTCTATAAAAATCTAGGCTGTTCAAGTCATGCAGTGTACATTGGTTGCAGGGGGCACAAGACGCAAAGAAGTCAAAGCTCTATGGAAAGATTGGCAAGGAACTTGTGACAGCGTGTGTAATTTTTCTCTCATTATCAGCTTTTGGACAGTGATATTTCATTTTCCACAAAACTCCTAACATGTAACACCATTATTTAATCTCTTCTATTTTTCTAAAGGTGGCCTTGTTTCTCTATGTTTATTTTACAACTTCCACTGTCTAGTTTTGTTCAAAACTTTTATTCGAAGGTGGTCTTATATATCCTTGTACGCCCTATAACTTTCAGTGTCTCCATTTGTTTAGAACTTTAATACATCAGGTATCTCTTGTGCTTTTCCTTTGTTTTAAGTTCAATGTTTTCTGGGCACTTGATTGCAGTGTCAAAACTCTTATTATGTATGTAATGCTTAATTTTTTGTAATTGCGTCACCAAAGTTATACAACTTCACAAATTATTCATAACCAGAAATTGCATGAATTGAATTATATGTCTTGGATGTTTATTGAACTCAGCGGCTAACATTGAAGAGTCAAGAAACTTGATCTACATGCAGTGTTCACTTAATGAAACACAGAGATAGTTTAAGAGATCATTACAGAATTAAGTGATATGACATTGAGTTTGCTAAGTATAAATGAAATGCCACGGTAATGCATTGGCTGAACCAATGAGATTCAGATTGCTTGAAATGGGAGGCATCAATTTGTGATTCTCTCCCTTTTGGAAGAAAATGTTGGACAGTATATTTGTATCTGATTTTAACCTAGATTTACAGATTTTTTTTCCATAAAAAGATGGTTAGATAAAGGCTAAAGCTGTTACTAAAAAATCTTGGCACAAAGGTTCTGCCACACTGCAGGGACTTTATTTAATACAAATCATGTCCCTACCAAGTTAATGTTACACTATTTACATGAAATAAAACTGAAGGTGGCCTGAACACGGATAATTAGAACTTCTTGAGTACCATTCTACATGAATCCATTCTTCTAGTCTCCTTGCATGACTGCTTTAATTCTTGCCCATAAGCTTATAGCCATTTCTCTTGCGTTGATTATCCTTTCTATTAACCTTTGTAGCTGAAGTGACCAGTCTTCTAAGAACCTGACTGGAGGCTGAATGTCCCCGATGAATCTATATTCTAAATCATGGAAGAAATTAGACTCAGATGACTTACATCTTTTCTTCTGTTCTTACCAACCCCCAGTTTTTCCAAGCAGTATACTAGTGCGTTAATTATGAAAAACTCTACTATTGTCTGCATTCACAGTAAATGTTGAATAAGGGTTGGTTCATTATTGCATTAGTGGTCCCAGCTAACCTTCACAAGTTGGAAGTCACTACTTCCTTTCTAGCTATTATACTGACAAAGATAACAATTCCATTAATTTAATTGATCTTCAATTAAAGGCCAGAGACAATGTGCAACATCAATTTTAACATGGATTTGTTACCCAATATGACAATTATTAAAGTGAAAGAGGATGCTGTCAACTATTGGTTGGGTAATTATTGTGGCCATTCCTAGTACCTAAGCCTTTTAGTTCACATCTTTTGGGGTTGCTCATCAGATTGTTGTATTTATTGGTATCATCTCAACACACAAATACATGTTTTTTTGTATAATAATGTGACACATAGGTAGGCAAGGTGTTACAAGTAATTGGGAATGAACAGTCATAGGGTATTTAAATAGCAGGGTGTGAGTTTATATATTTTTTCTTTGGAAACCTTGTGGGGCAACCTCTGGGCATTTCCCTGCTGCTCGTAGTTGGTACCTAGTGTATATCTGTTGGCACTGATTACGGCATTTGACTGGGCAGGGACATTGATTGAGGTATGCAACAGAGGTAGCCAACCTGTGGGGTTGACCTTGACACTTTTTACATGAAGGTCATGTTGAGAAATCTAGGGCATTAGTATTAGTTGATTTCTCTTCCATTAGTGACTGCTTGTGAATGCTTTTTACTTATTTAGATTAGGATCTTCTTTATGTTAGATTCTTAGTGTTCTTCTTCATCAAACAGTAACCAATGCATGAACATAAATAGACAAGAGACACAGCATGTAGGCTATGAGCCAGGGCCAAAACCTCTCACTCTTTGAGAGGAAAACCCACGCAAATTCTTCTTCTAGAGATTCCAATTGACGAATACCAAGACCGAGACCCTTGACCTATTAGCCGCTTCCAAGATCAAGACACTAGCTCTCTTGACTGTCTTCTCCTTCCTCCTTTCGGTTCCTCTTACATATTGAGATCATCTCCTTTCTGAGCATAACACACTTGAGATGGCACTGTACCATATCACTGTTTTGTCACCAAACTGTCCTTACTACAGCTTTAGCAAGACGCTGTAATACTTCTCTTAATGGAAGCTCCTTCACATCACCAAACCGTGGCTTCTATACATCATTTAGCTGTGGTATAGATACCTTCATTCAAACTCCATCTTTCTGCTGTAGCAATGAGACCTTTTACCCAAAGATTTGAACTTCATACTGTCCGAGATTACAAAGAGACATATCCGAGCTTCTTTACTGTGGAGATCCGAACTGTATCCTTGACAAACCTTCGCTGTCTCTTCTCTTTTGTCCGAACTGCACACTGTGATATGACACCCAAAAATGTTCGTCAACACACAGATCCGAACACTGTACTCTTCATTGAAAATATCCGAACTTGTAGACTGTAACTATCACCGAAAATCTCAGAGGTACCCGAGTTCTGAACTGTGTTTCTGCGAGGTGCCTTTACCTGGTATATATAGTGGTTGGTCTACATAAATGAGCCGACTCGAGCCATGTGAATCGTTGTGACTCCATAAGGTAAGGCCGACATGATCTTTGTTTAACTTGAAGCCGACAAGAGGAAGAGAGCTAGTGCTTGTCGTCGGAGAGCTTCTATACAGTCCTATTAACTCAAATACATTTGTTACATGCCCAAGAAGGTCTCTTCATACATGACATAGACTCTTTGACCTTAATGACAAATCCTAAGGCTCTCAATGGGAGCCACCTAGAATAAAATCTTTTGCTCATGAAACCCATGAAGCAAGGCTTCCAAAAATAATTTTATTTCCTTTATTACGTCAATTACATGTCATTATGAAGACTGAACCTAGTTACACTTTTCAACACTCCCTCTTAACTAGGGAGGTATTCATAATGTTACTTGGTCATTCTCAATCCGAAGAATTTCTCATAAGAAGAATTTGGATTTGTAACTCATTTGTATAACATCATATCAACCAGCATTGTTATATAGCAAGGTCTTGACTAACAACTCTAACTCTCCACAAGATCAAATCACAATGCTGGGGAGACCAATGATTTATAGGCATACTCATCATTGTCTCTCTAGGAACATACCCCACCCGGGTTCGCTCAGGATATGCTCCATAAGGACTATTCTTTTCTTGGACTCCCCAATCTCACAAAGAATATCGGTCCTCCACGACTACTCTTATTGTTGGATGCCCTATCTCATCTTCAAAGAGCATCGGGTGCCAAATGATTACATAATCCTCCATTCTATCTTCCCAGGTGAAGAACAAAATGACGTGTCTATCTCTCCTTTTCAAACCAGGAGGACATATTCCATTAAAGGAATGTACTCATTCCTATCACAAAGGAATGTACCTAAGCTCCCTGGTTAGGAATTTTCCAAGTTTCTTCCGTGTAAGAAACTTCTTTCCAAGGCTGCTTCTTAACCATGGACCTATCGCAACGCTTCATGTGGAGATCCTGAAACAACCAGCTGGTTGAAGAGCTCCTTCCTTCGATGTCATGAATTTCTTCTTCGTTAAGGAGTCTTCATCTTTGGGAACTTTTATATAGGGCACAGATTATCCATCACTATTATCCATGAGTTAGTCATGTCCTTAACGCATCAGAAAGTGATCATTCAGATTCACCATCTGGCTTTGCTTCATGTCATTCTGCTTTCATGCTTTATCCTACTATATGGTCTGCTTGGAAGTCATTCACAAATCTTCCCTTTGACAGTCCTACATAAGCCCAACCAGATGTTAGTTCAAAAATAATCAATGAACACTTCAAATTAAAATTACTTTTGTGATGATCTTTCACCATGACGTCTTCCTATAAGTATCACCATCCTGCAAGCAGATTGACTCATCTTCCACATGCTATGTTGCATGAAACTTTTTGGAACACGACTTTTCGGAACGTACTCGTATCTAAAATTATGAAACTCGGCCGAAACTCTATCAAAACTCGACCATCATGCAACCATCTATGAGAGTTAATATAGACTTGGTTTTCCTTCTTAATTGTCATATATGGGTCTTATTCCCTTTTCTCTTGCAAGATAATGTGTTTTCACTTATTTATAAATTTCTTTTTATATATATAAACATATATTACGTTTTGGACGGCGTTTCGGCTGACGTTTCCATTTCTGGGAGGTGATGCTTCTAAACGTACCCGTTTTGGAAACTCCGAAAAGTTTCGATGCTTCGTGCAACCTAGCCCACAGGTATTCAGTGTCAAGGGTCTCTATATTTTTCCGACTTCCATCAGAGCCTTCACATCTTTCCGGGAGATATTCTAGTCACATCTTCTTGGACTTCGGATGTTGAATGCCTTCTACCATTGTTGCATATTATCACGATCTCTTCCTGTCTCTTCACACACTTCATTCTCAGGAGCTTCCAATCAGAGTTCCTCAATCGTAGTTAACCACCTCATACTTCATATGAGGACATATTATGTTGATTTCATCTAGTGTGACTCATGCCTTTCGACATTCTTTCATAGGAGGAGATTCCTTTCCTTTGATCATGCTTCAAAATAGAAGTAGTGATCCTTGTTACCTGCAACCATACGACATGACTTTATAATATTAAATACAAGCATACATACCTTATTTACCTTTAGGTCATCTAGGTTTCTTTCAGCAACTTCCTTGATTGAAAAGATCTTCAACCCCTTGATCTGCTTCATCTCTTATGTCATCATACCATCATCCCATGAACTCCACAAATTGGAGTTTCTGATGAAACACTTGCTTTCTCTCTAGATCGGTGAATCCTCCAATGAGGATTCCATCTCGCATATCCTTATTCAGTAGATGTTTCCCTTTTAAACAGATGTATGATGAGACTTGTCCTGGATGACTTCTTCCTTTGATCTTTCAATGAGGTCACCAAGAGCTATATCCTTCAAAGTTGACTATCAGACATCCTTCATGTTTCCTATGGTGATGTCATGAGCTCTTGTTTCTAATGCTTCCATGATGCCACGATGCATCTTATTATTTATTATAGCCATATCCTATAAGGTTTAGGAGCTATGACAAGAACTTTTGTGAGGGAGACTATCTCATTTGAGATCTCTTACTTCCTCTTATCTTAGACTTCTTTTCTTCAACTTCCTCCACCTTTTAGGTGATGTGGTCTTCTTTCCTTTCTTTTGATATTGTCCATTTAGGACAATCTTTCTTGTAAAGTCCATAGTCTTTACTTCCATAACATTGAATCTCAACTATGCTCTTCTTTCTTTTCTGAGGACTAGAATTTTCCAAACTTCCTTTCCTTCTAGCAAATGTTTGAGTCCTTTAACCTTCAACACTTTTGCCCTCAACTTGTCTTCTTCTATGTTGCATAGAAACCACACGTTGTCGAATGAGGTTAACTTTCTTATCTTCATGGATATCTGTTACCTTGATCATCAGTTAGTGTATTTTAGATCAATGGTGATTACCTTCTTATCATCTCTCCCAGATCTCGTAGATGAGAACTTATGAAGATATCCTTCATCCTTTGATACCTTTAATTTTTGTGTAGATCAGATCTAAGTCATGTGACCTTCTTTACCGTATCTTCAGAGAGCATTCTTACAAGTTTATCATATACATCTCTTTGATGTCTCCAATTTGCTATATGAGGGGACCTTTTATAAGAATCCCTTGCCATGAATTCAGAGGAGACCTATCCATTGATATGTTCAATGACTTCACTTTCTTCGAGGACTATATCTATCCTCCTTTTCCATGCAAGGAATTTCGATGACCCATCCAACTTATAGATCTCCTTGCAAACATGAAGTCATTTTACCAAATTGATTAAAGAATGAAAGATACTTACTTGAAAAGTGAAGATGAAATCTTCTACTTGATCACTTTGATGATGGTTGAAGAAGATGTATTTGCTGCTTCCTTGGATGATCTTCTTCAAGGGCAAGGATAGGATCCTTGCTTCAATGAGTGGGAACTTGCCCCATAGCTTTGAAGATGATGATAATGCCTTCTTGCTTTCAAGATACTTCAACTACTTTGGTCGTGAATGAGTGCAGATCATAGTTGCTTCCAGGGTTTCAAATTTCTCCAAGATGATGTGATCTTCATCTTTAAAGTCCTTCGAGCTACCTTGCTTTGTAGATAACTTGATGATGACTAGAGGATCCAAATTTTTTTGTTGTTGTAGATTGCTTCTTTGATCTAGGGTTTTATTTTTCAATGTAGATCTTGATCTTTTGCTTTGATAACCTTTGACTTGCTTAGATACCTTTCTTGAAACTCGATCCTTGAGTGTCTCTTTGATGCCCTTCCTTTGATTTTATTACCTTAGCTCCAATACCATGTTGAGAAATCTGGGGGATGAGTATTAGTTGATTTCTCTTCCATTAGTGACTGTTTGTGAATGCCTTTTACTTATTTAGATTAGGATCTTCTTTACGTTAGATTCTTAGTGTTCTTCTTCATCAAACAGTAACCAATGCATGAACATAAATATACAAGAGACATTGCATGTAGGCTTTGAGCCAGGGCCAAAACCTCTCACTCTTTGAGAGGAAAACCCACACAAATTCTTCTTCTAGAGATTCCAATTGACGAATACCAAGACCGAGACCCTTGACCTATTAGTCGCTTCCAAGATCAAGGCACTAGCTCTCTTGACTGTCTTTTCCTTCCTCCTTTCGGTTCCTCTTACATATTGAGATCATCTCCTTTCTGAGCATAACACACTTGAGATGGCACTGTACCATATCACTGTTTTGTAACCAAACTGTCCTTACTACAACCTTAGTAAGACACTATAATACTTCTCTTAATGGAAGCTCCTTCACATCACCAAACCGTGGCTTCTATACATCATTTAGCTGTGGTATAGATACCTTCATTCAAACTCCATCTTTCTGCTGTAGCAATGTGACCTTTTACCCAAATATCCAAACTTTATACTGTTCGAGATTTCAAAGAGACGTATTCGAACTTCTTTACTGTGGAGATCCGAACTATATCCTTGATAAAACTTCGCTGTCTCTTCTCTTTTGTCCGAACTGCATACTGTGATATGACACTCGAAAATGTTCGTTAACACAGAGATCCAAACACTGTACTCTTCATCGAAAATATCTGAACTTGTTGACTGTAACTATCACCGAAAATCTCAGAGGTACCTGAGTTCTGAACTGTGTTTCTACGAGGTGCCTTTACCTGGTATATATAGTGGTTGGTCTACATAAATGAGTCAACATGAGCCATGTGAATTGTTGTGACTCCATAAGGTAAGGTCGACATGATCTTTGTTTAACTTGAAGCCGACATGAGGAAGAGAGCTAGTGCTTGTCGTTGGAGAGCTTCTAGACAGTCCTATTAACTCAAATACATTTGTTACATGCCCAAGAAGGGCTCTTCATACATGACATAGATTCTTTGACCTTAATGACAAATCCTAAGGCTCTCAATGGGAGCCACCTAAAATAAAATCACATGCTCATGAAACCCATGAAGCAAGGCTTACAAAAATAATATTATTTCCCTTATTACATCAATTACAAAAGTCATAATTTAATGTCATTATGAAGAATGAACCTAGTTACACTTTTCAACAGGTCAAAGTACTCAAGCACTCGAGCTAGCCCACTGGACTATTGTGAGTTTATACATGTATGCAGCCCTGTGAAGATGGTGAATTTCTTCCTACATTTAATAAAACTTTCTAAATTTTCTCGCCTGTGACTCTCTTTGATTACATGGTATCAGAGTCTATTTTAGAATCCAAGCTTAGTTCATTTCTTTTCTCCGTTCTCAGAATTTACAAGTGATATTCATGCTACAACTTGTTCATATTTGGGTGAACTTACTCGTTCTCTTGATCTTTCATTGTACTCTGTATCTCTGTTGAATAATTGATTTCTAATAGAGGAAGAATCTGGTTGGGTTTTCCCCTTATGGGTTTTTCCTTGGTCATTGAACCTAAATTCTCTGTGTCTGATTTTGTTCTTGGTTGTCTTCTATTGTGCATTTGATTTAAGTTCTATTTACAATTGCTTATCTAATATTGCAAGAAGTTTTGCAATAAGTGATAGATATTAGATACAACATAGAACATCAGAATTTGAACAGGATTGGGCTAAAAACATTGGAAAATTAACATGGTATCAAAGCTAAGGTGAAGACAAACCCAAGGAAACTAGAGACTAAAGCAATCATCTTTGGAAGAAGCTAAAGGAGACTATTTGACTTGGTCAAGATGTCTACCTCTTATTTCAAGGACACAGAGAAGCTAGGTGATTCATCTAACTTTGTTGCTTGGAAGATTAGGTTGGAAGTGATATTGGATAAAAATGATGTCTTGGAATATGTCGAAGGAAAAGTACCCGAGCCATTGGAAAATGCTCCCGCTGTTGCCAAGTCTAAGTATAGGAAAGGTGAGATAAAAGCCAAGAAAATTCTTGTTGATTCCTTGAAAGATCATTTGCTTACTTATGTTGGAAAATTGAAGAAGTCTAAGGACATCTTTGATAAGCTGGTTGGGATGTATGAGGTCAACAATTTGAATCATATCCTCTCCTTGAAGAATCAACTCAAGGACATGAAGATGAACAAGGGGGAATCTGTGCAATCCTATGTTATGAGGATATCCCAACTAAGGGATCAATTGTAGACTGTTGGAGAGCCTATATCTGACAGACAACTAGTGTTGATCACTCTTCAAAGTCTTCCTCCTATTTGGGAAACCTTCGTCACTACTATAAGCAACAATGATAAGTACCCGACATTTGATGAGATCGTTGGCAAATGTACTCGAGAAGAATCCAGGATGATCTCCAGAGGGAGGATTCAAAAAGATGAAAAAGGAGAGCCCTTTGCATTTGTTGCTCAAGACAAGAAAATGAAAGGTAGAGGTAGACCATCTAATCCAAGAAAGTCTTCTCCCGAATCCAAGGACCTCAAGGGAAGGTATAGAAAAGACAGACCTCAAGTTGAATGCTTCAACTACCACAAGCATGATCACTATGCTCGAGGCTACCCAAAAAAGTGAAATGCTCCAAGATCCAATTACAACAACTACTATGGCTTCAACAACAACATGTTCAATGGTAGAAGAAGAGGCGATGATAGAAGGAGAGATGATAGAAGAAGAGATGCTTCTGATGATCGTGAAGAAGGCTATCATCCACAAAAGAGATTAAGAAACTCAAGGTATGGAAATAATGTTGTTGCCACTCAATTTGAATATATTCTTATTTCTGCTCTTTCTAGTTCTTCTCCTCCGGATTCATGTGATAATTGGTTGGTAGATAGTGGGGCTTCTAGACACTTCTCTAGATGCCAGGAAGTCCTCTCAAATTTGGTTGAGAGAGGGTCTAATCTAATGATCATCCTTAGGGACAACTCTACATGTTCTGTGAAGGGCTTTGGTTTTGTTAAATTTCATTTGGACTCTGGGGAATTCGTTCTTCTTCATGATGTAATGTATGTTTCGGGATTAAAGAAGAACTTGGTATCTATATCTTTCTTGGAAGACAAAGGGATGAGAGTTGCCTTCATAAGAGGAAAGGTCCTCACCTGGCCTATGGAGTCTCGCATGAGGGATGCTTTCACCTTGGGATCTATAATTGAAGGACTCTATAGAATCAATGGAAGACCACTGCGAGCATTGGTTCACGATATCAATCATCAAAGTGAGCTATGGCACTAAAGACTGGCACACCTCCACTATGAAGCCTTGCCTAAATTTAGAAGATTGGTTTCTGGGATGCCTAGTGTTCAATCTAGTCATGATGGTGTATATCCGGGGTGTGCTAGTCAAAAGAAGATAAGGGGACCATTCCCCTCTAGCAAAAGCAGGACTAATGATATTCTACAACGCATCCACTCTGACCTATGTGGACCCATGCCTATGCACTCCCTTGGTGGCTACCTCTATTATATAATCTTTATTGATGACTTCTCCAGGAAAACATGGATATTCTATTTGAAGCATAAGGACGAAGCATTTGACATGTTCAAGGACTTCAAGGTGCTGATAGAGAATCAAACAGGGAAGAGAATCAAAGTTTTCAGGTCCGACAATGGTGGAGAATATACCTCAAATGAGTTCGTTGACTTTTGCAAGGAGGTTGGAATCAAGAAAGAAACTATTGTACCATATAATCTCGAGCAGAATGGTGTGGCTGAAAGAAAGAACAGGTCTATCATGGAAGTTGCCCGAGCCATGTTGCATGATCAAAAGCTGTTGAAGTTCCTTTGGGGAGAAGCCACAAATACAACGATCTATGTTCAAAATAGGGTTCCTCATCAAGCCTTGGGTAACAAAACTCCCGAAGAAGTGTTTACAAGTGTGAAGCCCGATGTTGGTCATCTAAGGATATTTGGTTGCCCCATGTACTTTCATTTGCTGAAGGACAAGAGGAGCACGCTGGAAGCCATTGGAAAAAAAGGTACATTTGTTGGATATTGTGAAAATTCTAAAGCCTTTAGAATATATTGTTTGGTCAAAGGAAAATCGAGTTTAGCAGGGATGTAACTTTTGATGAAGATGCTGCCCTTGGAAAAGCAAGGAACCTTCCTCCACCTCCTCCTGTTGAGAAGAAGGACGATGACATAGATCTTCTAGAAGGTCCTTCTGTGTCAGAATTTGAGAAGGATATTGTTGATGATCCCATGGACCCCTTGAATTCTCCTCCAAGTGATCCCCCTGCTAGGAAGAGTCCCCTTTGGCTTCGTGATACTTTATAGGATGCTGAAAGACATGCTGCTACTAGAGGAACATTTAGAGAAAGCAAGAAGCCATGCTAGTACCAGGGATATGTTGCAGCTATGAGCACTATCATCTAGGCCGAGCCTCCCACTTTTGAAGAAGAAGTGCAGGAGCAGGTTTGGAAGGATGCCATGGTTGAAGAGTATGAGTCTATTATGAAGAATGTGGTGTTGGATGTTGTTTCCAGACCCGAAGGAAAGTCTATCTTGACCTTGAAGTGGCTGTACAAGAGCAAGCATGGTGCTGATAGAATCATTGAGAAATATAAAACAAGGTTTGTGGCTAGAGCTTCTTCCCAGAAAGAGGGAGAAGACTATGATGATATATTTGTACCTGTTTCCCACTATACCACTATTAGATCTATTGTTGCCCTTGCAGCTAGACAAGGATGGAACCTTCACTAGATGGATGTGAACTTTGCATTTCTTCTTGGCATACTACATGAAGAAGTATTCGTTGAGCAACCACAAGGGTTTGAAGAGAAAGACAGGAAGACTCACGTTTGCAGATTGAAGAAGGCACTTGATGGGGTGAATTAAGCCCCTAGAGCCTGGTATGCCCGCATTGATAGTTACCTAGTGAAGCTTGGATTCACGAGAGACAATGCTGACTCGAACCTCTACTACAAAGTGGTCCAAGGTATGCCTTTGATCTTGGTTTTATATGTTGATGATTTATTCTTGACAGGTAGTGAGCCTCTTATGCTCGAACGTAAGAGGGAGTTGCCTTTGAGTTTGAAATGAAGGAACTTGGTTTGATGCATTACTTCCTGGGATTAGAAGTGTGGCAAAGATCGAGTGAGATTCTCCTTTCTCAAGGAATATATGTCGTGACACTATTGGAAAGATTTGGAATGGTAGAATGCAAGTTCTTGACCACAACGATGGAAATGAACTTTAAGAAGTTATGTGGAGATGCTGCTGGACCAGACTTGCCGAACTCCTTTGAGTATCGATAGTTGATTGGGGCACTGATGTTCCTTGTGAACACCCGTCTGGACATATGTTTTGCAGTTAACACTTTGAGTCAATTCATGACTAAGCCTCTTCATGCACACTGGGTTGCTGCCAAGCATGTGCTAAGATATTTGCATGGGACGATTAATCTTGGTATGAGATATACTGTCGGAGACATGAGACTTCATGGGTACATTGATGCTGATTGGGCTGGAAATTGACAGGAAGAGCACATCAAGGTGTTGCTTTAGTTTGGGTTCTACAATGATATCTTGGATGAGGCAGAAGCAGAAGTCCGTAGCTTTGAGCACGACCGAGGCAAAGTATATTACTTCTAGCATGGCTAGTTGTGAGCCTGTATGGTTGAGGAAGCTCTTTGGAGAGCTGTTTGAGCAGGTCCTCGATCAGGTCCTGGATACGATGGTGATATATTGCGACAACAAGAGAGGGATATGATTAGCAAAGAATCCCGTTGTTTCATGACAAGTCCAAGCATATTGAGATCAGGTATCACTATATTTGAGACATGGCGCAGAGAGTGTTGATTTTTGGTAGCATCGGAAGTGCTCTAGCCATGAAATCTGGTGGAGAGGCTAAGGCACATGAGATCTCCAAGACCCAGAAATCGTTTGGAGAAATTCCACCCGGATAAAGAGATATTAAATTAATTAATATTTTTAATGAGTTTTGAAGTCTAAACTTAGGAAAATTAAAATATTAATGTGTTTTAATATAATATGGGTGAGAAAGTTCTAAATAATGAGGATCAAGCCAGATCTAATCTTAGCCGTTGATTAGGGACTTAATCTCGGCCATTGAATCGTCAACAGGAAAAGTATAAGAGGAGGCTTGAGGGTCAGTTGGAGACACACCAAGAGAGATCAAGAATTCAATTTTCTGGGGCTGGGTTTGTTGAGGAAATCGAGTTAGAGATCAGTTGCAGTGAGGGGCAGTTCAACAAGGGATTTCGATCCAAGGTTGAAGAATACATATTAGAGAGGCAACAAAGTGCCAGAAGAGGCAGTGCAGAGCCTAGGAGGGCTGATGCATAGGCTAAGGAGGCCAGCGCAAAGGACGCAAAAGCCGTAGAGTCTGACGCAGAAAGCCGCAAAGGTTGACACAGACATCGCAGAGGGCTGTAGAGGTTGACGCTGGGCTGAAGAGGCTGCACTGAGGAGGTTCTGTGGGGCAGATAGAGAAGATTAGTCGGGAGAGGGTGACGTAGTTCCAGACAGGGTGATGCAGTTCCAGAGGAGCGCTTGGAGCAGCTTTCGCTGTCCATCACAAGGAACAGTTAGAGTCATTGTGGGGTTGATCATTCGGTTGCTGAATTGTCGTAATATCTGTCTGCGAAGAGAGGTACTACTGCCAAGGATATTCTCTGAAGGGTGAGCCATTTCTGGCACGCTAGTTGTATTCATAAATCTGCTTAATAATACAAACCCTCATATAAGCTGCATCGGTTTTCCCGAATTGGGTTTTTCCAGGGATTATTGTCCAAAAATAACGGTGTCCCTTGTGTTGTCCCAATTTATTTCAGTTGTTGATCTGTATATTTGTGAAGGCTACAATTGTGTTTACTTCGATGTTTATGTTAATAAATAACTTGTTAATGTAGAGAACAAGTAGGAGATAGTAAACCAGATATTGTAGTAGGGGTTTCTGATGTGTTAGATTCAGAAATTTTCACAGAGAGGAGCTGTGAGATTCCATCATATTTCAACTGATGCGCAGATAGCAAACATACTCACCAAGGCTTTGCCAAAAGGGAAGTTCTTGGTCGTCAGAGAGCAACTTGGGTTGATCGAGGCGACCCTCCTGGGTAAGGGTCAAGGCTGATCGAGAACACTGAGCTATGCTCTTCCCCCTTGTTTGACCTCACAGGGAGAGGAATTGAGTCAGGAAGCTCTTGGGGTTGAGGGAACTCGTGGGCAATAGGTGTGTTTGCTCCTTAACTCATTGTAAGTGTGTGTCTCCCCTATTGTCATTACAGGGTTGTGTCTGATATTTCCCTCAATGTAAGTGTGTATCTCCCTCTACCGAGTATACCGCAGTATGCATGCTACCCACAAGCTGGGCTTGTTGGGATTGCCACCTATTTGGCCAATGGGTGAGGAAACTTGGGCGTGTCTGATCCTTACCCCATCGTAAGTGTGTATCTCCCCCAAGTGCCTTGGGTTTTGTCTACTCCTTGACTCATGGTAAGTGTGCATCTCCTCCCAAGGTAGTGGATGTAGGTGTTCTTCCATTGATTCTTGAGGGTCAAGTTGGGAAGATCAACAGGCAATAGGATAGTTGTGATCCTTACCTCGCGGTAAGTAGTATCCTTCCTAGTGTCCTTGGATAAAGGGTGGTAGCTTGAGCTCCCCTATGATGTCAAATTTTTCTTCGTTAGATTCAAGAATGTTCAACAAATGAGCAGAGATGAGCAGAGATGAGATATGACTTGATTCAGTGATGTCAATGAAAAGATGAGATTCATGATGCAATTGGAAATTTCTCCCTAGCTGAGAGGGAGTGTTAATTTGGCAACTCAGGGACAAATTCCCTCCTTTGGACAACCTTCCTCATCCAGAGAAGACCCTCTTTGCCCTTGGAAGAATTTAATTTGGTCAAGGAAAAATATTATTTTTAATGGAAAACCCACAAGTACACAAAAGTACAGGTCAGCCTAAAAGACAAATTGGGTCTCCAAAGAAGCATATAAATACACATCAAGGCAACCTCATTTGGACATCACATCCACACACATCTTCTTCTCTCTCTTGTGTTTGGTTCATATAGGTTTGCAGCAAGGCAACCGAGTTCACACGTGCAAAGGTTCAAGGGATGGTTCTGAAATATCTGCATTGACTTTTTGTTGGGCAACCATTGACCAAGTTTGACTTGGTATTTTGACTCTCTTTGACTTGCAAAAGTTTGATCTTTGGAGGCCAAGTTTTTCTGTAGATGAACTGAGATTTTCTGGGCTACTTTGACTATTGCTGATTGTTGACTTTGACCTTTGAAATCCGAAGTTGACCACAAGGTTCGTCTCTCTCCTTTGACTGAGTTTGACCAAGTTGTTTGGCATTGTTTTCACTGAGATTTGACCAGCTTGGAAGGCCAAATATTTTGTCCTTTGACCGAGCTGATTTGGGGGCTATTTGACGATTGACTTGAGGATTGGTTAGAGCATCTTTGACTGCCGTTGACCAAAAAGTGCAAACTTTGACTTTGGATCAGATTTGAATTTTGAGCTCATCACTTGGATATTGGTTAGTGAAAGCTGTTGACCTTTGACTCATTATTGTTGAATTGGAACATTGTATCTTTTCGTTGAACATTTGATGACAATCTAATAGAAGAAGAATTTGAAAGGGTTTTTCCCCTTGTGGGGTTTTTCCCTGGTCTTTGACCAAATCTTGTGTCTCTTTTCATTGTTATTGATTGTCTTCTATTGTATATTGCATTTACTATTCTATCTGCAATTGCTGCTAATTTGAAAGTGATTGCTAATTGAAGAAATAATTGGGCTAAGTGATTGTACTAAGCATAAAACAGTGGAAAATTAACAAATTAAATAGTATAAATAGGAAAGGAATGACCTTAAGGTGTGTTGAAATTTCTAAGTCTAACTGTTAGAAATTTTATCTGTATTCTTTTGGTTTATTTCTCCTACTTGTTAATTACAAACAAGTTATTTAAGCATATAAACATCGAAATAAACACAATACAGTCTCAACCGTATACAGATCAACAACCGAAAGAATAACAAACACACAAGTGACACCGTTATTTTTGGACAACTCGTACTCGGAAAAACCCAACTTGGGAAAACTGGTGTAGCAATTTTGAGGGTTTATTTATTATGCAGTCTATCCTTGAGTACAACTGGGTGCCAAATTGGCTCACCCGACAGAGAAAAATAACCAGCAGTAATGCCTCTCTATTCGGAAGCAGATATTCAGAAAAACCCAACTTGGGAAAACTGGTGTAGCAATTTTGAGGGTTTATTTATTATGCAGTCTATCCTTGAGTACAACTGGGTGCCAAACTGGCTCACCCGACAGAGAAAAATAACCGGTAGTAATACCTCTCTATTCGGAAGCAGATATTCAGAAAATCTGCCCCACGAAACCCTCTCCAACACCACTGAAGCACTGCGTCAGCCCTCCTAGCCTCTGCGTCAGCCTCAAACCCCTCTGTGTCAGCCCTCTGAGGCACTGCGCAGCCTCTACGGCCTTCTGCGTCACTCCTGCTGCCCTCTGCGTGGATGACACAGGCCCTTCTGGCTCTATGTTGTCTCTGCTGGGCTCTGCATGCCCTGCTCTGGCTTTTGCGTCTGCCTCTTTGCCTCTGCGCTGGTCTCTCGACACTATCTCTGCCTCTTTGTCTAGTACTCACTGCCCCTCGCTGTAAACTGATTACTGATTCGACTTTACTTAGCAAACCTTGCTCTAGTATATCGAATGATTGATCACTCTGGTGTATTCTCCAACTGACTCTCAAGCTTCCTCTTATACTTTTCCTGTTGGTCCTTCAACGACCGAGATTACATCTCTAATCAACGACTAAGATTAGATTTGGCTTGATTCGTGTCTTTTGGAACCTTCTAACCAAGTTTTATATTAATGCAAATTAATATTTCTTTTTTCCTAAGTTTAGACTTAGGAACTCCATTAAAAATATTAATTATTTTAATATCTCCTAAACCGGGTAGAATCTGCCCAAACCATTTCTGGGTCTTGGAGATCTCATGTGCTTTAGCCTCTCCACCAATTTTCATGGCTAGAGCACATCCGATGCTACCCCAAATCAACACTCCCTCTTAGCGAGGACTGTGCTCTAGTAATACTCCACACTGAGCATCACTCTGATTATACGGCACCGGTACCTGTGCTGATGCTAGGCCTCCCTGCCCAACATCCTCTACACTGCTGCATCCTGTACTGCTGCCCATGGCTCTGCCACTGCCACTGCTACATCTGTACGGCAACTCCCTCTGCATTTGTGCTGCTGCTGGTCCTTTCTCCCAACACTGCATCTGCACTGCAACCCCCTCCCATCATGTTGCATACTGCTACTGCATTGCAACTCAGTTAATGAGAAGTAAGTAACTGATCCACTGAACTACTGACATCCCTGTCAGGCTAGAAACACTCCTGATGCTGAAGCTCTCTCTGCCGCTATCAAGTGCTCCCTCTACTGTCTCTGCGCTCCTGCAACAACTACCTGCATCTCACACCGCTGCAAACCTCTCTGTGCCATCCTCCACTGTTGCAACCCTCTCTGTGCCTCTCGCACTGTTGCAACCTGCTAGCCTTGCGCTGCTCGGGGACTCCTACATTGTAGCACTCTTTGTCGCTTCATTCGCATCCATTTCTACCGACATCCGCCAGTCCTGCTACTGTCTCTTCGGGGCTCCTGTAGCAAGGTAAAATCCAAGAGGTTGGGTACCTCAAGGATCCTTCCCCTCATTGCCTGAAGTCTTCAGGACTACAGCTCGATGTCTCCCCACCTCTTCTCTAGAGGTATGTGAGCAATCATGGCACAATTGTCATCTTTCTCTACCTCCTTTTCCGCCTTCGCTGGCGCTGCCTTGGAGTCAAACACCTCTCCTTTGTTCTTCTTCCTCGGACACTGGTTCGCATAATGACCTAGTTCCCCACAGTTGAAGCACTTGACCTTGGAGAGGTCATTTTTCTTCCTCTTCTCCTGCTTCCCCACAGATGCCAGAGTTGCATCCTCTTCCTCTTCCTTCTTGATCCAGACTCCTTTGCTGCTACTTCCCATCTTGCTTAGCCGTTTGATCTCTTCTTGGTGAAGAGCTGCCCACAATTCTTCCCAATCTGGAAGATTCGCCCTGCCCAGTATGCTCTGGACAAATGTCTCCCACTCCTTGGAGACTGCGTTTAGTGTGGTCCTCACCATCAACTCCTGATCTAGTGTGGCCCCTATGGAAGTCAGTTGGTCTCGGATCTCCTTCAACCGACTGAGGAAGTGATCTATCTGCTCCCCCTTCTGCATCTGGTATGACCGCAGCTGATTCTCAAGTAACATCTTCCTCTGCACGGAAGTATGTTGGTACGCCTTCAAGGTGTCCCACATTTCCTTTGCCGTCTCCTTCTCGGCAATATGTTGGACCACATGATCCTTGACCCCATCAAGGATGATGCATTTTTCCTTGGCCATTGCCTTCTCGTACTTCTCATTATTAGCCGGGTCAACTGGGATAACCACTGTTCTCAAGGCGAAGGCCTTGATGCCATGTCTATCTAGAATGGACAGGATCCTGGCCTTCCAGATCACAAAGTTGGATGCCCCGTCCAACTTGCCTTGATCCCTTAGTCCATTCATGGCCATCTCTCTGCTCTTCTCGTTCTACTCCTTCGAGTCTCTACTTCCCTCTGGAAGTTATCTCTTCGACTCCCTCTGAGTCGCTACTTCCCGTCTGGAAGTTCTCTGCTAGACTCCCTCTAAGTCTTGATTTCCCTCCTGGAAATCCGCCTGCCAATAGTCGAGTTGCACCTCTCCAATCTCCTGTGCACCTGCAACACTGATCCAAATTCCTTGGCTAGAAATCCGCCTCGGTAGTGACTCCCTCTACCTTGGTTTTGCCCTGTTAGGTACTGTTTTGCCCACAACACCCCACCAAATTCACTCCTCGCACTCTACCCACAACTTCCTAAGCCCCAACAACTGAAGGACTGAGCCTCTAGGCTCTGTGCAATCTCGACACTGGTTGAAATGCACCCCTAGCCAACTACGTCAACCCTCCTTCTCTGTGCGTGGCTCTGCATGAGCCTCTTTTTGCCCTCCTCAACCTCTGCGCTGGCCTCTCTTTGGCCCGGATTGATGACGCAGTCTCTTTGTGTCAACCCTTCCCTGCTACTTTCTGCTAGAAACAACTTCTGTCACTCGGGACAACTGTCTCTGCTGCAAATGCTCTACTTCAGCTGGTGCCTTCAGCTCTCCTGTGATCTGCAACCACGCTTTGAAACCATGTTGAAATTTCTAAGTCTGACTGTTAGAAATTTTATCTGTATTCTTCTGGTTTATTTCTCCTACTTGTTAATTACAAACAAGTTATTTAAGCATATAAACATCAAAATAAACACAATACAGTCTCAACCGTATACAGATCAACAACCGAAAGAATAACAAACACACAAGTGACACCGTTATTTTTGGACAACTCGTCCCCGGAAAAACCCAACTTGGGAAAACCGGTGCAACAATTCTGAGGGTTTATTTATTATGTAGTCTATCCTTGAGTACAACTGGGTGCCAAACTGGCTCACCCGACAGAGAAAAATAACCGGCAGTAATACCTCTCTATTCGGAAGTAGATATTCAGAAAATTTGCCCCACGAAACCCTCTCCAGTATCACTGAAGCACTACGTCAACCCTCCTGGCCTCTACGTCAGCCTCAAACCCTTTTGCGTCAGCCCTTTGAGGCACTGCGCAGCCTCTATGACCTTCTGCGTCACTCCTGCTGTCCTATGTGTGGATGACGCAAGCCCTTTTAGCTCTGTGCTGTCTTTGCTAGGTTCTGTGTGGCCTACTCTGGCTTTTGTGTCTGCCTCTCTGCCTCTGCGCTGGTCTCTTGGCACTATCTCTGCCTCTCTTTCCAGTACTCACTGCCCCTCGCTGCAAATTGATCACTGATTCGACTTTACTTTGCAAACTTTGCTCTAGTAAATCGAATAATTGATCACTTTGGTGTATTCTCCAACTAACCCTCAAGCCTCCTCTTATACTTTTCCTGTTGGTCCTTCAACGACCGAGATTACATCTCTAATCAACAGCTAAGGTTGGATTTGGCTTGATCCATGTCTTTTGGAACCTTCTAACCTAGTTTTATATTAATACCCATTAATATTTTATTTTTCCTAAGTTTAGACTTAGGAACTCCATTAAAAATATTAATTATTTTAATATCTCTTAAATTGGGTAGAATCTGCCCAAACCATTTCTAGGTCTTGGAGATCTCATGTGCTTTAGCCTCTCCACCAATTTTCATGGCTAGAGCACATCCGATGCTACCCAAAATCAACAAGGTGTAGGTGTATGGTAGGTTATAATCATTCAAGGGCTTGAGTTCTACAACAAAGTTGTATCCCATGGTTTGACTTCATATTGTGGGTTTTTACGACACCATGCTGTAGGTTTTTAGGTGCAAAATGCCCTTGTGTTTTGTTTGCTTTGAAACAAAGAACTTCTATCCCTCTTTAGGAATTCGGGGTACTCTCTTCACTAAGAGATTAGGAAGGGTTAAGGAGGTTTAACTCATTTGAGCCCAGAAATAGCAACCCAAAATGGATTTTGGCCATTGTGGATCCGTTGTGAGGCATCCTAAGTGATTATGGACTCAGCTGGGATTTTGCACCCCCGACTAAGCCTAGAAAGTTAGGAAATACACCAAGAAAGTGTCTCGAAGGTCAAAATGAACCAAAGCAATGGCAAGGGGTTAGAGATGGTAGCCAAGTATCCTACCAATGCATAAGACATTGCTAAGAGATCATACATGTAGGCTAAGGTAGGGGGAACTCATGGAAGTCTCTTGCCAAGGAATGACAATGTAGAGAGATACTATGTGATGATTGTGTGGGTCAGGCATTTAAAAGGAACATTAGTGAGTTGCTCATTGTACCTCAAGGTGGGTAGGTGTATGTGATTACTCAAGTGCGAATCTCATACACTAAAATGCCAAGGTGTGCAACTGGAGGATTATAAAAATGATAGCACTAACGTATCATTGTGCTTCATCTAAGATTTTCTCCATCCTCTTTTCTAGGGTTTACCCTCTTGTAATATCATTTCTTTCTTCTCCAATGAAAACCACACTGGAAAACCCATGGGATGTGTTACCCACCACTTGTGGGTAGCATGCATAGGAGAATTTTTTTTTCCTAAATGGTCCTCAACCAAAAACCAACAACCCCTTGCAGCCCCCAGATAGCTCGATGTGCCATTTACTCCACTTGAGCCAACCATGTGGTCCTTCGCCCATCTGTTCTGAATGTATGTTTGAAGGTGGGCCTCCCGACCCCAAAGGTATGGATTTTCATTGGTTTGGTTGAGTAATTTTGTTTACTTTTCATGGGCACTTTTGGGCATGGATTGGTTGGGGGATTCGACAGAAAGAGTGGGTTAGGTCTGTATTCTTGTCTCCATTGCCTGATTTCGTGGTTACCCTTGTATCCTAGTCCCGTGGGATCTCCTTTACTGACCATTAGCTTTAGGGCTGACACTACATGGGAAATCTCGATTTTGGTTGCATGGTCCCGCTTCCCGACTCCATATGCATCACCCCCCTTCCACTCATTTTAACCCCAATCATCATTTTTCCCATCCAAGTCCACGTGTCCATTGGGTTCACATAGGGTTAGCCTCCCCTTCCCCTACATGCCCCAGAGGTTGATGCAGCTAAAAAGAAAACAAAAAGCATAATTTGGCCACTCTCAATAGGAAATGTACCACAAAATGCAAAAGATGCCTGGGATATACAAATTTAGCACGTGGGCAAAAGCCAAACATGAGCTCTACCCCTTATCCATGGCCATCACCCTGGTTCCTATGGGCCCTAGATGAGCTCCCTCCATCATTAAGGAACCCATGATTGTCCCAACCTATGGTGGGTGATGAATTGCCCCACTTTAAGGGGGTATCCACTGCTATATATTACACATCATGCTCTCATCCCCTGGAGCCCCGAGCAGTTATGAAGATAAATTAATCAAAGGAAAAAGGCCTATGAAGAAGGGTGGAAAAAAACAAAGACTGGGGTAACTCATGTACCACGATTTGCTCCCTCCTACGCTCATATACCCAGGTGTGGGCTTCCCCTATTATAGCTACCCTTGTGCCATGACATGTGGTCTGGATGTTTCCCCTGATCCCCACTCCGTTCCATTACTATATCATTTGCCACCTGCCACTTGAGGGATGTACCATGGACATGTCACCCCCTTTAAAGGTTGAAACCACCTAATAGGGTCCTTGATTAACCCCTTATTGAGCTTGGAGACACTTGTACATGCCAAAGCCCACTATGGAAGGGCATGCCACCATGAAGTGCCCCATTGATTCCATGACTTGTAAGCACTTTTACTTGATTATTCTAATGATTTGTTGTATTAGAAGGCAAGGGTACACATTGGATCTTATGCAAGATTGTAGGTGGGTCTCCATTTAGGGCTTGGTCTCCGTATACTGGGTCCTAGCCCTCTAGATGGCCACATTAGCACTTGTAGGGTGAGCGTGGAGAGCCATGGGACTCCACCATAGCAGAGTGTACTTCATGGATCCCCAACACCACTCGTTGATTGCTTGTGTTCCACCTATTGGATGAGGATGATGCACTTGGTTCACCATTCCCAGTCGGCTCCACATATGTACCATACACTTGGCAGATGTTCCAGGATCCAAAGGATGTCTCCTGCTACAGAGGGAGGGCTTATGTCATCATCCTAGCCCTTACAGATGGTCTACAGGCATTGTCGATCCACTTGGAGACCCATGAGGATGTCTTTGTGCCCCCACACCCACTTGGGAGCACCATAGGTTCTTTCTTGGAAAACAAGAGGCCAACTCCTTGTTTATTACGTTTGGAGTCAAGTTCTTCGTCATGGCGCCCCTGGGGCTTCATTAGGCCTCCTCAAAGGCCCAACGACTCACTATGTTGATCATTCTGCCCTCTTGAGAGGCTTATCTTTACATTATTGAGCTATTTGGTGGGCTTGTCACCAAAAGTATTGTTATTATGCACATTATTTTATTTTAGGGGCATTATTAGTCCAAATTAGGCCATTTGAATCCCTTAGAGGATTGTATAAATAGAAGAGAGGCATTCTCTCTCATTCATCATCACTTGGATTGGGTTATTTGCTCTTGTGAGATTTTCGCTATCCCTTTTGGAGGACGAGTTTGGATGTTATGGATGAATTTTGATGTTTGGATATCTCTCTCTTGTCTTGGAGCTTCATTATTGGCATAATTTGATGATTGGATATACTCTTTTGTACATGTAAGTGCTATTTTCATGCTTATTCTTGTTATTTACTTTGTCACATGAATGTTGTTGGCCATGTTGCTTGGGAGCGGGAGCGAAAACGGGAGCGGGAGCGACCATTTTCAGAAGCTCCCGGTTTGGGAGCGAATCCGGGAGCGATTTTTAAAAATATATATATATATATATATATATATATATATATATATATATTTTATATTTTTTAATTTTTGATACATATATGTCAACAAAAACATGTAGAATGATGAATTAGACATAAAAAACATAAAAAAACATAGATTGATCATTGAACCATATCACATCAATCATCTAGAAATTATAATCGTCATCAACCATGTCCACAAGTTAGTAAAATACATATTACAACTGCAACATATTGAGTCTCATGAATCATGATTCATCAAATTCAATCTTAAAGTTTCAACTTCAAGCTTTCAAAATTGAAAATTCAATAACATTTATCATCATTGATCACCAAAGTTGTACTTGTAAACTACGTTTAACCATTACAAGAAGTAATATCTAAGATATTTCTAAGTCCTAACTTCTAACTGTTAACATGATATGAAATGTTATAAATTTATAAAATGAAACATGAATAATGAAATGAAATGAAACAACTTTAGTCTTTCACGAAGCATCATATTCATAATTCACAATCATTACCAATGAGTTATAATTGCCAAGGCCCAACTTCAAACTTCAAATTTTCATTGTCACAGTGACATATTGTTTACAAAAAATATCATTATGATATGAAAGAGTTAAGAGTCAAGAGTCAAGGACTCAAAACTCAATAGTTATGAAAACTAAAGTCTAATAGAAACTAAAAAAGACAAGTAAACTGTAAATCTACATGTGGCCCTTGCCACGAGAGTCTCCAGGAGTATAAGTAGGTCGTGGTGGTCTTCTAGGAGTCTCCTGCACAGACCGACGACCAGAACTAGAACCTCCACGTGAGGGTGTAGATGGAGGTGGCGACAGCAAAGGAACAAGACTCGGACTTCGAGCACTGCTACTGGATGGTGGAGGTGGAGGTGGCGACAGCAAAGGAACAAGACTCTGACCTCGAGCACTGCTACTGGATGGTGGAGGTGGAGGTGGAGGTGGCATGGCTGCTACAGCTGCTTCATCTTCATCCCTTACAAGTTCCTCTTCCAGTTCTTCAATATGTACAATGCCATCCTCCAAATTGTCATCCTCTGGGTGATTGTCCCAAATTTTATATGTGGGATCCTCATAAGCCCGATCACAGTAATGACTCAACAACCTCAAGTTGTAGTGCACATAAACCAAGCTTTCTGCTCGGTTTTCATTGAGTCTGTTCCTTTTCACATTATGTATGTAGCTGTAGGTGCTCCAACACCTCTCTGCAGAAGAAGTATTTACAACCTGTGAAAGAACTTTTTTTGCCAATTTTGGCAAAAGTCCATGCTCGCCATATGTTTCCCACCATGTGAGAGTATCAAATCTATCTCTGTCGTCCATTGCATGGAAGTTACCATACAAACTAGTGCCACTGAAGTATCTGCCTATTTCAAAGCGCACAGCTGCACATTCCTCCCTGTCAGGTACCAACTTTTCTAATGCTTCCAAATATCCTCTAGTTACCTCTGGATCTAAATGGGGTTTGGTCCTAACCCCACCCCCTGCTGCAGGTTGGCCCAACCAAGATGTAGAGTAGTATTTTGGCGTAAGGATATACGCCAAGCAATGTAGTGGAAGATTAAGTCTATTCCACCATTCACACACACAATCGTGAATCAGTTTGTACAAGTTGGGATCTCTGTTATGAACAATATCTTTTATTTCCCCCAACATGGTATCCATTTGCTCATACACCTCGCCAATCACTGGTTTCTCTGTATCTGCAAACCGAATCATGTGATAAATGGGCTTGGTGAAATCCAATACTTGCCTCACACTTGTCCAAAACTGACCATCAAGAGCGGCCTCCTCCACCATTTCAAAACCTCCCCTGTTAGCTGCATTTTTAGCCCTTTCCTTTAATACTTGCCAATGTGGACTTGATACCATGCTAGCCAATGCCTCTCTTACCTTCAAAAGGCGCCTGAAGGTGAGGTAATAGCTACCAAATCTGGTCTTCGCAATCTTCAACAACTCCAATCTCGAGTGACTGCGGAAAAGGCCATGGGTATTGCTATGATCTGTAATAAATTTTATCATTTGTTTGCCTTTCTTGTATAAATCACCAATCCATTGGTATTGTTCATTTTTGTTCTTGACAATATCATGCAACAGAAGGTTCAATGTGTGAACCAAACATCTACACCAAAATATGTTGGGGTATTTATCCTCAATAATTGCTCCCGCTGCCTTACAATTAGGAGCATTATCAGTGATGACTTGGATGACATTGTATGGCCCAATACGCTCAATTGTTTCAAGTAATGCTTTTGCAATGTTGATGGCGGTCTTGAACTTGTCTGAGTAATCATGTGCAGTTAGAAAGATGGGACCACTAACAGACACAGCAAGAACACTTATCAATGGCTTGCCTTTTACATTTGTCCATCCATCAGATACAATGGACACCCCATAGTCAGTCCAAGAACTTGTCATTCTATTCAAAGAATGTGATATTTTTGCTTTTTCATGATCAAGGCCAACGGTTCTTGCCTTGTCATACCCAGGGCTCTTGTATCCTTTAGGGGCATCATTTATGGCAGAAACCATTTCGTGCCAACAAGGTGAGCGAAGAACATTGAATGGTATTCCACATGCATAGAGAAACCTGTAAACCTTTGAATCCACATCATTCCTACACCCCTCATCAAGGAAATCTGATATGGTTCTATGCCTTAAAGATGATGACCTTGTGCCTCCATATCCATTGCCTTGGGAGGATGCTGAAGGAGTTCTTTGTGATTGTGAGCTTGGTTCAAAGAAACCCCTTGATTTTTTTGATTTGTATTGGGCTTCCTCCTCTTCCTTTATGTATTTGGCTCTATCCGCTGCTGACACTGCTATACAAGTTTTGATTCCTATTTTTTTGTCTCCATCCCATGGCCTTTTCCCGCAGAGGTGTCTTCTAGCACGGGTGTATGAACCTGTGTAATCAGTGTTGCAATGGGGGCAATGAAATTTAGTGGTTCCACCCCCTCTCCCTGTTTCAGCCCTGTTAACATATTTCCACAATGGGGTTTGGTCTTGTTTAGTTTTTTGAGGGTCATGTTCACCCTCCTCCATCTCCTCCTCATCGGGGTTTTAACCAATTTGACTTTCTCCAGCTTCTTCATCCCCCTCTTCAGTTTGGCCCCTCCGTTTTCTACTCTCCAGCACCATAATAACCATAAAAGGGACCAGGAAGAGGAAAATGCCAAGAAATATAGCCAGGTCCATGGTGTTTGATGTTTGTAGGGTTTTGATTCTTGAAGCTGCAAATTAAATTAATTTAATGTATTGGGATTAATTAATTTAATTTAAATTCATGAATTTTAAACTCAATAAACTAAATTAAATTAACTAAATTACTATTTAACTAAATTAAACTAACTAAACTAACTAAATTACTAAGTTACTTACCTCTGCAGGCTTGCTCCTCGCTCCTCGGCACTTGCTCCTCGCTCCTCAGCACTTGCTCCTCGCTTCTCCTTGCTCCTTTGCTCTTGCTCTCCAACAAACTCAACTCAATGAAGTGATAATGAAATTTTTTTAGGCCCATTGGGCTTTTAAAACAATTTTTTTTTTTTTTTTAAAATATATATATATTATTTATTTATTTTTTCGCCGGATCGCTCCTGGCGCCGCTCGAAACGCTCCCGGAGCGACCGCTCACTACAGCGTTCCCGAAAATGGTAGGGAGCGCAATTTTTTTTCGGGAGCGCGCTCCTGAGCCGCTCCCGCCCGGAGCGCGATTCGGGAGCGCGTTCGGGGGGGGGGGGCGCTCCCCCGCAACTATGGTTGTTGGGATTTTTTGCTATACAAATATGAAATTTACTGCTTTTCTATACGAATTAGTGGAAATTGTGATCTTTTATAGCATTGCATCATGTCATGGGCCATGTATGAATGGGTGAATGTTCCTAGAAATAATTTGTGATAAAGACATCTAGATAAGTCATCAATTATTGGAAATCGAAGTATAAAGTCCTTGAAGTAATTGCTCTCATGCCCTAATGCCATGCAAAATTGTTTTAAGGCCTCCTTGATTGGGTGAATTTTTCCCAGAGAATAAATTCTCTTTGACTCCATCTCTCCCAAAGAACAAGGCACTAATCCTCCTTAGGTGATCACTTTCAAAGCTTATTTTTCTCACCTTCTCCTCTTTTTCTAAGCTTAGCCTCCATAGGTCACCTAGGTAATCACTTTTCTCACGATTTAGCCACAAAATAATTTGATCTCTTGCCCACAACTGTGCTGGTGTGTCCTCTAGAAGCCCTCCAAATTTCACAAAATTCGACGGTGGGATCTTGAGATATTTCAAGCCCTAGCTCGAAGATCAATTCTTGCCCTTGGTTTCCCATTGGCTAGTAACCTCATTAGGATCATAGCATGAAATTATCAAAAGAAGATTCTTTCTTTTATCCTCTTTCCTTCCCCAATTAGGTCAATTATATCCTTGGATGATCAACTCCATATCCTTGACCTAACTTCGGGTTCACTTGGCTTTATGTGGTCTCGCAACTTGTTGATTCCAATTTCACAAAGATCACATAAAAGCCAAGTCTTCATAAAGACCACTAGTTCTAGGAATCATCGTGACAAAGCATACTGTCAAAACCTAGCCCTGAGGATCTTCTTGGCACTTCCTAGAGAGCCCATCACCTTATTTCCAAAGCAATCAAGCTATACAATTAAGTCTCTCTTGTGAATAGGCCTTGGGAATCACCTTTCATCATTTTATTGACATGTCCATTATCGTGATTCCTCTCATACCGAGTCTCCTCCCATCGGTGACAGTGGGCTATCGCTGCATTGTTGCCCTTGACCTAGTAGTTGCTCCGTAGGATCCCCTCCTCTGACCCATGCTAGTTTAAGCGGTAACAGGATGCTTCCCCACATCTATTGATCGCATCGATAGTAATTAGTAGTGTAGCACTATTATAAGGTCCGCGAGTACCCGCGGCCCTTGACAAGTTCTATAGAGAGACGGGCTACTCGCATAGGACCCGCGGTCTCTACCTGTGCTTGTCCAAACCCACATAGAACCTATCTACTCGTATTGAACCCGTGAAGACTCGCATAAGACTCGTGGACCCACTCAAAATTCATATTTTTTAATTTTTTGGAGATAATATTTTTTTCAAGTTTTTTTTTTGTATTTTGCCGAGTCTTATACGGGTCATTCCCGAGTCTTATACAAGTCGCCGAGTCAATAGCCAGAGTCCAGAGGAGTCTTATACGAGTACGAGTCGTGCAACATTGGTAATTAGCATAGATTA
Organism: Pinus tabuliformis; assembly: GCA_031772625.1. Taxonomy (NCBI): domain Eukaryota; kingdom Viridiplantae; phylum Streptophyta; class Pinopsida; order Pinales; family Pinaceae; genus Pinus; species Pinus tabuliformis. The sequence continues at coordinate 276,577,297 of CM062816.1, forward strand.
GTGTGCCTCACCAAGGGGATTCAAATTGGGCACATGCTAGCCAAATCAACGTTGCAGGAAGTGGGGACGAAATGGTGATGTTTTTTGGAAGCGGGGACGAAATGGCGATGTTTTTTGGAAGCGGGGATGCGGAAGAGTTATTTTCCAAAAATATAGGAAGCAAAGCGTCTACTATATATATATATATTTATATTTTTTTTGCATTTATATTCAAAACAAATATCCCAAATACCAAATTAGTTGTAGAAGACATGAAAACATGCATATTTTTACATAAATGAAGATATGGCATCCATGATTCCATTGTACATCAATGATTAATTATTTGAGCATCAACCATCTATATTCTAGCAATTACAAACATACATCAAATTTTTAGGCATATTATAAAACATAAAACATAAAACATAAAGCATATTATCTAGCAAGTGAGCAACTGTCAACATTAGTCATGTCCAAAATTCAAATAATAATGTTTACAAAATAGGCCACTTGGTCACCGCCAAGACAAAAAGGTTCAAATTCACGACAAGCCTACAAGTCTAATGATTAATCTATGACAAAAGTAGTAAATTGTGAATATATCTACTAATCTCTCCTCCTTCCACCTCGAAGAGAACGTGGCAGTGGGCCTCCACGTGGTGGCAATGAAGAAGGTGCTTGTGGAAGTTGTGGGAGCGGGACTGAAATTGATGAAGACAAAGCCCCTGCTGTTGGTGTTGAACCATGGAACTTGGGAACCAAGGGACCAGATGGGGGTGGCAACTCAATTCGATTATCATCATCCTGGAATCGCTCAAAAAATTCATACAAAAAAAAACCACTAGTTAATAGAAAAAATTAAAAACAGGATTTAGAAAAATGATTTATAGGCAAAATTCATACCACAATGGACATACCTGGAGAAGAGCATCCTCTAATTGCTCTAATCGCAGCACTCCATCCTCCAAATTGGGCTCCTCTAGATTCCTGTCCCAAACCCTAAGGTCTTTATTATTCTTTGCATCATCACAGTAATGTAACAACATCACAAGTTGTAATGAACATGAACCAATCTCTTTGCTCGGTCTAAACTCAACCTGTTCCTTTTAACACTGTGGATGAAAGAATAAGAGCTCCCACACCTCTCTGCAGAAGAAGTGTTTACAACTTGTGATAGCACCCGCAATGCCAAAGTCTGTAGAAGTGGAGTAGCACCTTCATGCATTTTCCACCACTCAAGAGACGAAAAACTCTCTTGATCTCTAATTGCATGCATGCTCCCAAATGGACCAGTGCTAAGCGTATAGTTGCCCAACTATTTCCGTACCACGGCAGCCTCCTCCTCATTAGGGACTAATTTACCCAATGCAATCATATATTTTTCTAGAACCTCTGGATTTAGGTGTGGTTTTCTCTTGCTCCCCCCCCAGGTGCTGGTGTTGAAAGCCATGATGGATGATAGTATTTAGGTGTCAAAACATATGCTAATGCATGCAATGGAACATTTAACATTTCCTATCGGTTTTCCACCTCTGCACGAATATAATTGTAGAAGGTGATATCTCTAGGCTCAACAATGTCTTTAATTTGCCCAAACGTGTTATCCATTTGCTCATACACCTCCCCAATTATTGGCTGATCTGAATCTACAAACTTGATCATGTAATAAATTGGTTTGGTGATTTGCAAAACATATTTAACCTGTGACCAAAAGAACATGTCAAGAATAGTGTCCTTGGCTACATTAGCACCATATTTATCAATGTTAATTTCCTCCCATGATTCAGAGGTCACCATATTAGTTAATGCTTGTCTCACCTTCATTAGTTGCCTAAAGGTGAGGTAATAACTTGCAAATCTTCTTTTTGCAATTTTAAGCAACTGCAATTTGGAGTAGGTGCTATAGAAGTAGCTTACCCTTGTATGCCTTGTGATAAATTTAATGAGTTGCTTCCCTTTCATGTAAAGCTCATTAATCCATCCACATTCTTTATGCTTCACAATATCATGCATCAAAAGGTTCAATGTGTGCACCAAGCACCCAAACCAAAAGATGTGTGGATGAGTACACTCAATAACTTTCCTGCTGCCTTACAATTTGCTGCGTTATATGTGATCACTTGAACCACATTATTTGGACCAACATCTCTGATTGATTGCAATAGGAGATCTACAATGTTTTGGGAACTTGCACTGATGGAGGAGTCATGACATGTAATAAACACTGCACCACTAGTAGAAACATCAAGAACATTTATCAAATGTTAGTTTCTAATATTTGTCCACCCATCTGATACAATGGATACCCCACAATCCACCCACTCATTTGTAAAATGTGTCAAAGCTCTTTGAACCTTTGCTTTTTCTCTTTCTAATAACATTGTTCTAGCTTTCTCATAGTTGGGGAACTTGTATCCTTTTGGGGCTTCATTGATGGCCTTTACCATTTCATGCCAATAGGGAGAGCGAAGCACATTGAATGGTACACCACAAGCACAAAGAAATCAGACTATCTTTCCATCCACATCATCCCTCCCAACAACATTCAAGAAATCCCCTATTGTTCTTTTACCTCCAAAGCTTGCAGAAGTACCATGAGGAGATGAGCTACCAAATCTAGAGGTTGCACTTGATTCAGACTGAGTTTTTTGTTTCTTGCTTTTTTGTTGTGCAACCTCCTCTATTTGGATGTATTTTCTTCTTTGTTCAGCTGAAATGTTTGGGCAAATTTGTATCCCCACAACACCCTTTTTATCATCATTGTCCATCACCCCACAAAGATGCCTCCTCATACAGGTATATGAACCACTAAATGGTTTTCCTCCATGACAACCACGAGGGCACAAAAAATTGTAGCTTCCACCACCTTTTCCCCCTTCAAGTTTGGTCACATAGTTCCACAAGGGTGTCAATGTAGCTTTCCCCTCTAGTGTTTCAATGTTCCCTTCAAGTTCATCCCCTTCCTCCTCATCATACATTGGGTCACTCATATGGGGACCACTATCCTCTTGTTCTTCTTCCCTTCTATTCCTACTCCCCCTTGCCATCATTAAAACCAAAAGTGGAATGATACATAGAAGCCAAAAGAACACCATCTTGGAATATGAATATAGGTGGTGGACAACCTGCAATTAAATGAGCAAGAAGAAAGAATGGGAAAGAGTAGGAGAGGGAGGAGAAAAATACAAAAAACAATGACAAAAAAATGAGGGAGTTTGGGGTTTGCACTTACCTCTTTAGCTCTTGTAGATGGAAGCCCTTCTTTACTCCTCCAAGCTCCTCCTCCTTCTTCACTCTTCCAAGATTTCCTCAAGTCTCTCCTCTCTCTCCTCTCTTCACCAAACTCTCTTCTCCAAGCTCTCAAAAAATACAATTGAGAAAATGAGAGGTGAAAGGGCCTTTTAATCCCTTCATTCCTTACCCTAAGCCATCTTGGACCCACCCCCAAGCAATAGAAAAAAAAAAAAAAAAAGTCACATTTGTGGGCAGGGAAAATTTTTAGGATGAAAATTTATCTTAAAGTTTAGAAACCTTGGTGAATCTTACAAGTCCCTAATATATGCAGAATGTAAAATGTTTGGTAATATTTTTTTAAAGATATCCAAATTTCAATTGACTTTATATAGTCTTTATAAAATTTTGACGATTTTCAGGATAACAAAATTTTATACTATAAAATTTGGGAGAATCTCTTTAGAAAAAAATGGAAATTGGCGATTTTTTTTTTTGGAAAAACCATGGAATATTAGCCCACCTGCGAATATTAGCCCCTAAAATTTTCCCTGTTTGTGGGGCCGCATGGCGAAACCAGCCAGCTGCCCATGGAAATGGTTGCGATCTGTACGGATCCGGCCCCGAAACGCTATGTTTCAGTTGGGCGATCCGCCGGCTGAAACGCGTTTCGGAAATTTCGAAACATGGATCGGGCCGGACGGTTCCAACAGGGCAAGAACCATATTTTCCGGCCCGATCCATGTTTTGGAATTTCCGAAACGCGTTTCGGCTGACGGATCACCCACGGATCCGTATAGATCGCGTTTCGGGGTTTTGATCCTGGAGGGTGGGGGGGCATTTCGTGCAAACACTGAGCCAAATACCCAGTGACATTGGTGACAACCAGTTGAGCTAACCCTTTGGCTTTGGGCCACTATCTTTTACTCTCTTTTCTGTTGTTTTCGATGTTCACTTGTATGTCTTTATATTTTAGCTTTCACGAGTAGCCTTGGTGCTCCCACATTATGCAAACACTGAGCCTTGGTGCTCCCACGGATCCGTATAGATCGCGTTTCGGGGTTTTGATCCTGGAGGGCAGGGGGGCATTTCGTGCAAACACTGAGCCAAATACCCAGTGACATTGGTGACAACCAGTTGAGCTAACCCTTTGGCTTTGGGCCACTATCTTTTACTCTCTTTTCTGTTGTTTTCGATGTTCACTTGTATGTCTTTATATTTTAGCTTTCACGAGTAGCCTTGGTGCTCCCACATTATGTTTGTGACTAATTGTTTATAGTCCCATTGACCAATTCTTTTGGCCCCTGTGGACTTGAATAATGGTAGCTTATTTTGTCTAACAGAAGCTGGCAACTATTGGCAAAACTTCTTTTCCATGTCAGTTGTGTTGTAGTTAATTTTGATTTATATAAAATATGATATTTTGTATCTTGTGAACTGATTCTTGTGCATGAATATGCAGTCTCAAAAGGGGTGGACCAAATCCAGCTTCAAATTCTTGGCTGGCAGATATATTGGAGAAAGCAAAAGAGCTTGATATACCGAAAGAGATTTTGGAGAGGAATATTAAAAAGGCATCAGAGAAAGGACAAGAAGCTTTCATTGAGAAGTTCTATGAGGTACTTGTTGGCCTCTATCAGTTGAACAATTCACATTCTTTTCTATGTTTTGGGAAAATAACATCTTTTTGCGGGCTTTGAGACTTGAATAATCCTATGTAGAATACAACACAGTCAGCAACTGATTGTTCTCTCAAACAAGTAAACTAAATAACTTATTTGACAAGCCTAGCTTTTGCTTGGGTGATTATCTTCATATCAAACAAGTCAATGTCCTCTAGAGTCCTTTCTTTTACATTTCAGGTATATGGATTTGGAGGAGTTGGGTTGATAGTGGAAGTTCTCACGGACAATTTACATCGATCAGCACAAATGGTAAGGGATGCCGTTAAAAAAGGAGGGGGGAAGATGGCGGATCCAGGATCAATATTGTTTAAATTCAGGCGTGCTAGAGTTGTCAATGTGAAAGATAAACAGGTTGACAAAGACAAACTACTTGGTGCAGCCTTGGATTGTGGTGCTGAGGATGTTATTGAACCTCCAATGTACGATGATGATGGTGGAGATGACCAATCTGAGAGGTTGGTGTTGTTTCACACTTCAGTCTCTTCTTTATTTATTGGTGCTTGTAAGCACCATGTTAAATGCATGACTTTCTAAAAATTTCCCTGATAGGATCAATGCAGATTTTTAGCCTATTCAGATTGATTATTTTTGAGCATGATTGTGTTCATATTTTTAAATCTTCTTCCTTGTTATACATCACTTGTATTTGTTTCAGCTGATTTTTTCAAAGAAAATAGAAAAAAGCACATATTCAAAAGAACAGTAACCAGCATGAAGTGAGTTGAATTTTTTGATCAGTAAGCTGTAAAATGAATTAGCTTAAAAGTTCATTCTTTTTATCTTAGAGAGAGTAGATAGGACTGTGAGCTATAACGACTATTGCAAACTTCATATAAATAAGACGAAGTCAATAGTAAAAGGAAAAAATTAGGCTCAAGTCATGTTAAAAACTTAAAAGGTAATTTTGTAGTCAGAGATTTAGACAGAATCATGTGCCTTTAGGGACTTCAACCCATCTTGTCTGAATGGTGTATTTATTACTTATTTCATAATGATTCATATTGTGTGTGATGTATCACTTATTCTCTCCTTGTTATAATTGCTATAATTTAAATTTTATCCTGTTATCAGAGCCATTCTGACACCTTGGATCTTGTGAAGATGGATACCAAAAGAAAGACCGTACTTGTTGGAGACTGAAAATGAAAAAAGTTTTGTTGGTTTGTTAAGAAGAATATTGGATGCCTCATTGAATATTTGAGACTTACAAAATAAATGTTGAGACCTCATTAGAATTGTAAAAAGCAATACATGAAAAGTCACCATTGTTTTCTTTACCTGGTAGCTCCAAAGTAAATGATATTGTGGTGGGAGGCCTTGAAAAAGCAATCTTGGTATGCTGGCCATTTGCATACACCTTGCACACTCCAGTGTCTGAGAGTCCTTGCATTATGTCCTACAGGAGCAGAAGTGCTCCATACTGCACGTGACAAAACCACTTGTGCCATAACTCACATAGGTTGTCATTTCATGCACCAAAGAATCATGCTTCTTTGGTTCTAATAGCAGTAGTAAAGGTCACTTTGATGCACTTCTCTGGAAAATCAAACAGTATTAGTGGAAAGGCAAGATACCATGGAGAAAGCTGTGTCAAGTTTGGATGCTAACTCATGATCTAGGTGGATGTTGGTGGCCACCCACCTATCCCACTTGGACCCTCACAACTGTCTCTTTCAGTTTTTCAGTTTCCGTAATTATAGCACAATTTACTATTTTTAACAGTTTTTCGGGACCTGAACATCTGGAGCCATTTTGAGGCCCTAAACAATGTCTTTTGGGAAATTTGGGAGCAACATGGGTCCATGGACCGATGTTGCTCTTCCCAAAGTTGTAGTGCTCGGATAGATCTTTCTAACGAGCTATTGTATGCGTCAAACGAAGATCGGGTGCCAAAGTTACGACCCTGGGAAGTTGATGTACCAACTTACCCAAAACGGGGCCCACAATTTGGCATTTCATCTTCTAGGGTTAGGTTTTGGGATATTAAGGGTTTTCCGTTGTTTCAACAATAAATAGGCCTTCGAGCCTCATTGTAACATAGTTCAAAGGCATGTAGCCGCCACATCTCTTCTCAGAGATAAGCTACTATCGCCCTAGTTGGTTTATTTCCATTTCTGGTTGTAGGCATATTTCAGTGTTTTACATTAATGAAATGAAGTATTATTTCCGCTGCATTTTTGTGTTTATGGTTATTTCTGTAATTTGTTGCGTTCCTGTTTAAATCCGGATCAGTGGTATCAGAGTGGTCTGCTTTTTCTCTGTTTTTCTTTGCATGTCCCCAATGAGGTCGGGATATAAGGAGTTAGGGCTTGAACTGGTCGAACCTTTGCAAGACCAGCCTCGCAAATCCCGACGACCTCCCATGGCGGATGAAAAGAAAGACGAGGGGGCAGGAGATCCTATCAAAATCTTGCTCGAAGAAGCCCTCGAGCGACAAAGGAACACGATGATGGACAACTTTGCCCAGATCCTTCAGCGGCTACCCAGAGGCGATGCATTGGCTTCCAACAGCTACTCTGGAAACGCCACACCCTTTAAGGTACAAGTTAATTTTGAAATCCCCATCTTCAAGGGTCAAATAGACGCAGATGCCATAGATAAATGGTTAAATCTGCTAGAGAGTTATTTTTCTGTTCATGATTTTTCCAGTCAGGAAAAGATTATTTTCGCTCTTCTCAAAGTAGCGCCCCACGTCAAGTACTGGTGGGAAACCTACTGCGAGCAGAAGGATGAAAGTACGGGCTCATTATTTTCAGCCGCACCCACTGGAATTCCTTCCGGGACGCCATCAAGGAGAAATACTACCCTGTCAAAAGCTATGAGGACAAATACATAAAGTGGACCACGCTGCGGCAGGGAAGGGACCAAGATGTGCCAGAGTTCACAAACATTTTTGACACCCTTCGCACACAGTTGGGTATCAAAGACTCTGAGCTACATTTGGTACTCAAATGCCATGGCTGCGTACACAGATACATCCAGGAAGAGATGGAGTTCCTGAACATCTGCTCTCTCGGCACGGTGTACCGATACGCTGTCAAAATCAAGTAGAAGTTTAAACAGAAGAAGTGAGACTTTGGATCTGCAAATCCGAAGACCAAAGGACAAAGCCAAGGCGGGGTGACCCAAGACAACCCGTCGAAGCCACAAGAAAAGAACAACACCACAAAGTCGAAGAAGGACATAGGAAAGTGGTGTGAGTTCCACAAGAGTCCCACTCATAACACAAGTGAGTGTTGGACCAAGCAGTCGTTGGTGGCCGAGTTGAAGGCTTCTGAATCAGATTCATGTTCCGACCCTGAGTCAGAACCCGAAAAGGGGAATGACAAAGGGAAGCAGATCGTTAATGCGGAGCCCAGCGCCACTGTTGCCACCGCCAAGATCCAGAAGAATGAGCCCGAAGATCCAGAGGAGGGGGAGCGTCTTTTCCATTCACAGATGTGGGTGAAGGGTTCGCCGCTGCAATTCATTGTCGACAGTGGCAGCCAAAAGAACCTCATTTCAGCAGAGGTTGTGAAGCGGTTGGGCCTACTAACTACACCACACCCACAGTCGTATAGTATCGGGTGGCTTCACCAAAGACGAGATCTTCGAGTTCGCCAGTAGTGTCGCCTTCCCTACAACATCAAACCCTTCACAGACGAGGTATTGTGTGATGTTACACCTCTGGATGTCTGTGATGTATTATTAGGCTAGCCATGCTTGTGGAGGCGACATGCTGTGTATGAGTCAAGGCCTCGTGCTGTTATTATTTCTTTGGGTAATTCATTATATAGGATACCAGAGGTAGCCCCACCTACTGCCACCTCTTTGATCGCTGCTAAGAAAGGCATCAAGCTCATCTCCCAGACTAGGAAATTCATTTTATGTCTGGTTTGTTCCCAAAGTAAGGGGAAGATCGTCGCCACATCCATGACCCCCGCGAAGGGTTCCTCCACGCAGCAACAACAACAGAGGGGTACGGTCATGAAAGAACACAAGAACAACTCCTCACCCACAGGGTCACCACACAAGTTTCAGGTGGGCAACAAAGTTTGGTTACATATGCAGAAAGAACGCCTTACAATAGCCTATCAAAAGCTCAGACCACTCCGACATGGTCCTTACAGCATTACCAAGGCTGTGGGAAACAATGCTTTGAAGCACAACATTCCTCCATTCCTTCATTTGCACCGAGAGTTCAATGTGGAACGCCCTCTACCATGCTTCCCACCATTACTGGACACATCAGAGGTTGCAGAACAACTCACCAGGGACCCAACTCAGCAGAAGCTTCCTCATCTCAGGGGGGAACTCAACGCAATGGGGACCATTGCTTCCTAAGGGGGGAGGAATGATCCGGGTGGATGTTGGTGGCCACCCACCTATCCCACTTGGACCCCCGCAATTATCTCTTTCAGTTTTTCAGTTTCTGTAATTGTAGCACAATTTACTATCTTTAGCAGTTTTTCGGGTCCTGAAATTCCGGAGCTGTTTTGACGCCCTAAGCGACATCTTTTGGGAAATCTGGGAGCAACGTGGGTCCATGGATCGATGTTGCTCTTCCCAAAGTTGTAATGCTCGGATAGATCTTTCTAATGAGCTATTGTACGTGCCAAATGAAGATCGGGTGCCAAAGTTACGACCCCGAGAAGTTGATGTACCAACTTACCCAAAATGGGGCCCACAATTTGGCGTTTCATCTTCTAGGGTTAGGTTTTGGGATATTAAGGGTTTTTCGTTGTTTCTCAACAATAAATAGGCCTTCGAGCCTCATTGTAACACAGTTTAGAGGCATGTAGCCGCCACATCTCTTCTCAGAGATAAGCTACCATCGCCCTCGCTGGTTTATTTCCATTTCTGGTTGTAAGCATATTTCAGTATTTTACATTAATGAAATGAAGTATTATTTCCGCTGCATCTTTGTGTTTATGGTTATCTTTGTAATTTGTTGCGTTCCTGTTTAAATCCGGATCAACTCATCTGCTTTGGCGGAAGCTTTTGTACTCCTTGCAAACTGCTTTTGTTTTTGATTGGCTCTCTCCCTCTTACAACATTGAGATGCATAGTGACCCATCTTGTTGTTGATTTAACAATGATTTCCTAGTGCTAGACCTTAAGTATTTGAAGGTTGATGCTTCCACTGAAAGAAGAAACCTTTGATCATGGAAGGAATGACAACATGATGATGAAGACTAGGATGATGAAGTTGCAAGAAAGCAAGGATCAAGAGGGAGTTGCCAAATTCCCTTCATTCCTCAAAGATAAGTATCTTATATCTCTCTTCCTTGATCATTATTGTTGTTGGTTTACTATTAGCTATCCTCTTGTCTTAGTTTCTCTTTGTTGTGTTATAATTGTTCTTCCATGACCTCCTAGTGAGGATTGCAGGAACATTGTGAAGACCTGCCAAGGCTTTGGCAATAGATGGAAGCATTGGAAGAACAAAGCAAAGTTTGTGGGAAGAGGATTCTCCCAGGAAGAGGGAGAGAGAGCTATGAGAAGAAATTTGCTCTAGACCAAAGAAGACTTTGTACGAACCTTGGGCATAACATTGATGGATATCTGATGAGTCTTGGTTGATCTTGTTATTATATGGTTTATTTTTGATGAAAGTAGGACTCACGTGACAGAGGGAGTAGCAGTGGCAGGAAGATTTGCTTCCGTGATAGAGGGAGCAGTCATGACAGAGGGAGTTGATGAAATCCTCCTTAGTAAAAAAGGATGGAATATTGTTATGATAGACAACAAGTCCATGGCCATTCCCATGGTATCCATATTGATGAAGTTGAGTGGCAGAGGGAGCTGCCTAGATTGTCCTAGCAACATTTGTTTCAGCATTAGAATAATTGGAAAGCAGTTGTGGTGATGAATTCAAGTTGGTTAGTTTATGATTGAGCCAAGGCATGTGGCACAACATGTGTTGAGGTACCAATATGGTACTATTGATTGAGATATGTTTCATATGATAAAGTACAATTGCTAGATGTAACAAAATCAAATTGAGTATATATTGTAGTTGGTTTGGCAAGTTGTGAACCGGGGTAGCTTCAGGATTGTTTGACAAGAGTAGTGAGACTCCTATGTATTTCTATGGTCAAGTTGGTGAACACCTCTATCCCTAGATGAAGTTGGTGTACTTCTGGGACAAGCTTGGAGAAATTAATAATGCTTTCCTTGGTAAAAGGAAGTAGTGATGTTGCAACATCCATGAGCCTGGATTGCTCCCTTGGTCATGGGGTTTGACCTTATTGCCATGGAATTTGGCTAGGAGATTGGCTCTATAAGCATCAAGCTTGGATTGGCTGTATGAGTATCGAGGCCCAGAGTACTCGCTTAGGTCATGGGGTTTGACTGGGAGACCATTGGTTATGGTCGGGGAGATTGACTATATTGACATCAGGATCAATATTCCTCCCTTAGGTCATGGAGTTTGACTAAGAGACCATATGGTTAGGGAGATTGACTTGGAGATTGGGATTCCTCCCTTAAGTCATGGAGTTTGACCAGATTACCATTGTTTATGGTCAGGGAGATTTTCCTTGGGTACTCTCTTAGGTCACATGGGGTTTGATTGGGAGACCATTGTTATAGTCGAAGAGATTGATGCTGATTACTCCTTTAGGTCATGGAGTTTGATTGGGAGACCATTGGTTATGGTTGGGGAGATTGACTCTGATTACTCTCTTAGGTCATGGAGTTTGACTATGAAACCATTGTTGGAGAATGTAACTAGATTCAATTTTCATAATTACCTTTCTACTTATGACATTGTATATTTTTAAAAAGAAGAAAAATAATTATTATTTTAAGCATTGGTTTTGTGCTCAAATTAATTTTTCTTCTAGGTCAATCATGTTCTTCATGCTTCTAGGGTGTGTCTAGTCAAGAAAGTCTTTGTCATATGTATAAGACACATTTGGGCAATTTGTAACAAGAGAGAAAAAATATTTTTGAGTCTAGAAAGTCAAAATGACCCCTAAGACCAAGTCAGCCCTTTTGGTGAAAAGTCGGCCTAAAAGAGGCCTATTCGACCTCTTGAGAAGGGTATATAAGGGAAGAGGGCTCGACTCATTTGCACACACTTCAAGTTCGATCTAAAACAAGAAAGAAGAAGCAAGAGGAGCGAAGGTCAAGAAAACAAGAAAAAGTTAAAGGAAAGAAGAAGATTTGATTTTTATGCATGAATTCTCTCACATGTGCTAGATTAGGGTTTCTGGGTAATTGTAGCAAGACAAAAATTGCAGGTCCGAACTGCAAACCTGAAATAGAGGACCAAAACTCTGATTTGACCAGAAATTTTGAAGTTTGACTTTTGTTGACCTTGTTGACTTGAGCTTGTTTGAGGAAGGTATTGTTGGAGGGTTGACTTGGTGCTTAAAGGAGGTCTTGGTCCTTGTTTTTGGGTCTTCGATTTCTCATTTGATGTGATAAGAAGGGAAGAGATTTTTTTTGGGATTTCCCCTTTGGAAGGGTTTTGCCCTGTCTTGGAGCCTATATTTTGTGTCCATTGTCTTTTATGATCTTCATGGTTTATGATCTTGATGATTGCTTGATGAAAATAATCCAATAAAGAATAAGAAGAAGCTAACATAAGTCCACAAGCAGTTATTAAGGATAGGAGAATTGTTTAAATAGCTGCCATACTAGATTCTCCAACAACCATTACTTGTGGTTGGAGAGATTTGCCTCATAAACATACATAAAATGCTCCCCCGGTTAGTGGAGATCTGACCTTATTGCCATGGGGTTTGGCTAGTGGGTTGAGCTTGTGCTTGATACTAATGCGGGATGCTTTCCTCATGATTTTGTTGTTGAACATGTGGTGGATGGATTCAGTCAACCTTTTCTTGGAATAGAGATTTTTTTTTCAACAAGAGAACATCTGTGGAACACTGGAAGTTGTTGGAATTTCCAAGTCTATCCGTTAGAAATTCTTCCTGTACTATTTGATTTATTTCTTCCTACTTGTTCAGTTACTTAAGAAGTTATTTACCATGTAAATACTGAAAATAAATACAAGTACAATTTCAACACATACAAATCATCAACTGAAAGAAACAAGCACACAAGTGACACTGTTGTTTTTGGACTAATGTCCTCGGAAAAACCCAATGTGGGAAAACCGGTGCAGCTATTCAGAGGGTTTTATTATTATGCAGTTTCATAATACAACCAGGGTGCCAGAAATGGCTCACCCAATAGAGAATGCCCTTGGCAGTAGTACCTCTCAGTTGGAGACAGATATTCTGGCTAAATCACCGGATGAACGATCCCACAACAACAATACAACTTTTGCTGCTCTGCGTCACCTTGATAGGGACTGCGTCACCCTATCCAGCTCCCCAGCTCCAATCTGTCCCACAGAAATCTCCCAGCATTGCCTCTAAGGCCTGCGTCAGCCTCTCTGGCCCAACGTTAGCCTATCTGGCCCAGCGTCAACCTCTCGGGGCTCTGCGTCAGCCTCTGGAGCCTCTGCGTCTCACACGTTGGCCCTCACTGGCTCTGCACAACTCCTGGCTGCCTCTGCGTGGCCTCTGGCTGCCTTTGCGTGGCCTCTAGCTGGCTCTGCGTCAACCTCTCCTAGCTTCTGCGCTGATCCTCCTGGTACTAACTCTGCCTCTCTGCTATGTATTCACTGCCCCTCAGCTGCAACTCAGATCACTTCACTCAATTTCCTCAGCAAACCCTGTCCCAAAAAATCGAGTTCTTGATCTCTCTTGGTGTTCTCCAACTGACCCTTAAGCCTCCTCTTATACTTTTCTTGTTGGTCCATCAACAGTCGAGATTAAATCTCTAATCAACAGCCAAGATTAGATTTGGCTTGATCCATGACTTTTGGACCCTTCTAACGCAGTTTTATATTAATGCCCATTAATATTTTATTTTTCCTAAGTTTAGACTTAGGAACTCCATTAAAAATATTAATTATTTTAATATCTCCCAAACTGTTTAGAATCTGCCCAAACCATTTCTGGGTCTTGGAGATCTCATGTGTTATAGCCTCTCCACCAATTTTCGTGGCTAGAGCACATCTGATGCTACCCCAAATCAACACTCCCTCTTAGCAAGGATTGTCCTTTAGTTATACTCGTCACTGAGTATCACCCAGATCATGTAGCATCGGTCCCTGTGTTGATGCTAGGCCTCCCTGCCCAACATCCTCTGCACCGCTGCATCATGTACTGCTACCCATGGCCTTGCCACTGCCACTGCTGCATCCGTATGACAGATCCCTCTGCGTTCGTGCTGCTGCCCATGGCCCTTCCACTGCCACTGCTGCATCTGCGCTGCATCCCCTCATCATGCTGCATTGTGCTGCCCATAGCACTGCCATGGCTAACTGCTGCATTGCAACTCACTTACTAAGAAGTAAGTAACTGGTCCTCCCAACTCTAACATCCTTGTTAGGCTAGAGACACTCCCGATGCTGAAGCTCCCGCTGTCACTGACAAGTGCTCCCTCTACTGACCTCTGCACTGCTGCAACAACTCCAAGCACTGCTGCCTCACGCTGTCCCGGGACTCCTGCATTGTAGCACTCTCTGTCGCTCCATCTGCATCCGTCTCTACCGACATCCACCAGTCCTGCTACTCCTCTTCAGGGCTCTCATAGCAAGGTATAATCCAAGAGGTTGGGTACCTCACGGATCTTGCCCTTCATCGCCTGTAGTCCGTCTAACTACAGCTCGATGTCTCCCCACTTCTTCTCAAGTGGCACATGAGCACTCATGGTGCAGTCGTCATCTGTCTCCACTTCTTTCTTCGCCTCGCTGGTGCTGCCTTGGATTTAGAAGCCTCTCCCTTGCTCTTCTTCCTTGGACATTGGTTCGCATAGTGACCCAGTTCCCCACAGTGGAAGCATTTGACCTTGGAGAGGTCCTTCTTCTTTCATTTCTCCTACTTTCTGGTAGATGCTAGGGCAACATCCTCCTCTTCCTCCTTCATGATACTAACCCCCTTGCCACTGCTTCCCGCCTTGGTCTGCCGTCTGATTTCTTCTTGACGAAGAGCTGCCCACAGTTCCTCCCAATCTGGAAGGCTCGCCCTGCCCAGTAAGCTCTGAAATACCTCCCATTCCTTTGAGATTGCGTTCAATGCGGTCCTCACCAACATCTCCTCATCTGGCGTGGCCCCTATGGAAGTCAGCTAGTCCCGGATCTCTGTCAGTCGCCCGAGGAAGATATCTATCTGCTCTCCCCTCTGCATGTGGTATGACCACAGCTGATTTTCTAGAAGCATCTTCCTGCGCACGGAAGTATGCTGATACAACTTCTTCAGGGCATCCCACATCTCAGTTGCCGTATCCTTCTCGGCAATATGTGGTACCACATGATCCTTGACCTCGTCAAGAATGATGCACTTAGCCCTGGCCATTGCCTCATCGTACGTCTCATTTTCAGCCGGGTCAACTGGGATCGCTATCGTTTTCAAGGCGAAGTGTTTGATGTGATGCTTGTCTAGAATGGACAAGATCTTGGCCTTCCAGACTATGAAGTTCGAAGCTCCGTCCAATCTATCCTGATCTCTCAGCCCATTCACTGCCATTTCGCTGCTCCTCTTTCGACTCTTTCGAGTCTCTCTACTTCCCTCCTGGAAGTCCTCTGATCGAATCCTGCTGAGTCTCTCAACTTCCTGTCTGGAAGTTCTCGGTTTGAATCCCTTTGAGCCTCGATTTCCCTTCGGGAAATCCTTCTGCCAATGTCGAGATGCCCACTTTGATCGTTTGTGCAGCTGCACCACTGATCCAGATTCCTTGGCTAGAAATCCTCGGCAACAACTCCCTCCTCCTTGGTCTTGCCCTGTTAGGTATTGTTCTGACCATAGTACCCCACCAGCTTCGCTTTGCAACTTACCCACAGCCTCCTATGCCTCAATAGTCTAAAGGTCTGAGCCTCTAGGCTCTGCGCAATCCCGACACCGACAGAATCTGCGACTCCTGGCCACAACGTCGATCCTTCCTGACTGAGAAAGATGATTGGGCACTGTGTAGGTCAGGTCTGCTCCTCTCTGCCTCAGCGCTGATCCTCCTCCTGGCTTGAACTGATGACGCAGGCTCTCTGCGTCACCCCTTCCTTGCTGCTTTCTACTAGGAACAACTTCTGTCACTCGGGACAGCTGTTTCTGCTACTGCTGCTCTGCTCGGCTGATGCCTTCAGTTATCCTGTGATCTGCAACCACGCTCTGATACCATGTTGGAATTTCTAAGTCTATCCGTTAGAAATTCTTCCTGTACTATTTGATTTATTTCTTCCTACTTGTTTAGTTACTTAACAAGTTATTTACCATGTAAATACTGAAAATAAATACAAGTACAGTATCAACACATACAGATCATCAACTGAAAGAAACAAGCACACAAGTGACACCGTTGTTTTTGGACTAATGTCCCCGAAAAAACCCAATGCGGGAAAATCGGTGCAACTATTCAAAGGGTTTTATTATTATTCAGTTTCAGAATACAACCAGGGTGCCAGAAATGGCTCACCCAACAGAGAATGCGCTTGGCAGTAGTACCTCTCAGTTGGAGATAGATATTCTGGCTAAATCACTGGATGAATGATCCCACATCAACAATACAGCTTTTGTTGCTCTGCGTCACCCTGATAGGGACTGCGTCACCCTATCCAGCTCTCCAGCTCCAATCTGTCCCATGAAAATATCCCAACACTGCCTCTAAGGCCCGCGTCAGCCTCTCTGGCCTAGCATCAGCCTATCTGGCCCAACGTCAGCCTCTCGGGGCTCTGTGTCAACCTCTGGAGCCTCTGCGTCTCACACGCTGGCTCTGCGCAACTCCTGGCTGCCTTTGTGTGACCTCTGGCTGCCTCTGCATGGCCTCTAGCTGGCTCTGCATCAACCTCTCTCGGCTTCCGTGCTGATCCTCCCGTTACTAATTCTGCCTCTCTGCTATGTATTCACTGCCCCTCAGCTGCAACTCAAATCACTTAACTCAATTTTTTTCAGCAAACCTTGTCCTAGAAAATCGAGTTCTTGATCTCTCTTGGTGTGTTCTCCAACTGACACTCAAGCGTCCTTTTATACTTTTCTCGTTGGTCCATCAATGGCCGAGATTAAATCTCTAATCAACGGCTAAGATTAGATTTGGCTTGATCCATGACTTTTGGACCCTTCTAACACAGTTTTATATTAATACCCATTAATATTTTATTTTTCCTAAGTTTAGACTTAGGAACTCCATTAAAAATATTAATTATTTTAATATTTCCCAAACTGTTTAGAATCTGCCCAAACCATTTCTGGGTCTTTTGGAGATCTTATGTGCTATAGTCTCTCCACTAATTTTTGTGGCTAGAGCACTTCCGATGCTACCCCAAATCAACAAAAGTCATTATGAGTACCTCTCTAGCTAAGAGGGAATGTTGGGATTTTGTAGGTTCGATCGGTCTTGATAATTTGTATTAGCCCTCCAAAATTGACAAATATGAATTGGCTTCATGTTCGCTTTAAAAGAAATGAAATTTGAATTTTATAATATGAATTTTGCCTCCAAAATTTGTTAAGTCAGCGCAACATTAAGTCAGGTTGGCTGTAGCCAAGGGTCACACCCATTCAGATCATTTAACCTCTATATATTGCCAATTCGTCCTTCACTTTTGGGCATCCAATCGAATCACTTCTGAGCATCCAATTCAAACTAATCTGAGGCATAATGAGGGCAAATTCTAAGGCTTATTTCGGACCACAAGAAGGACAAAATTTGAGGCTAATTTTTGGGCATGTCTAAGCAGCAGGACAAATATTTTCTTAGACCAAAGAAGGCCAAATTTCTGAGATGGACGAATTTCTAAGGCTATTGAGGGTTGTTCGACCAGGGTTGACCTAGGATTTGTTACTGGAGGGGAAGACACGAAGGCGTCGCAGGTAGGGTAGGGGTGTGTCAAGTGGTATCAGAGCTACTGTGACAAGTGGTATCTTGTTGAAATGGACAAATTCTCTTAGAAAATGTTGCTGGGGTTTTTCCGCCATATAAACCACTTATCACGCCTCTGCTGAGTCGAACCAGGCGTACCAATTGAAGTGTTACATTTTATGATAGGTTTAGCAGGGGTGAAGCCTTGTGCTTGGGCCAAGCTGAACGACAAGACATGGCAGGTTTGGAAGAATGCCAAGGGAGGCTCTTGCTAACCTTATACAGGTTGAAGCGGATGAAAGAAGAGAACCCATAGATTCGAGATGAACTTGAAGTCTTGGAAAGGAATGTTGAAGACGAACTTCTTCAACTTGGTTGGGCAATGGAGCAGGATGTAGCTGCAGATTGCGATGATGAAGAAGAGGAAGTCGTGATGTTTGAGGATGTTGCAGATATGACAACAATGGAGGAGGAACTTGAAATTGATCAAGTTGGACCAGGATCGTGCAGTTTGCAGACATTGGTGGATGAGGATACTCACATGGAGGAGCCTCATGATGAAGTAAGTACTACTTATACTTGTGTTTCATTGGAGCTTTTGGTAGATGGGCCATATGCAGGAAAGGGAAAAATCAGTTTGCCAATGCGATGGGAGATCTTACCATGGATGTCTACGATGAGACCTTGTATGGAGAGGCAAGGACCATTGACTGTTGCAGAGCTTGTTGGGGCTGTTTGTGACCTTATGGCAGAAGGTGCAAATGCCCGTGACAAGGGAGGAACGTGATGATCATTGTGGAGGAATGGGTCATGCTTTAGCCATATGGAGAAATTGGCTAAGTGCCCGGCATGACTCATGGACAGATTGGAGAAGGGCACACACTTGATGATACTTGGGTGGACTTCTCATGGCCGAGACCAAGAGGAAGTCTTGGTGGAACCTTTAGTGGGGGAGCTATGATGGAAGGGACTCATATGACTTGATGATATATATGGTTTGGGTGACCGAGTTCACTAGACCGGATTGCAGACTTGGATGAGGATGACCGATGTTGTGATGGGTCTACTTAGTTGGACAACATGGGCAACTTGAGTCATGGACATTGAGTTGGAGAGATGGAGCATGGCAGTCTTATGCAGGGACATTATGCAGGAGCACTTGTAGAGGTGTCACTTATGGGCATCCAATGAGGAGTGCCAAGGTAGGGATGTTGTGCAGATGGATTTGCTGATGTGACATGGAGATATTTTACTTATGAGCCGATGGGATGTTGTGCACTCTTGTACAACAAGGCCATGGATTTGGTGGAGTTATGAGAAAACTATGGAGCATTCCTACTACATGGAGAGCTGAGGCATCTTGTAGAGACCTTGGGGCAGAGACATGTATGCTTGCTAGGGTGTTGGTTGGAAGTGACTCATGGAGCTCATGATGACATGAGGTTGTAGTTTTTGGGGACTACATATGATAGTGGACTTGGAGGATCTGATGCATTGAGGAGTTGAGGTCAGAGACTTTGATGCAGTATGGGGTGCATACTCTTGAGCACATTTATGGGTGTACTTGAGAGAGTGACTTGATGTGGAGGATCGATATGAGACACTTTGGAGTGATGGAGTTGCAACGATGATGATGCCTTGGTGGCAACACTTGGGCATGGGTTGAGCCGAGACTTAACCACTTTTGATACATGGGGGCTGATTGGTTTCTAACCATGGGCAGCACATGGATGATGAGACAGGCGCATACTTGTTTCTTTGGTAGACTTGAGGGATGACACATTACAGATATGATGGAGGTTGCTTCATGGACCTGGATGTGGCACATTGAGAGTCGGTTTGAGGGGAGGATCTCTTCACTTTGAGGAGAGGATCTCTTCACTTTAAGGAGATGGATCTTACACATATATGGATGATGATGTTGGGATAGATGTGACTGATTTGCAGCACATTTGCACCAACATCATGGACAACATGTTGCAAACGAGATGGGGGCTACTACATGGACCTGGGCATGGATTATTTACACTTTGATGGAGATGGAGATGGATTCTTAATCGAGAGCTGTTATTACAGGATGCTGAGAGAAGCGACTGATGATGGCATGAGGAGGTGCATTCTTATGGTTTGAGCGTGACAGTTGGACTGATCACCCAACTAGTTCGAATCATGGGGTCCGGAAGTGTACTGAGATGTGTTAGCATTGTGTTGGAGTATCATGGCAGTAGTTCACACGATGACGATACATGATGGGGTTGACACGATATGTTGCAGTGAGCATGTAGCTTGAGTTGGAGGGGCCAGCCTTCCATAGTGGGGCAACATGTGGGGATTGCGACAGAGGTGGTTGATGGTCATGGATTGAGGA
Organism: Pinus tabuliformis; assembly: GCA_031772625.1. NCBI lineage: Eukaryota > Viridiplantae > Streptophyta > Pinopsida > Pinales > Pinaceae > Pinus > Pinus tabuliformis. The sequence goes on from CM062816.1 coordinate 276,597,412, forward strand.
GACTTTCCGATTCATGGAGACATGAGCCTTTATGGTTTGTGCGATGACGGAGCAGAGGTGGGCAGCATGGACATTTTGGATGTTGGAGCTAGTGACACTTTGCGATGTTGTATGATGGTGTTGTCGAGGACGACAACCGTTTAGAGTGGGGGAGTATGTCAAGCCCACGAGTTGGCGTGCGACGAGTTGGGTGGGTGCGCTCCCGGTTATGTGTGACGAGCTGGGCATGTGACGAGTCGGTGAGCGGGCGAGTCGATTGCGACGAGTCGGTTGCGATGAAAAGTTGCGACGATGGGACGAGTTGGTGAAGTGCGACGAGCTGGGGCGGTCGGTTAAAGGTGCCCGGGGCACGAGCGCGACGAGCCAACGAAGGTCGAAAACCCGAAATTCGGCGAAGTGTGCGAACTTATATCGCACATGTGGACCCGGCGGGGCGACGACATGGGCGAGCCGACGTAAGTTGGGGGCACGTTTCGCTGAACTGGGAGATCGGCCTGGGCAGGTGGACCCATGAACTATCCACGACGGGGCATATATATAGGCAGACGTTTGGATGGACAAAACAACAAGTTCTCAAGTTCATAAGTGCGAGCTCAAGAGGAGGGCGAGCCAAGGGTGGATGTGGAGAAGGTGCAGGCGGCTCTTGAGCGCAACACCGAACGAAGGAAACAAAGTTGCAGAAAAACGAGCGGCTGAACGGTCGGGCGAACGACCGGCTGAACGGGTTTTCGAATGACTTTCTGAACAAAGTTCGAACGATAGTCCTGAACGAAGTTCTGAACGACTATGCTGAATGACAGCCCTGAACGAAGTTTTGAACGACTGTGCTGAACGACAGTCCTGAACGACGGGTTTTGAATGACTGTGCTGAACGATAGTCTTGAACGATGGGCTTCTGAACGGGTTCGTGAACGCGTTTTGCTGAACGGTGCGACGGGCGATAGAACTGGTGACGTTCCAAAAGGTGGTTCGGGCAAGGCTACATGGTGCAGGCCAAGTTGTACATTTTGACAGAAATCGCTGAAGAGAAGTTGGAGTTCTCTCACAAAGATTGTAATTGTATTTTATGAAAGATTGTTATTATCATACAAGCAGACTCATATTCAGGGAGTTGCCCCTCCCGTTAATTATCCGCTGTGCATATGTGTAAATGGTAATAATGATGAAGATGACTAATTGAATGTTTCCGCTGTGTATGTGAATGTTATACTTACAAAAGTGAAAAATAAACTAAGTATAGAAAGTTAGGCGTAGTCCACACTTGTGAGTATTGTTAAAAAGAAAACGGGTGGTGGTGCCGCACCCCCCTTCGTGCAGTGGGAAGAGTACCGGTAGGGTAGGGTCGTGACAGTTGGTATCAGAGCCCTTGATTTTCCGCAGGGCTTCGCTGAAGATCTGAAGAGAAGTTGATCCCACTATCACTTCGTGACAGTTGGTATCAGAGGTTGATTCAGAGAACGAGTTGAAGTTGATCTTGTTGCATTTTGTGACAAGGACCAGAGACTTGATTCAAAGAATCGAGGAGTATGTCAATTTTGCAGAAAATGGGCTTTGTAGGAATTATGAGCTTTGAAGAATGGCAGGGGCACACTTCAGGGCCAAGTCAATCTGAACGAAGTTTTGAAGAATCAAGTGATGTTGAACAAAGAATTGCAGAATTGAGCAAGGACTTGTTCGAAACAAGGGATGCTCTTCGTGCTTTGGCCAAGGAAGGGATCTCTGACATGAATAGAGGTGAAGCCTATCGACTTGCAGGGAAAGTAGACTTATTTGATGCAGAACTCAAGGAGTTGAGAATAATGAAGAACTTGCTTTCGAAGAAGTAGGAGAGGCTTCAAGAATGGCTAACTCTTGAGAAAGAGCGGTTCATAGCTTTCATTCATGACAAAGAGAAAGTTGCAAGATATGACAAAGAGGAGCTTGGTGGGATGGAACCTACCATAACGGAAGCAAATTTGGAGGATGTTGCAGATATGACAACGATGGTGGAGGAACCTGAGATTGTTCAAGTTGGACCAGGATCGTGCAGTTTGCAGACATTGGTGAATGCAAATACTCACATGGAGGAGCCTCATGACGAAGTAAGTATTCTTATTTTTACTTGTGTTTCATTGGAGCTTTTGGTAGATGGGCCATATGCAAGAAAGGGCAAAATCAGTTTGCCAATGCGATGGGAGATCTTACCATGGATGTCTACGATGAGACCTTGTATGGAGAGGCAAGGACCATTGATTATTGCAGAGCTTGTTGGGGCTGTTTGTGACCTTATGGCAGAAGGTGCAAATGCCCGTGACAAGGGAGGAACGTGATGATTATTGCGGAGGAATGGGTCATGCTTTAGCCATATGGAGAAATTGGCCAAGTGCCCAACTTATGGAATCCATGAGATGATGATATGATGACATGAAGCAGATCAAGGGATTGAAAATCTTTTCAATCAAGAAAGCTGCTGGAAGAAGCCTCGATGACCTGAAGGTAAAATAAGGTATGAATGCTTATGTTTGATATTATAATGTCATGTCATATGGTTGCAGGTAACATGGATCGTTGCTCCTATCTTGAGAAGCACAATCATGAGAAAAAGATTTCCTCCTATGAAAGGATGCAGGAAGGCATAAGTCACACTAGATGAAATCAACACAATATGTCCTCATATGAAGTATGAGGGGGTTGACTACAATTAAGAAACTTTTATTGAAAGTTCCTAGGAATGGAGTGTGTGAGGAAGGAAGATATTGTGAGATATGCAATCAACATCCAAAAGACCAAGAAGATTTGACTAGGAAATCTTCCGGAAAGATATGAAGACTCTGATGAAAGTCTGAGAAAGAGGAAGACCCTTGATAATTGATATATCTGGAAGATGAGTCAATATGTGTGCAGGATGCTCATACCTACAAGAAGATGTCATGATGAAGAGCCATCTCGTAAGGTATGATTTGATTTAATATGATGTTTTGATTTCTTGAATAATATCTAGATAATGCAGGGCTACTCAAACAAGAGTTGTAAATACAAGTACAACTAGCATTCATGTGGTAGATGGAAGAAGCATGATGAGAAAGAAGTAGTCATGTAACGAAGTTTCTAGATATGAAAAAGGCCATTTTCCAGGAAGGAAGGAATGAGATGATGAACTAAGGAGGAAAGTGATCAATGGTTGTTTCCCTACAAGGAAGAAGCTCAACTGATTTTCATGACATCAAGGAGAGAAGTTGATCAAGCAGCCGAAGGACCCACAAAGAAGAAGTTGTTGATAGAAGAGTCCCTAGCTAAGAGGGAGCTCTGACAGATCCCTAATTAAGAGGGAGCCTTGACTGAGTCACTCCTGATTAAAAGGGAGTGATAGATGTGTGGGACTAAGATGGACTAAAGCTTTCAACCTCTCTAGGTACCATCCGGGTTACTTGCTAACCATCAACCCAAGGAACTAGGTGCGTAATGCAAGGTTAGAGCTCTATGACCAATGCCACCCTCCCTACTTCGGGAACTAGACATCAACACATAGGCTGACCAAATGTCCTCCCAGGCATACATAATGCCTCAACACATCAAATCTCTCCTAATCAAATAGATTGGTAACATTGAGCATGCTTCCAAAACTTCGAGAGATTTACCTGAACAATCACAACCCCAATCAGTAACAAACTTTCAAATATACATAAGTAAACACATACCTTCAGGATTTTCAATCATCTTGATGCTGCTTCACAATTTATCATAGTAGGACTTAGAGGCTTTCCAAACAAATCTTGACAGAAGATTCCTCAATCATATAGCTTCCTTTCCTACTTCACATGCAACAACATATTCTACAATCGGATCCTGCTTTCCTTCTTTCAATGACACCTCAATATATATTCTCCAATTTCTTCTTCAAGGTATCCATTATGACTATAATATGCCCTCCCTTTCAACTTGGGAGATATACTCTTTCCTTTATCCAGGCTCCCTCTTAACTTAGGGAGATCAACTTCTTATGACATCGAAGAATCTTTTATGGCTTCTATCCTTCTTACCAAAGTCATCTTGATCATCATCATTCATATAACTTTCTTCATCAGGCTTATCAATCAAATCAACTTTACTTACGAATATCTTCAACCTCTTAAACATTATGCACCTGCACAACTTAAATAGCAAGTACAACCAAATACATATATAGAAGCATGAATTTAACTATATCAGAGTCATGGACGCATTAGACTTCAAATTGTTGAAAAGTGTAACGAGGCTCGGTCTTTATAATGACATGTGTAATTGTGATTTTATGTAATTGATGGAAAGAAGAACAACAAAATTATCATTGTAATACTTATCTCATGGGTTTCATGAGCAAGGAATTTTATTTTAGTGATGGCTCCCATTGTGAGCCTTTAGGATTTGTCATCTAGTCATAAAAGTCAATTTGAGTCTATGTCATGTATGAAGGACCCTTCTTGGGCATGTTATATATTTATATAAGTCCTTAAATAAGTTAGAAAGCCCTCCAAGACCAAGACAAAGTCACCTCCTTCAAGTCGGCTTCAAAAGAATAATATAAATCTCTCAAATAGACATGTCGGCTCACTATCATGTCATGTCAACTTATTTTGATGGGAAACAACTATAAATAGGGCTGTTCGTATTCATTTCAGAGCAGAATTTCAGAGATTCAGTCATCATATAGTCTGAAGTGCGAAGTACAACGAGGAAGCCTAAAGACCAGCGAAGTAACAAAAGGGAAGAGCGAAGTTCTTAAGGGTATTTTGGGACTGTTTTAAGGGCGGAAAACCTTTATACAAGAAGTTTGTTGCAACAGTGAGGGAGAATTCTATTGCAGCAGTAAAGGCCAAAGGTAAGTCTGTTGCAACAGTGAAGGAGAAGTCTGTTGCAGCAGTAAAGGCTAAAGGTAAGTTTGTTGCAGTAGTAAAGGCCAAGGAGAAGTCCGTTGCAGTGGTGGAAATTGAGAAGTGTAGTCCTCCTAAGGAGCCGAAGTGGAAGAAGGACTAGTAAAGAAGGTTTAAAGCAGAAGAAAGCCAAAATTGAAGAAGCCAAGAAGGAATGCGCTGAAGGTTGACTATCATTGACTAAGGATCTTGTGTCTTGGTCTTGGAGTGGCAAATAGGTCAAGGGTCTTGGTCTTGGTGTGGAAAATAGGTCAAGGGTCCTGGTCTTGGTATTCGTCAATTGGAATATCTATAAGAAGAAGAATTTGTTTGGGTTTTCCTCTCTGTTTCGGGAATAAGTACCCTAGGGCTTTGGGTTAGAAGTTAGAACCCCAACAGAGTAGGAGCAAACTACAACAACAAACACTCATACAACTCAGGCAAAATGCTTATATAATCAAACTACGTAAGAGCGACCGTACCCAGATTTCCTTCATTCAAGTAGGTCCCGCAGGGTTCAGACCCTCTGCAACTCCCGATGTTCTTCAAACCTGAAAATCATTCAATTCGAACATACATAGCAGTATAGACGTAAAGCATATTCACGAAATTTGACTTTATATCATATAAACAAATGATTGATCGTACATCAAAACAACATTCATATATGAATTATAACATAATTTGATGCATAAACAAAGTTAATTTCGGAAACAAGACAACATTTCTTTTATTGCAGTAAGCTATAAATAACATGGAGAGAATTCACCTAAGTCTTCTTCTTCTGGCTCCAAGCGGAACCATCCTCCGGATTCGTCCTATCCTAGCCTTCAACAATTTTCTTCCATAACGAACACCATGATATCTCAAGCAAGAGGGAGAATATCTATAATCAAGGAAACAAGGGTTTCCTGAAGATTGGGGAAGTGCATGAGGCATAAGGATTCATCAGACTCAGTGAGGGATAATCTCAGTATAATAACTCTATCTCTTCTCCTCTTTTAGGCCTTCCCATAGAAGTCTATTTATACTTCTCCCAATTATTTTTTTAGTTGGGAAACAGTTGGGCCACAGGCAATAGGAGGTAATCAACAGGTAAAACCGTGAACTCCGCCCATAATTAAGGAAATTTAATTTTTTAAGTGTTTAAACACATATACGCGGGTTGGGTATTGACTAACTCGCGTGTACATGCTTTTATCTTAGAGCAAAGTAGCGTACAGGGAATAAAACACTGTTTTTAATATATTTGGACCAAGTCTGGAAGGAGGGGTTGCCCTAGGCCATAAACCAAGCATCACAAATACCAAGGGTGGTAAATGGTGCTATAACAGATGCCCCCTAATATATGAGGTTAGAAGGGGTACATGATGGCCGAAATGTATTAAGTGTATGGAAAGAATCTTGTCGAGACTGAGAAGGACTTCACCAAAATTTAGCCTGCCAAGCCATCAAAAGAGATCAGAAAGAAAATGTTGTCTGAGGCGGGCATACCCATGCTCAGAGAAAGTAAAGCATGTCCGCATATCAAGTACAAGCAGATCCAATATGTATACAAGTATAAAGAACTGAAAGTACATAATGGATCATCTGATCGTGATCGAAAAAGTACATGTCTAAATATCACATATAAGAAGACGATCAATGATGCTGAAGGATGAAGCTGATCACTAATGTCAAAAACTGATCCCAATAGTACCAAATGAACATGATGGAATAAAATGATACTACATCGCAACTCAGATGCCAGCATATAAGATGTTGTTGTGAAGAACTGCAACATATACGGGGACGGTGTCAACTAGCAGCAACAGGAGAAATTGACAAGTGAACCAAAACATGCTGATGCAACCCGAGGTCTTCACCGATCACCGTGGTACATTTCTACACAATGGGAATAAATGATCTGAGGTCGACCACGTGAGAAATCGTTTGATTATCAGTCATTGATGTATACCGTTAACAAACGCGAGACTACTCACCGATAATAAAAATGAGAGTTAAGGTACCTAGTACAATCTAACAAGTGCGAATAGATGAGCTAAAGTCGAACACTTGGAAGAATCTATCAATCAGGGGACAATGATGGTTTCCCACTATCAATAGCGAAGGAATCTGCCACTGATGACTGCAAACCCCAAGGTACTGCCAAATGGACTCTAGATCTTTGTCCCAGAGCAAATGAGCTATAGTCGATAGGAAAAGATCCACTAGAAGGAAGGCATTAAGGCATCCTTCATCAATCTAGCACGAGTGTAACTCGTAGGCCAATAATGTGGAAGGAATCGGACGAAAAAGATGTAGTAACCCAACCGAAGCACGTTTCCGACGTACACAAGATGTAGCTAGCGCACGATAGAAACCCTCTGAACCAACCAATAATGAAAGCTAACACAGAGGCGAGGAATCCACCAATAGGGTCAAATGGAAACCAAGGCACTGCACGAATCCCAATGTGTGATAATGAAAGATGATGTCGAACACAAGAGAAACCACTCAGTCAAAGGCCCATGATACTGGTCGACACTGAGCACAAGGTGACCTATCACTAATGAAAATAGGGCCAAGGTGCGGCTCTAGGCCTACCCTCAGAGCAATATGTTGTCGTCGATAAGGACAAGACCTGCCAGCAAGAAGTCAATGGAGACCTTCTCAAACCGGCACGAGCAAAGGACCAATATAACTGATGTGATGACAAACATGGCACTGACAACCAAGGATGGTCGACTGAAAAATAGGTCAAAAGACACCATAGAGAGGCCAACTCAGGCTTACTTCTCTTGAACAAAAGCACGACTCAATGATGACTATATGGCAGCATATGATAACTCTGTATAAGTTCGTCATGTAGGAGGCATGAGAAAACTCTCCATATGATTGGAAGAGGTAACCAATCGGAGGAGTACTGACTCAATAACAAGGTTAAGGCATACCTAAGTCAAACTAAATCCCGCCCAAAATGGAGGAGAGACTTTCTTTTGAGTGCTTTGTTCAAGGGCGACATGACTGACTCTAGCTGCCAACAAAATATGGAAATGTTGTCCTGTCCCTGCTCTTTTTGGATATATATATATATTTTGTCTTTTTCTTTACGCTGGAAAAAAAATAAAAGAATGCTATAGTACAGTGGAAAGAACGAGTGTCAGAGAAATAGATGATCTAGTTCCTAGGAGGGAAACATTCCTATGCTCAATGCAGGGAGGCAAAACTGGTCAAGAACACTCAAAGGGATGTTCTTTCCATGGGTAAAAGGATGCGTCAAGTTGCAGAAGCTAAGTGATTGCATGGTTGATTTTACAGAAGGCATGGTCAAATAAGTGGCTTAAACACGAGTCCAAGTGAAGCCGGCTCAAGGCCAAAAAGGTGCAAATAGTCAGAATGCAATGCAACAATACAACTCAACACAAAAGAGCCTCTAGGGTATAAGGCCAGAAATTAGCACGAAAGAAAAGAGAATGTGTCTTCAACGCATAAGTCATGGCGGGACTAAAGAGGACTCCCAAGCCTACTCAATATAGCAACATGGGCAACCAATGTCAGCGAGGTTCTAACTAAGATGCCCATGTAAAGGATGGCTCTACCATCGTATCATGATTTCAAAATCGACGAGTGAAAATGGTTTGCTAACCAAGATATGATGGGGTTGACCCTATGGCTAACGTATCGCTGAATGGAGGCTAGAATGCAAGATGCAGCGGAAAAATGGTTTTCCCTAACCTAAATGCCAGTGAGTGAACGATACCTGCCATGATGGGTCAGCGGTCATGGGACCGAAATGACATCTTGAAGAAGGTCTCCAAAATATCCTGAAACAACAACCCATTCTCGACAATCCAAGCCCACAGGTCAAAAAATCCATGAGACAAAAATCCATTTTTGAAAAAATATTTTGCAATTTCAAAGTTATATAATGACTTTTGGACTCACAGTTTTTTCATTTCTGTTTGGAGCAAAGAGCTGTGGAGCAAAAAGGAGCAAGCTTTCCTTTGAACAATTGGACCGTTCAAATCGCACCAAAGTTATCAGGTAACCCTCAAATCATGCTTGTAATGTTTTGTGATAGTTTTTATAAGTTTTCTTAAAGTTTTGACTGTGGGAATTTATGCCCAAAAATCCAACTCTACGTACACGCGGGTTGGATGTGATCAACCTGCGTATACGACGACCCTACACGTGACTGTGTGTAAAGGGAACCCGCATGTACGCGAGTTAAAGTTTAAACATAAAAACTAATGGTTGAAACTCAATTTTTTTGCAGGATGACCATCACATGGAGAGAAAGAGAGCATACCACAATTGACAATGAGGTAATGAATGACCAAAATGCACTAGACGCTTTGAGAGGCTGTGGCTTATTGAAATTCTTCAAAATGGCAAACATGAAAGCCAACACACCCCTGCTCGAACTACTGGTCCATTACTGGAGTGTAGAGGACGATGCCTTCATGATAGACCAGATGCCTCTATGGATTGAGGTTGAAGACATTTACTTTATCACAGGTCTCTCCCGAAGCGAGGAGGTCGTGCATTCGACTGGTAGGACAAGTAGTCTTTCAGTAGAAGACTATATACATATATACTGTCCTGGACACCCAGAGAAGATTGGAAGTCAGATTCCAATCAAACACGTGGAAAGTTTATCTCTGAGGATTTTGCTATTTACCATTGCAAGGGTAAATGGATCAGCTTCACTGCATCAGGCATCACGAGTGTCCATGAGCCTGGCAGTGGAATGCCTTACCACGGTTTTTGACTGGTGCACGCCTCTTCTGACCAACATGAAGAGCCAATTGACCTCTATTCAGAAGGGTCAGACAAAGAACTTTGGATATGGGACTATCTTATGCTCATTCTTCTTCGAGAAGGTACCTAGGCTACGTCCCAAAGTATTTGTCTCCATCAGCAGCCCTAGAGATCCACGGATGGGCAGATGGGCAGACTTGATGAAACGCCTTGGAGGCGGGGACGTGCCTAGGACGACTTTTGATGATGAGTTTTTCGCCTGGTGGGACCAACAGATCATCGTAGTCGACGACTACCCGTATGCTGGTATGGATTTCCGAGGAGATCCAGACTTAGTGTTGCCACCAAACGCAGCATGGGGAGACATAGGTAACAATTTTTTAAGTTTTTGTAAATTTTTAAGATTTTTTGGATTTTTTAATATGAAATGAACTTAGAAATATTTTTGATGAGACAAAATATTGACAAAATGACCATGTTCCAGATGTGGGTCCAATGAGACCAGATGGATTTCTGAGGCACAGGCGTCGCGGAAGAGGAGCCAAAGAGGCAGCAGCTGAGACAAAGAGAGTCCTATATGCAGTTCAGAGAAACTTGGTGAGACTGACTCACTAGGTACCTATGATAGCCATAGAGGATCTACCTGAGGAGATGCAACGCTGCGTGGTAAGGGTACCATGGGACTGGGTCTGCATACTTCGGCGTGTAGCCAATGCAGTAGTTAACTTTTTAGCCGCTCATCTTGAGCCGGGTCGATAGACAGACCGATGTATGACTGGACATGATTATGGGCATGAACCCAAATTTTGAGGGCATCTTGTCCCAATTTTGTATATTATTTTTTGAACACTTTATCTATATACAGGCGATTTTATGATATATATACAGATTCAATTTTTTTGATATTGTTTAATTTGATGAATGATTAATGTGCCAATCTAATGCTTGATTAGCAATAGAGTCTACTAATGAATTCTCAGATCGTGGAATGTGAACATATGTAATATAAATAAATGATTGTTGCAACATTCTCACTCTCAAAAATTGGCGATATAAATAAGGATCACGAACTCGATAAATGTTATTTAACTGCGACACCACCAGTTGTGAGTCTAGATAAACTATCAACGAATCAATCCCATAAGAAATTGCTTCGGATAGTAAATTAATAACAGCAGTATATTCGGCAATGTTATTCGAAGCAGGGCCAATACATACTCCCCTTGACACCATCAACTGGCTAGATGGATAATAAATCACCCAAGCCGCGGAAGCAAGATTCCGAGTGTGCCGACTAGCACCATCGGCGAATCCGAAATATATCGAATCATCCATCAACACCTGCCAAAGCAGATAAAAAAAAGTCGATATCACAAAATGCTAGACAAATATGTACAAAAATACAATATATACAAACAAGCAATTGCTCGATCGAAACCTAAGCAATATACTTCTTAAGGTAGAGCCCATTTGGAGGCTCTGCTAGTTGTTCCCTTAAAAATCAATTAATTCATAGGCCCTTTTTCCCAAAACTCGCTTCACTACAAAGGGACCATACCACATAGACTTGAATTTGCCTGCCCCCAGGGTGTCTTTGTCTTGGTCATAGACTTAAGACAAGGTCACCTTCAGAAAAAACCCGAGGACGGATAGCTTTATCATATTGAGTTTCAACCCTCTTCTTACGGGCTTCGTTTATTATGGCGGCATCTCGACGCTGCTCATCAAGATGTTCCAAATGAACGAGGCGTTCTTCGAGACTAGACTATCTCTGGAAGAAGTTCTACAGCCAACTTAAGAGACGAAATTTCACATTCAATAGGAAAAATAGATTCCAGCTCGTAAACTAATTGAAAAGGAGTAAAACCGGTGGCAGTCTTCACTGAGGTTCAGTATGCCCAGAGTGCCGGGTACAACATGATGTGCCAATTGGATCGATTTTTGTCAATTGTCCTTTGCAGGATAGTCTTAAGGGACTTATTCACAGCTTCGACTTGCCCATTGGCCTGAGGATAATATGGAGACAAATGCTCTTGCCGGAAGCCCAACTTGAGAGCTAATTCGGTCATCAATTGATTTTGGAAGTGACTGCCATGGTCAGTGACAATCTCTCTTGGGATACCAAATCGTGAAATAACCTGGTTGAAGAGAAACAAGGCTGCTGTTTCACTATCGTTTTTGTAAGTAGGCATGGCCTCAGCCCACTTCGTAAAGTAGTCTACGGCCACAATGATGTACTTGTGATTTGCCACCGAAGGCGGATTACAAGTAGTAAAATCAATGCCCCACTTCGTAAATGGATCGACAGTGATAACAGGAAAAAGTGGAGCTGGATGCGTGCGCATTTTCCGAGTATAGATTTGACAAGGGTGGCAACGTTTGACTGCTTCAATATAGTCTTTGAAAATTGAAGGCCAAAAGTAGCCTGCACGCAAAATTTTCTGGGCTGTCGCAAGCCCTGATAGATGACCGCCACAAGCTCCACTGTGGCAATCATTAAGTACAGACTCCGCTTCTTCCAAAGTTAAGCAATGCCTAAGGATTGAGTCAACCCCTCTGCGATATAATGTATCACCAATGATAACATAGTTTTTGGCAAGGTGACGTAACTTTTGATGCTCATCTTTGGAGAAAACAGGTGGGATTCGGGAACATCGAAGTTTGGAGATATATAATGATATTTCCGTACAAGGGATCTTGTGAAGAAATGAGGAATAAATGTTCGTCGGGGAAATTTTCCTCATAAACAATGGCTTCCTCACAAGGCAACTCTGAAATTAATTCTGCAAAAACCAATGACTTCTTAGATTTGGCTGAAAAGAACTCGAGATCGAATTCTTGCAAAATAACAATCCATCGATTATATTTGCCCCCAATCACTCGCCTACTGAGGACAAACTAAAAAGGATTGACAGCCGCTAAGACGAACGTTTTGCGCAACAGAATGTAATGACGAAGCCGCTGGATAGCATGGATAATGGCCAAGGCCAATTTCTCGATGGGAGAATAGCGTAGCTCAGGTCCTACTAAGCCTTGACACAAGTAGTAGATTACATGCTCACTGAGAGCATCATCCTCCTGAACTAGAACCATACAGATGGTTGATTCTTCCGCAGCGAGATCCCAAGTTAAAACTTAAATGAAACTAAAAGAAATATATACATGCACTAACCTTATAAACTAAAAAAAAATAAAAATTGAATGAGAAAAGGAAATCGAATTAAAAGTCTAACCCTAAGTATCATAAACGCAAATGAAACTTCGAAAGTGTATCTGCAGGTTTGAAGAGTTCGACGACAAAGACTGCGTGGAGGAGTCGACAGCCTGAATGGAGGCTACGATGAAGGTTTAATGGATATGTTTGGAGGTCGATTGGAGGGTCGGTGTGACAAGGATGAAGCTTGCGTGAGGAAATGGGACAGCTGCGTGGTGATTTGGTGGATGGGGACTGCGTGAGGGGTTTAGGAGAGGCGTGGGTAGTTGCTTGCTGGTGCAGGTTTGTGACGGCGGGAGGAAGGCGTGAGGAGCTCGATGGTGGAGCAACGTCTGCTTGAAAGGCGTGACGGTCTTGGCAAGAGGGAAGAGGGCAGGTGCGATGGAGAAGGAGCGAGGGTTGACAAGAACGATGGAAGCGTTTTGCAGGTTAGGGAGGAAAACGAGTTCAAGTGGCAGCACAAGGGAGTTTGGGGTTCTATGATGAGGGATTCACGTGAAGAAAAAAGGAAATACGCAGATGAAGTGATGGGTAGTGGAAATGGTAGCGAAAGGAGGGTTTGAATGACTATAGCGAGGTGAAATGGAGTTACGCAGGGAGAAGGAGCAGAATGCTTGCAGGTTATGAAGATGGGGAAGGCAAGAGTAAGACGACGACAAAGCTCAAAAAAAAAAAGACACTGCGTGGTTAGAGGATGGAGCTAAGGATGGCATGTAGAACTGCGTGAGGGCTTGAGGAAATGAGGGCCGACAGAGCTATGGGATGAGGGACGTGGGCAGTGTGGGGCGGAAGGGTGCTTCGACGGTCAACTGTGACGATGGAGGGAGGAATGCAGGTCTGAGGGTCGCAGAATGGGGGTAGCACGTAGGTTTAGGGGGATGCAATTGCATGGAGAGGAAACTGCGTGGGAGAGGAGATGAACGCAGCGACAGGAGAAGTATGGGTGCGGTTTGAAGGAAATATGACAATAATTGAAGGAGAATGCTACTGTAAGGAAGTATGGCAACGAGAAGGACGCAGATCTGGAGGTTTGGACAACGTACGCCTTAAAAAAAAAATTTCAAAATTTTTCTGTGAAAATGAAACCCCAGGCAGCAGTAGACAGATGGCCTGGAAAACCCTCAAATTTCTTGAGAAACCCCTGCAAGAGCTGATTCTGAAGCCAGATCTTACACTTCAGGGCCTAGATTTGGCTTCACACAAAATCTCCTCTTCAGATCTGCAACCTGCAAATGGCAAAAAGAAAACGCCCAAAAACAAAATATACAATGATGAAACCTTAAAAACCCTAGCTAAATAATTACAGTAATTACAAGTTGAAAGCTCTAAATAGCCAGATTTGTCATTATGCCACACATATTTTTAAAATTTATGATTTAAAATGAGGTGCTTCAGAAAACCCTTCATGCATCGACAACGGAAGCTGTAATGATAAGCCCGGGATCAAAATCGGCTATGCTCTTCATAAAATGCTATTTGGGAGTTGGCTGGTCCAACTGAAAACTTCCCCGAACGCCCGATGATCTCAAAATCAAGATTTTCCTGCACAACTTAATTCAACCATTAACATGAGAGAGAAAACGACAATCAAATTCAGATCTAACGGAGATACCTGCCATTATATTTAGAATTTAAACTGCCATTCAAACCCCAGTGACAAAACAAGATACTTGTGCTTAAATCACTCTTCATAAAACTATCATTAATGGCTGAAAGTAAATCTATGCATGAAAATAAAACATCTTACAACATTTCCACGAAGAGTAACACTAGCAGAAATTAACCCCAAAGTCTTTCTTTATTGTACATGAAAAACAATTACAAGAGAGCTTTCACTTAGCACACGACTCCAAGGTCGAATGATTTCAATTGACAACTGACCTCCTATTTAAAGACAAATCTTCCAATGGCTAGTTCGAGTGATCCTTGTCAAATCGATCTTGACCGTTGATGAGGATCAAAATTTCTTTTAATCTCATCCGTCGAAATTTTAAATATTGAGGAAATTCGAAATTATCAATTAAATGCATTTTAATTAATTCAAAAATTAAAATTTTGAATTAATTTCCTCAAAATTTTGACTTTGACTTAACCCTAGGGACCAAGGGCATAAAATTTTAGCAAAATAATCAATTAATCTTAGTCCCTGGACCTTTTAAAATTTATTTTTTTAAAGGACCCTCGAATTTAGCCTTTGGAAAATTTAAAATTACCTAGGACCTAAGACTTATGAGGGGATAAATTATTTTTCTAACCCTCAAGACATTTTACGTTATGATTTTTACATTTTTACATCTCAAGGGGGAAAACCCATTTGATATAGACCCTCATAGACTACCCAGTTCTGCGACACAAACATAATCTAGCAGATCAAGCAATTTGTAATAAAATAACCTAACCAAATAGTCAGAATTATTCCCAAATCGCTTTTACATAGACTTGATCTAACACACTAGAATTCCCCTAAGATTCTAATGACAAAATCCATTCCGACTTTGGGGTAAGGCTGAAGGAAAACTCTGCCGATCATGGATCGGTGAGACAAAAAACCTTCTGGAATGTAGATCATCACCAGAAAATTAGGTTTACCTAGGCAATTACATACATGACACAGATCTGCTGAGATTATTTACAATTTACACATGTAGAATGGGTTTACAATATAACATGATCAGGCTGATGATGATAGTCGAATGGCACAGACACATTGATCAAGCGCTATCCCTTTTGCGAAAAAAGGGGGTGTACTACTATAGGTCATTGACACGTAGTGGTCAACACGGGGATTATCCACCAATGGAACAGTAGAATCCGAAGTTGCGTGGGAGTCACCTGGAGAATAATCCAACTGATCAATTTAAACAATCCTCTCCTCATGAGGAAAATAGAGGATGCAGAATAAAGATGAAACTATGGCATCCATCTCGTAAATCCAATTCCTACCTAAGAGGATGTTATAATCCAGGTTGGCATCAACGATTTCTACCTCAAAGTTTACGACCTTTCCTCCAACACATATAGGAAAGGCCGGGATAATTCCGTGTGGCCTATGAGAATGTCCAAATGCTGTCAAGAGAGTCGGTGAAGGAACAACGGAAGGTGATCCAATGGCCTTCCAACATGACATAGACATTACACATGTGGAAGCTCCCTCATCTATAACTATCTGAAAAATATTGGTTTTTCGGTAACTGGACATTATCTGGAAAGCCATATGGTGAGGTAGTCTCTTTTTGACATTCATCATATCAAAAGTGAGCACTAAAGAATTCTTTGGATCTACTGCACCGATTACCGAAAGCAAAGCACTTCTTTGAGCAGGACATGACTGGAGTACCTCCAAAGCAGACATAACACAAGGACTGTGAGCCAAATCTTCCACAATCGAGTAGTTCTGGGCTTCCCTAGCATTAGGGTTAATAGTTGAGCGCTTTGCGGAACCTTTCGGTATCCGAGGTATAGACTTAGCAGAGGGTTGCTCAATATGAAGTGGGTCTGTGGTTTCAGGAACAGATTTAGCCTTAGATGTTTCCGTTTCACCATAATCGCGTGCTCGCGTAGCAACGTCGACATGAGAGTTCATCATATAAACATTTGAGGAATTTTCCCCTTCCTAGTTGCCCCCTGCGGAGGTACTAGTGTTCGAATTCGCGCTAGCAAGTAATTGTTGCCCTTGGGGAAAAGGGTTAGTCAGAACAACTTGGGAGCTAGAGGACCCTTGCTGCACTAATAAGCGCTGAGCATCTTGTATCTTAGGGCAGAGGTGAGTCAAATGATCTCCATTACATAACTTGCATGGAAACTTAACCTTTTTCTTGGACTCTTTTCTACCCTCACCGGCACCGTTTCCGGGTTTGTTTGCATTGCCTTTCCCTTCCTGGTTCTTCTTCTTACCTTGTCCCTTCCTCTTCCCATCAGATTGTTGATTTCCTTTGGGGTTAGAGGCCTGGATGACGTTTATAGAGGTAGGTTGGGAAGGTGTAGGTGTAGACGGTGCTGCTTGGTTAGAAGAAGTAGTTTGTAGAGACAATTGCTGCAATTGGTTCAAAAAATTCAAATCGACCTTAGATCTAGGAGCATCAGGTAGGATTTTCTTAAGAGTCCCAGACTGAGAATATATCAGTGCTAATTGCTGGGCTCGAAAAATAGCCCGCTTTTCTGAATAAACGCCGGAAAGAGAAACATCCTTTGAGATCTCTGGTTATAATGATTTGAGAAACCATTCGAGAAGGAACTCTGGTGGAATTTCGGCTTTGATAAGCCTTTTTCTCCTTCTCCATTCCTGGATGTAATCCGAAATGTGAGTTGCGGTGTCTTGCTGAAAGTTAGCCAGAAGTTCAGTTCCGGCTTCATAGCAGACAGGCAACTAGAAATGGTTCAAGAAGATATTAGCCAAAACAGCGAAGGAAGTATAGGTGCCCCTTGGCAACTCTATATACCATTTGGCTGCATTTCCGGTTAGGGTGCGCTGAAATAACCTCAACCTGATCGAATCATCTATCAGGGAGTTGGATGAGCACCATAAGTGAAACGTGGTCACATGGTCTCCCGAGTCTTCACCACTCTTTCCTTTGAACTTTGGAACATCCGAGGGAAGCTTAGTTGGGACCGGAGGCCAAGCCAGATTGTACCTAATTAGATCATTCGTTAATTTAGTTAAGTCTGGCAAGTTAAGCGTGGCCAGAAAAGGAAGTCGTGGGGGACCTTGGGAATTCCATCCAGAGCAGGCGGGGTTCCCAAAGGTCTGAAAAGAATGACCTGGATTTTGAAAGGCACCAGGTTGCTCGAAGTAACTCGTAGAGCCTGCTGAACCAAAAGGCGGTCCTTGTGGTCCAACAAAATTTGGAGTTTGACCAACTCCTGCTGAAAATCCTCCATAACTAGTGAAGTTACCCCCTAACGAAGTATTGAAAGGAGCTGACAGCCCCTGATAAGGATTCCATGTGTTAGCAAAGGGTGGAAAACTCTAAAACGAATTAACCGAAGAATACGACACATTCCCTTGTTGGCCGAAAAATTGATTCCCAGCTCCTATCCCACTAACCGCAGGGTTTGTCCAACTTTGGAAGGGGTTACTACCTTGACTTGTAAAAGGAAAAGGCATTGACCCTACTATCGGATTGGAATGTGGTATATGACCACTTCCAAATGGGAAACCCTGAAAAGAAGCCGATCCACTAATGATGGATGTAGAGGCAGTCGATGGTACGATCAAAGGAACTGAAGGAATCCCTTGAGACGGCATTCCAAAAGGGAAAAATCCAAAACTGGATGCAGTAGCTTGAGAACTTCCACTCATTGACGGAATGGAAGTAGACCCAAATATAGTCGTGCTGGGAGTAATAGAAGGGATGGAAATAGTTCCTCCCCCTTGTACAGATATGGGAGTCTGCATGCTCGCAACACTCGTCATAGATGCCATGCTTCCAGTAGTGGTCATCGAAGGAATAGATGTATGTAAACTTGGGCTCGAAGGCCTATGAGTCGGAGTTCCAACGTATAACAAAACGTCTGGATGGTCAGGAGGAAGAGGAGAATTCGGAGCCGCAACCGACTCTGAAAGCTCTTCTACTTCGATATTATCTTCCGACTGGAAGAGTACTCGAGAAAGAACTGGTGTGTTCCTCTCTAACTTTGTACTGGTACTAGGTCTATCTTGTGAACTAATGCCCCCAAGCGGAGGATCAATCTTCAATGCGCCTGCTGCCACTGGTTGAAAACCACTAGCAGAATCGCTCCTACGCCTTCTAGGAGAAGGCTCCGGACTCGTAGGTGATAGCCCACGAAGTCTCCTAGACCATCAAGATGGTCAGTCAGCCACTTTGAATTATTTAAAAGATCTACTTAAAGACTCAAAAAATTATAAAGCTAGGTTGACTAGGAGCAAAGAACACTCACTAAAATGTCCCTAAAGATATCAGCAATCAAACAACTCTCAAGTATTTCCGCTCTGGGTGATTAGGACCGGACACCAAAATACAAGAAAGTTAATAACAAGGGCCTTCTGAAAATAGACTGGGGTAATTACGCCCCAGGCCTACTAGCGAAGGTATCAGAGGTAGTTACGCTGACCTCCAGACAACAGCCTTTGTCGGTGCAAGCCCCCAAGCTTTGCAAGGGTGCCCTCTAGAAGTACTGCTGAATGTGATACAACGTCAACCTTAGGTGCCACGGGATTCCCCTCCGCAGCCACCTGTGTGGTTCCTAGGATAGGCAACTATGGTCACCAACTCGTATCAGAAGCTGGGCGGAACAGTCGTGAGGTAGGATCTGACAAGTAAGAGAGGGGGTATCTCTCGTCCTTATCTTCACTAACCCTTGTGCTTTACTCCTAGTTACAGAGCTTTCTCGGTCTCCCTAACGCTATTGGATTTCGCTCATTAATCAAACTTCTATGTTTTGTAATTTAGAGCGGCCTTGGAGAGTTAACTCTCCTCTCGCCTAATCCAAGGCCCTAATAAACCTAAACTTGTTGGTGTATTCTGATGACAATACAAAAGTTCTAGTTTATTTTAATTAGGCGCTTGATTTTAATGGCTGTTCTTTTAAGTCAAGGGTATAGATGGAAGTGAAACCAGTGGTGTTTGTATGATACAAAAGAAATCAATGAAAAACTAATTACATGAGTGCAATCATTTGTTCTTGGATAAAAAGAGATCTCTACGTGTGTTCTAGGAAACTTTTATAAAGCAAAATACTTTTTCTTTTCTTTTCTTGAAATACACTTCACACACCCAAAAACTAAAAAGACTATGAATGCTTTAACAATGCAAACTACCCTAACGCAAGGTATAATGATGATGCAAGATCTTAAATCACTCTAAAAAAGCTAAAGCAATTATTTATAACTATCAATGAGCCAACTTAAGCATTGAAGAGGATACAAATTTTGAATACAAAATTCTCTCCAGACAAGAAGGACAAATCGTAAAAGATCGCAATTCACTTTCAAAAACCAAAATCAAACTTGGCAAAAGAAAACAAAAACAATGTTTTTTGAGATCTTTTCTTTTTCAAGAAACAACCAAAACAACTTTGTGAAATCACTCAAAATGCTACTAAAACTCAAAGACCGAAAAAAGAGTACAAGGAGTCTTTGCAAGTTACAAACTCGAAAATGAACGAAAACTTGAGTAGAAAAGGCTTCAACTTGTACTAAATGACCCCAACGGCAACAAAGAGCTTGACAAACTGACCAAGAAGCCAGGGAAGAAATACTTTCAAATTCGTCAAAAAGACTTCCAAAACAAGAAAAGATATAAGGCCACAAAATGAAGGAAAGCAAAGCAAGTAGATAAAAAACCGAGCTTGACACTGAGACTGAAAACAATCTCCTGTTCTAGAGGACCAGAACAATCAAGAACTTCTGAACGAAGTCTTGTGTGCCAAAACACCAATTACAAACTTGCTCAAAAAGCAAACCTAGGCCAAATATTTTCAATGAGGAAGAGACTTTGAAACAGTAAGCTTGCAGAATAATGAAATTCTTTAGATAGAAATTGACCACACAGAGACTAAACAGACCAGGCAACAAATCTTTTGGGCAGAGAGATTTGAAAAAACAATGCAAAAATTGGTATACGCGACTGTGTTCAAGCACAAAGGCGTGTACATGCGCTTCTGATATAGGAAACTCGCGTATACACGGGTTCACTTCACAGAAACAAGCGTGTGTACGCTACTGTAAACAGAGTAAAAGGCGTATACAAAGCTTTGCAAGAAAAGTAAAAAACAAAGCCAGATCAAAAAGATCAGACTTAAGGTCTGAGACTCTAGTAGACCAAATAAGACTGTAACAGCAAGCAAACCAAAGACTGAGCCCTGATTGACACTGAACAACCCAAACTAGGAATAACAAGATTGTTATCCCCAGCGGAGTCGCCAATTCTGTTTCAGGAATAAGTACCCTAGGGCTTTGGGTTAGAACCCCAACAGAGCAGAAGCAAACTACAACAAGAAACACTCATACAACTCAGGCAAAATGCTTATATAATCAAACTATGTAAGAGCGACCGTACCCAGATTTCCTTCATTTGAGTAGGTCCCGCAGGGTTCAGACCCTCTGCAACTCCCGATGTTCTTCAAACCTGAAAATCATTCAATTCGAACATACATAGCAGTATAGATGTAAAGCATATTCACGAAATTTGACTTTATATCATATAAAACAAATGATTGATCGTATATCAAAACAACATTCATATATGAATTATAACATAATTTGATGCATAAACAAAGTTAATTTTGGAAACAAGACAACATTTCTTTTATTGCAGTAAGCTATAAATAACATGGAGAGAATTCACCTGAGTCTTCTTCTTCCGACTCCAAGTGGAACCGTCCTCCGGATTCGTCCTATCCCAGCCTTCAACAATCTTCTTCCATAACCAACACCATGATATCTCAAGCAAGAGGGAGAATATCTATAATGAAGGAAACAAGGGTTTCCTGAAGCTTGGGGAAGTGCATGAGGCACAGGGATTCATCAAACTTAGTTAGGGATAATCTTAGTATAATAACTCTATCTCTTCTCCTCTTTTAGGCCTTACCATAGAAGTCTATTTATACTTCTCCCAATCAGTTTTTTAGTTGGGAAACAGTTGGGCTATGGGCAATAGGAGGTAATCAACAGATAAAACTCGTGAACTCCTCCCATAATTAAGGAAATTTAATTTTTTAAGTGTTTTAACACATATACGTGGGTTGGGTATTGACTAACCCGTGTGTACACGCTTTTATCTCAGGGAAAAGTAGCGTACAAGGAATAAAACATTGTTTTTAATATATTTGGACTAAGTCTGGAAGGAGGGGTTGCCCTTGGCCATAAACCAATTATCACAAATACCAAGGGTGGTAAATGGTGCTATAACACTCTCAAGTGGGAGAGGTTTTGGCCCTGATTGATAGCTTATATTCTGTGTATCTTGACTCTTTATGGTTTATGCATTAGTAGCTGTTTGATGAAGAATAACGCTAACAACGTAAGTAAAAGAAGATCCTAATCTAAAGAAGTGAAAAAGCATTCACAAGCAGTTACTAATCGAAATCACTTAATTGCTATGCCCTAAATTTCTCAACACAAATACCTAAACTTAGTTAGGTTTCATAATTAGCAAGAGACACATACTTTTCAATTTCTTGCTCGGGTTTTGTTACAAACCCTAGATCACATCAGTAACTCAATCAAGATATCAGTGTCATTATATTTAGGGTCTCAATATTTCTTCTAGAGATATGACATACTCTACTATAATATAATGCAAACGCTAGAAGCAATTCAAACAAGTATAGTTCTACAATGTATCCAACCACTTTAGAATTCATATGTTAGACCTCTACTAGGATTTAATGCAAACCCTAGATTCCATCTTTGGGACACTCAGCCTTAGATGACAATAAATAAAACCAATCACAACACAATCTAATATGATCAACTTCTACTAGGGTTTGTTGTAAACCCTATATTTTATCATCATAATGGAAACAATATCACCATATCCTAGAATATCAAACTTCTACTAGGGCTTAGTTACAAACCCTAGAATTTACACACTATGAGCATCAACAATTAGGTTAGCACATATACATATTTAGGATTTCATGCACAAGCATATCAGTATCCATAATGTAAGCCCAAGACACAAATATCAATACACTTAAAGTCAGACATATAACAATCTTGATTAGGCTAGGGTTTTGATCAGACGAAGATATACCTAGGGTTTCATTCCTAGGAGCTTACTCTCGATACATACGTGTTTTACTCATAAACCCTAATTTACCAAGTCCTCAAGATTTAGGAATACATTACTATCCAACCTTAAAGGACTAGGGTTTCCATAACAATACCAAAACCTTAAACATGACATTACCATCAAAACCCCAAACATCAAAAGAATAGTATTTTCTAGCTTTCATCAGTAACCCTAAGTAGACTAGAGTTTTTCACATTGACATGCCCTTAGGTTAGGGTTTTACAAAGAACCTTTAGGGTTCCACAAACATGATAATTTTAATGAGGGTAGATTCAATCTAGTGATTAATCTCCCAAATAACAATCTTTATGATTCAAAAGTCCTAGACATAACACTTGTTAGTAATGTAAAGCAAATATATTAGAATGAATGAATATACCTTTATCACGAAGAGAACAGGGCTTATGGTCTAAAACATACCTTTAAGTTGTTTTATAGACAAACTTTATAGGACATCAGTTCCAATATAACTTCTATCATGCTCTGTCTTGTAAGATCTTCTCCATAGCCCTTGATCATATCAGCGAGCTTTTCCTAAACAAGGAAAATATAAAAGAAAAGTTATTAGCATCTAGTACAACCTCATGAGAAGGAAACCAAATAAAAAAGGATAATACAAGGAATAAGATACTTATCTTTGGAAAAATGGTGAGGGCTCCCTCTTAATCCAATCTCAAGGGATCCCTATAACTTTAACAAAAAAAAGGTTTTTCCAAAGCATGTTAAACCTATAAGTACTAAAAATAAAAAAACAATTAAAAACTTTAGAGTAGAAGGATATATAGGGGATAGAGTCCCTAAGAGTCCTTAGCAAATAAGTCTTTGACTTTGGATTCTTCCATCTTGTTCTTCTTTGGTGGTCCTTCATCAACAACATTTGCATGTTCCCTTTCTCTCTTCTTATTTCTCGGATTCTTAGGACAATCGCTTCTATAGTGACCCATCTTGTGACAATTGTAGCATTCTATCTTGGATAGGTCTACCTTCCTTCTAGGCCCTTTAGACTTCTTGAAGGTTCCTTTGTTCTTGTGATGAGCGGAATAGGCATTTGAAATTTTCTCCTCTTCATTCTCTTTGTTGCTTACTAATGAAATTCTGACTTCTTCTTGACTACATGCATTCCATAATTGTTCGAATGTAGGAGTTCCTTCCAACTGTTGAGACCTGATGAAAGGCACTCCAAGATGTTGGTAATCCTAGAAGTGCGGTGATTACAAGCATTTTTTTAGGTACCATCTCATCTATTGCCTAGAGTTCATCTCTAATTCTAGCTATTCTTACAAAGAAGGATGCCACAATGTCTTCCTTTGTCATCTTTATAGTTCTTAGTTCATTCTTAAGACTTGCAATTTGACCAAGATTCTTGATTGTGAATAATTTGGATAAGGCCTCATACATCTCTTGAGTGGAATCTATGTTGGATATATATGGGATGAGGTTGTCCTTTATTCCATCCACCATTAGGGTCATGGCCAATATCTCTGTTTCTCTGAATTTTGCCTTTTCTACATCACTTGATTCATTTATACGCGTCTTTACTTTTCCTTTGACTAGATCCAAGACTTTGTTCTTCTCGAGGATGAGATCTATCCTCTTTTTCCATGCCCTGTAATTGGATGCTCCTTCTAATTTGTTTTCTCCCTTCATTGAGTTAGACATTGTTCTTGAAGATAGTAGGCTTGACTTCTTATATGATCCTTTTCCTTGATGGCCCTTATTCAAACTTCTTAAAACTCCTTATCAAAAGATCTTCAAGCTGCCTTTTTCCTTCTTCTTCACCTGAGCTCTGATACCATGTTGGAGAATCAGAAACACTGAAAGATTTTCTTTGTATTGATAATTACTTGTGATATTCTTATGTTCTTATTAACTTTCTTGTGGTCTTCTTTTTATCTTAGTTCATCAAACAATTACCAAAACCATAACACGAAGATCAAAGACACCAAATGTAGGCAAACAACTAGGGCAAAAACCCCTATCTAGGGGAAAACCCAGTCAACAACTCTTCCTTTAATAGTTTCACGAGATGATCCAAAACTCCTTTACCTAGACACAGACTTCCTCCAATCACCAAGTCAGCCCTTCCCTTCTTCTACAGATAATGTCCTTCCAGCAACAACTTCGACCTAGAACTTCAACCTTGTAGCAACAAAACTTCAACCTGGAAATAGCAAAAACTTCGACCTTGATGTAGCAACAACTTCGACCTAGTAGCGGCAACAACTTCGACCTATTAGCAATAGTAGAACTTCGACCTTCTAGCAAATAACCCAGTAAATTCACACTTGCGAGAGAGATGATCCAAAAAAAATCTGATCTAGCAATCCTTATCCTTCTCCCGCAATTTCGTACGCTTCTGCTTCTTATGCTTATATATTGAACTTGTGTGAGTGATCCTCCCAATGAATCGAACTGCCTTATTTATAGGCTCTTTCGTGGGTTGAATCACCTTCATGTAGGCCGACTTGATCAGGTAAGGGCCGACTTGGTGTGGAGGTGACAAATGACTTATTTTACTCAATAATAATTCTTTTTACATGATTCAAAGGCCCAAGAAGGGTCTCATTAAATGGGCAATGACTCTAATGACTTAGTATAAAGCCTTGAAGTCCTCAATGGGGACTTTGGCCCAAAACATGATGACCCAAGCATGAAACCCATGCCTTAATAAGTCATAATAATAATAGTAAAAATTTCTTTTTCTTTCTTTTGATGAATACATTTCATTATGACTCAAATACAATTACGAAGACCGAACCTAGTTACATTCTTCAACAACAAGAAAGGAGAAGTCAAGGCTAAAAAGATTATCCCTGATTCCCTTGGAGACCATCTCATCACCAATGCCTCCAACTTGAAGAATTCCAAAGAAATGTATGATACGCTGATTGAAATGTATTAAGTAAAACAACTTGAGGTAAATTCTTGCTTTGAAGAATTTTCTCAAGGATATTAAGATGAACAGAGGAGAGACCATTCAAGCATACTTCATGAGGATATCTAAATTCAAAGATCAACTGTAAATAGTTGGTGAAATTGTATCTGATAAAGATCTTGTGCTGATTATGTTTGGAGGTCTTTCTCCAACTTGGGAAACTTTTATTACTACCATCAACAACAATGACAAGTTTCCTACTTTTGATGAGCTCCTAGAAAAGTGTAGTCAAGAAGAGGACCGAATGATTTCCGGAGGAAGAATTCCCAAGCATGAGGAGGGAGAACCTACTACCTTTGCTGTCCAAGGCAAGAAGTAGAAAGGAAGAAGAGGCTATCACTGTTCGAGAAAGCCTGCTCCCAGATCCAACAATTCCTTTAAATGGAACAAATACTTATCAAAAGTTCAATGCTTCCATTGCCTTAAGCATGGCCACTATGCCTGTGACTGTCCAAAAAGCAGAAGAGCACCAAGATCCAACTACAACAATCGTACCAACAAATCTGATTATAGAAGAAGAAGAGAAGCTCCTTCTGCTCGTAAAGAAAGCTACCGTTCTTCAAGGAACCCAAGGTATGATAACAATGCAACCGAAACACAATTAGAATACTTTCTCGTTTATGCTCTTTCTTGTTCCTCTGTGGCAGATTCTTGTGATAGCTAGTTGGTTGATAGTGATGCTTCAAGGTACTTTACTGGTTATAGAGAAGTACTCTAGAGTTCGGTTGAAAGGGAGTCAAATTTGAAAATCATTCTTGGAGATAACTCTACATATCTTATAAATGGATCTGATTTTGTTTCTTTCCATTTGAATCAAGGTAAAACTATATCACTTAATTTTTTTTGTACCTTGTTTGAAAAGAATTTTGTGTCTATATCTGCTTTAGAAGATAAAGGAATGAAAGTTGCTTTCATAAATGGTAAAATTCTCACTTGGCCGATGAGATCTAGCATGAGAGATGCCTTCACTCTGGGATCAAGATGTGAAGATCTGTATAAAGTCAATGGGAGACGAATCCATGTGCTGATCCATGACAACAATTATCAAAGTGAACTTTGGCACCGAAGGTTCGCTCATCTGCACTATAAAGCACTGGCACATGTGAGAAAGATGGTTTCTGGAATGTCGAAGATTAGAGCAGATCATGAGGGATTTTGCCAAGGGTGCACAACTGGAAAGCAAGTAAAGGGACCAATCCCTTTGAGCAAAAGCCGAACCAGTTAGGTACTTGATCTTATACATTCTGATTAATTTGGACCCATGCCTGTAACTTCTCTTGGTGGCTACTTCTATTATATAATCTTGGTGGATGATTTTTCTCGCAAGACATGGATTTATTTATTGAAAAATAAAAGTCAAGCATTTAACACGTTCAAAGACTATAAAGCTCTGGTAGAAAAACAAATTGGAAAGTAGATCAAAATCTTCAAATCATACCATGGAGGATAGTTCACTTCCAATGATCTCATTTACTTCTGCAAAGAAGCTGGAATCAAGAAAGAGACCAATGAACCATATAACCCA
Source organism: Pinus tabuliformis (assembly GCA_031772625.1). NCBI lineage: Eukaryota > Viridiplantae > Streptophyta > Pinopsida > Pinales > Pinaceae > Pinus > Pinus tabuliformis. The sequence goes on from CM062816.1 coordinate 276,624,452, forward strand.
AAACAAAATGGTGTAGCCAAAAAAAAGAATAGAATTATCATGGATAGGGTAGACCCTCAATTTATTACCCAATTCTGTCATTCAATATGATCTAGTAGACCAAGTGATTTGTAAAAAAATAATTTAGGCAATTAGCTTAAATTATTCTCAAATCACTTTTACAAAAGATTCAACTAAAACACTAGGACTGACCTAAGACCTTGTCGATAAATTCCACTCTAGCTTTGGGGTGAGGCTAGAGGCAAAAACTCTTTCGATCATCTGTGTTTAGAAACTCAAATAAATCAGTGAGATGAAAAACCTCCTAGGATGAAACTTGTCACCAAAATAATAGGCTTACCTAGGTTGTTACATACATATATGGTTTTATTAGCATCATTTGCATTAACATTTTGTAGAATGGGTTTACAACTATGACAGACTGATGACTGATGATGATGAATCCAGGATAATCTAAATGCTCGAGCATGATGGAATCCCTTTGCGAAAATGTGTACTGCTATAGGGTAGTTGAGATAGAGTGGTCAAAAAGTGCCTCCAAGGAACCCCGTTGACTTGAACAATAGGGGGCCGACTTGAGCAATTTAGGAGGCATAATACAAATTCAAATTTTCTCTTTCTTCACATGATGAAAATACCAACCATGGCTTCTCAAATTCCAAGACTCCCTCTTAGACAGGGAGGTACTTTTCATTCTCTCTTAAGATCAATCTTCCCGACCAATCCATTGGTCTCTTAGCGACAACCCAAGAGAGAGATCACAAGTACAAGTGTCTCTTTCTATCGAGATCAATCTACCCAACTAAACCGTAGGTCTCTCAACAACTGCCCAGGGGAGAGATCACAAGTCTTATCATAAGGAAAACTGATACCATTGAATCAATCAACATTGTTATGAGGCCATACTCTTCGACCATATGCAGTGGTCTCTCAGTCAACATGACATAAGAGAGTAATCACAGTCCATCTCTTCGACCACCTCACTGGTCTCCCAGTCATACCCTATGACATAAGAGAGATGAGTCAATCCTCAACCTCCCCGACCAAACTCATAGGTCTCCCAGTCAACAACTTAAGGACGGGAAAACAACACTCGACCTTCCCCACCATGCTCATTGGTGTCCCAGTCAACGAATTAAGGAAGGGAACTCAAGATCAATCTTCCTAACCAATCCATTGGTCTCTTGGTCATAACCTAACGGAGAGATCACAAAATCAGTGTCCACGACCAAACTCATTGTGCACCTGGTAAAAATCTAAGGGATCACTTCAGGCCTCTGAACCAAACTCCTTGACCACACAGGTTCCTTAGTCCTAGACTTAAGGGAGTACCCGGGACAATCTTCCCGACCATAACCAAGGTCTCCCATCCAGTGCTTAAGGAAGATTGCTATGATGCTATCAATCAAAGCTTCCTCTCTCTAAGAGAGGTAATCTCAACCACACTAGGCTTTGTAAAAAATATCAGCAACCTGCTCAACAAGAAAAGAGTATACCATGGTCGATTCCATCACTTGATCACATAGATCAACAAACATCTTCTAAAGCCAAACTGCTTCACAAATCAACTACATGTGCAACAAAAATATTCATGTCATTCAGACCAACAGAGCACCTAGCAGTGCTCTTTCTTTGTTCAACCAACAAATAAGAGGGATTCATCAAATCAACAATAGAGTCTCGCAACCTCTTCAAATTTTCCTCAAGTAAGTGTCCATGGACTCACGCTCCATTATGCCACAACCTCAGCAAGGATTTTACCATGCTCGTGCCACACTTTTAATCTTACACTTCTTTAATCAACTCCCTCTTACACTGGACGGAGAAGTGCTCAGCCCTTGTCAGAAACATATCATCAATACATAGCAAAAAAATCACAGGCTCATCTTCAACAGATTTGGATCAACACCATTCTTCCAAACATCTGACCAACTTCATCTTGGAAGTCACAATTGACTTCTTTTCATCATAGATCAAAACATGCTTCAATCACACTGATCTTGTTTGTGCCCTCTGAGTCCAGGCCTTCATCCAATCCAAGTCTTTTTGTCCCAAGCTTTCTTCTTCCAATCTTTTCATCTATACCACAACCTTGACAAGCTTCATCATGTACTTGCAATCCGTACTAGGAGGCCATGGAAGAACGAATACAACCAAATGAGATCTACAAGGACAAGAAGAAAAACAACATCATTAATGATTAAAAATAAAAAGAAATACAAGATACTTATCTTTTGAGAACGTCAGCGCCCACTTAATCTTTAGCCTTCTTGCATCCAACTTACAAATCAACCTCATCATCAAGATCAATCTTCTAGGAGCTAGGATTTCTTCTTTCAAGCAGAAGCAATTAATTCATATGACCTAGGCTTTCATTTACAACCCTATTTGTCTAGATAGGGTTTGCAATTAGGGTTTTGACTCTAAACCCTAAAATTTCTTCAAGCTTAATCTATGGTTTTACTCATCCTTGCATTCTTTTCCAAAATCATTCTTGATTTTAAATAATGAAAGATCAGTCCTAGGGTTTAGCCCACAAACCTTAGGGCTCCCTTGGCAGGTTTTACAAATCCAAAAATATTCTTTAGACATCCATTCTTCCAAACGCTAGTTGATGCAATCTCATCAACAAGATATTAGAAAATGTATTCTACTCATATTGTGATCAACCTTCAGGATTTTGAATAGGAGATTCAATTTCTTTTTGATGTCTCAATTTTTTTTTCTCAACATAAGATTTCTTCTAGTAATATCATACTGGTCTTAAATATTCATGTAAGATTTTACTCCTTTGGTCATTTAGGCTTGAAGAGACATAATAGACCCTTTAAAAAAAACTTCCAGACCATGTTCAACAAACTTGCAACTTGACGATATTGAGCCATTCATCACTTGTATTGATAATCTTGGAATTTATAGCTTTTGTTGGACTGAATATGATACTTTGGTTTCAAGCCTTTAAATTTTATCTTGATCAACAAAAATGACCTAGTCAGCTTAGAATTGTCGGTGCAAACAAGATAATGATAATATATAACATGAGACTTTCTTTACAGAGTCTCGGGCTTTCGTTGTCATAATGATGCATAACTAGGATGTTACTACAAAAGTGATTCGGTGTCATAACTGAGATGATTCGAACCTCTTAATAGAGGTGGTTTAGATCTTGTCACAAAGAAGACTTTGGGTTTCCTAACAAAAATATGGTACAAACTTTAATTCACAGACCCTCTAAATTGACGGTCGATCCATGCTACAACTGGACTGAATCAATTGAGACCAAGTCAAGGGTTTTTCCAATTAGCCAACGATCTATTATCTCTTCAATTCAATGTCCAACGAATGACAAGGTTTGTTTACTATTGACCAGTTCGACGTACCAACCCGCCAACGTATCAATTCACTGACTATAATCCGTATGCGCTTTATATCTCTGCTTACGTTGCCCCATGTCTACAATGATCACCTTACGCCAGAAGTAGGGTTTGGATTACTAGTTTGACTTGTTTACAAAATATCTCATGGTAAATTTTCAATGCACCCTTTTTATATCCGAACCATTGTTAAACATAAGTTCCGCTATGATAAAACTTCATAAAATATTTAATTAGAATTGTATGCCAACAAACGTAGTTCCACCCTCGATTAGAAATAAAAGAATGACGGATTACACTGCAAGGATTGAATCTCAAATTCGATCCAGAACTAAAACCATAACAAAAATATGATCAACCAATCATTCCAGAATAGTGCAATTTAAGCCATTGATCAAGCAATGCACTGCCTCAGGTGTCCTCTAATTAGCGTTTAGCCTTAGATCAACCTTTGCCTTATATGAACCTTTCAAACTTCAAATATGCATTACTACTCCATGGCTTTAGAGATCAAATAGATAGATATGTTAGAGCAAGAGTAACAAATATTGTTTAGATCATCAAAGAACTCAGATTATCATACTCCAACATAGAACTCGGATTATGAAATTTGCTTAAATGATGCCACAGGACTTGCATAAGAGGTGCCACAAAGATGAGTTCAGACTTCATATATATATATATATATATATATATATATATATATATATATATATCAGAACCTCGCATATCCACAGTGCACAAATCACAAATCATAGAAGAAGCTCGGATGTCACATAGACTTGGCTTTAACCACAAAGATAATTCGCATGGCCTCAAACTTCATGTTTTAGGTTCGCATGGTTTCCACAGAGAATTAGGTACCTCATAGGACTTTCTAGGTTTGCAAATTTCCACAGTGATTTGATCCAAAATGGATTTTGGATAGACTCCTAAGTCTAGTGGTCCTCGTAGAGGAAAAATGAAAGTCGAATGGAGTCCCTGGAAATAGCCCCATTGTAGAGATCTTTTCCTTCTGAATCTACTGCAACTTGAATGGGCTAAAAGGGACTTAAGGTGCAGAAGTTATTGCATGCAGAAGATGCCCAATTTCTTTGAAAAAAAGAGGCAAAAACCCTTAAAAATGGCAAAAAAACCCTTATAAGGGAAAATCGCATCGCATGAGGCAAAGAGGAGGACTTAAGGTCGGGCGGAAGGCACCCCCGATCAGCGACCTCCAATGATCGGATCGACGGGTTGGATCAGAGGCAGGCAGTGTATACCCAAGGCAAAGGTCCCAGGCCGATGCGATGGTGCGATCGCCAAAATCGGCAGATTGACATCGGCGGTGGCATGGGGCTTGAGGCGGGACCCCGCACCGAGCAATACCGCGATCGCCGAAATCGGCGATGCCACGAGGCAGAGGTGGGACCCCGGGCCAAGCGATATTGTGATCGCCGATATCGGCATCGGTGGATCGCGTCGGCATAGGCCACGCCATATGACTTACCCCGGGTCCACGCGATATATGCGATGCGATGAAAACGGACCCGAAAGGGTTTGCGAATGAAAACATATAATCTTTCAAATCCGGCTAAAGCCATTTTGACGGGATTTTGCAATGTTTAATGTATTTTTAAAATACAAAGGGGAAACCATGAAACATGGGCATTGCGACTTGTGATAGCGATTTCAGGCGGACCTGATGGAAAATAAGGCGGAGTTCATAATTTTTGAAGTCTGATAGATGCGTTTGGGCGGATTTTTACAGGGTTTCTGTGTATTTTCTTGTGTAAGCAGAGAAATGATATCTTTGGGATTTTGACGTGCCAGTGGCCTTTTCCGTTGCAAAACAGGTGGCCATCATACCTTGGGACGTTAGCAATGATTGTTAAACGCTCTAGAAGGAAGATGAAGGGGTAGCGACCGAGAGCCAGAGAGCCCGAAAGGGAAAATAAACAGACAGCGCCGATTGGCTAAAAGCCATAGAATGACAGAAAAAGAAAATAACAAGCAGTGCTGAGACAGGAGCGCGGAAAAGCTAAGCCAAAGCAGGAAGTTAGGGCAATTGAGAGCGGAGAGAGCTCAATTGAGCAGAGGGAACGAAAACAAGTAGCGCAGAAAGCGAAAGCTGAAGTGCAGAGCAGCCAACGGAGTCACTTGGAGTTCAAGTGAAAAGCTAGAGAGTTGTAAATTGCAGAGAGCCAAAGAAGCCAGAGTCGAAGAGGCAGAGCCAAAAGGCAGAACCAAGAGGCAGAGCCAAGAGCCAAAGTGAGAGCCAGAGTAAGAGCCGAGAGCTTCAAGAGCCAGGGAGAGATGGTGTTCTGAGCCCATTGTTCTTGTGTAAAACAGTGGAGTTGAGCCAAGAGCTTGTAAAAGGACTTGCCATAATCCCAGAGAGCCTAGTCAAGTTGACTAGAGCTCAAGGAGACGTAGCTCAAGAGTTTTGGGTGAACTCCAAATTATATTGCTGTTTTATGTGCTTGTTTTACTGTTGCATTATTTACTGTTGTATGTATTTATATATCAGTTTCAACACATTAATTTACAACACCTGAATAGTTTAAAACAAATACCAACATACACCTTAATATCAAGCACTTATTAATTCCGCATTGGTTAATCAATAAGACTTGGGAATATTTAAAGCTTTGGAAGTGGGCGAGGTTCTTGTAAGTTAGACAAGAAGCCTAAGTGCCTCATTTTCAGTTCAGGTGGTATTAGAGCTTAAGTTTGGTTAACCACACCTTTAAGAAGATTATATCAGAATGCTTGATTGACAAAGCAAAGACTGCTTGTCTGAAAGGTGTTTGAACAACAAGACGCTGACTGTATGCTTGCTTTGCACACTGACTATTGTCTGAGTTTGCAGGGGATAAAGGAAAACTATTGATAGCTTAGTCCAGAAAGGACAAATAGGAAGAAGGGTTGAAGGCATTCTTCTATCCCAAAGGACCTCAAGGCAATCCTTGGAGCACAAGAGGTTTGTTGCAAAAGGTTGCTGAAATAAGCTCTTTATTAATCTTGTTTGAAGTTCTTTGTTCATTGGCATAATGACAACTTCCTCAAGTGTATCCTCGAATTCTTCCCTCTTCATCACAAGACTCTTTGATGGGGACTTGAAGCAAGACTTGTCTATCATGATGAACAAGGTGAGAGAAATGTATGAGGATGGGAGAAAGAGCAGCATACTTAGAAAGCAGTTGAATTCCATGAAGGAAGATAAGCAGTTGCTTTTTGACAGACTGTAGGAAATGGAGAGGCAACTTCATATTGCAAATATGAACCTGAAGAGGATGCATGAGTTGGAGTCACAACTCTTTGCTGCCCAAGAAGCCTTGGTCAAGTATCAACTTGAAGAAGAGGTAAACCATTCCAGTTTGTCTTCAAATTCTTCTAAGAATGCTTATATTGGTTCTTTTGAAAAACATACTAGAGGCATAAGTTCCAAGCTAATGTCCAAGATGGGCTATGAAGGAAAGGGCTTGGGAAAACATGCACAAGGTATTGTTGAACCAATAATGGTTGAGGAAAGGCCTAAGTATTTGGGTCTTGGCTATGGACAGTCTTATGGAGAGAGTTCCAAAGCTGCCATGAAGGCCATTGAAACAGCTCCAAGAAGGGGTTGCATTGCAGAGTGTGAGGATTGTGTTCAAGAGGAATGCAATAGCTTGAAACATCACTTGCGGGACGCAGGTGTTCAAAAGCACACACTTGAACCAGAGAGTTGTGGAAACTCTAACAGCCTTGAAGAGATTGATGGTGTTCCAAAGGGAGCCACTTCTTCATTTGCTTCACCTCCTCATGAAGGAAATAAAGGTGAAAGAGGCAGGTATAAATCTGGTTCTAATCATATTCCTTTTGATTTTGTAAAGCATGGTAAATTTCCACATAAGCATGGGAAAAGAGTTGCATGTTCCTTTTGTGGTTTGGATAACCATCATGTTTCTAGATGTTGGAAGAGAATGGCCACATACATGAAACTTTTGAAGGAAAAGAAGCAAAGAGCCAAAGGTCCATTGGACAAAGCAAATCATGCTGTCAAGAGGATGCACATGTGTTGCACTTACTTCCATAAGCAAGGGCATCTTGCTGAAAGGTGTTGGACTCTGAATCCAACAATGCTTCCACAAAAGCTGAAGAAAGTGGAAAGAGAAGATGGCAGAAATTGAAAAGAAGTTTCCATAAGTAACGTGTTTCAAAATGATTCACATGTTGATGCTGATGTGCAGACAAAGGCAAGTCCTTTGAAATGGATTGGTAAGAAATGGTTAGAGTTCTTTTCCAATTAAGGATTGCATGTCTATTGATGCATCTATTTGCATTTCTTGTTGATGAGATGCAAGTTGCAGGTTTCTACCAAGATGGTGAATGGAAAAGATTGAGTGGGAGACTCACTTTGTTGCTGCAACATTATATTTCATTTTAGCTTCAAAAGTACAATGTGCTTAAGTGAAAGTTGAAGGACAAAATGCATGCATAAGTATGATGTGCATGAACACAGGGATGTTGATGTTTTCCTTGTATTTGAACATGTATGTGTAATTAACTTGAAGGGCTGATTGTTTTAAACATACATGTAATGTTGACTTGGGAAAAGTTGACTTGGTCTCCAAGATGGAGAATAGTGATGAAATGTTTCATCTTTTGAAAAGAGTCCTAATGGTCTTTTCCTACATGCTTGACTTGAAGGGTCATTCGTTTTAAAGGCATGTTTTGAGGGCTTGTTTTCTAGTCCATCATTTGTATGCAGAGGTAAGACAGGAGGTGTTCATAAGATGTGAAATCTGTTTCTTTTGTTGAAGCAGGAGTTTAGTGTAAAATTTTCTGTTTCCCACCCCGGTTTTCAGTTTCACCTTATTTCTCCCATATAGTTAAATGCCCATTCCCATAGCCATACATTTAACAGACTGAAAAAATAAATATTGCTGAAAACACAAATTCTGGAAATTTTTCAGAGTGCTGGAAATTGCAGAAATAAAAAATCAGCAATTAAAACAGCCATAAAAACACATTTAAACTCAGTGATTTTTGGTCAACTTGACCCTGGAAAAACCCCCTACAACTCTTGGGGAAAACCAGTTTGAGAGCTCTTCTTTATTTCTGGAAAATGCCTTTTACAGAGAAAATATTTTCAGCAAAAATATCAGCAAAACAGAAATTTTTCCAGCAAGCAAAACTTATCTGTTTTCAGCCCAAACGACAATCTGAAAACTGCTGGAAGAGCTGTACGGACTGTACGGACGTACGGATGTACGGACCGTACGGACTGTACGGACTGTACGGACGACCGTACGGACTTGTACGGACAGCCCTCGGGAAAAGTGCAGAAAATCGCCTCCTCGATATTCGTGCTGAAAAATAATTTTTTCACTGTTTTGCTCACTAAATCTGCCTTTTTCTGCTTGTTCTTTATGCTGTTCAGATTTGCTGAAATGCTGCCTTGGTGTGTGTGCCAAACTGCTGCCTCTTTCTCCTCCTTGTCCAGAAATCTCCCTTGCTCTCTTGCTCTCCTTCTCCCAATCTGCTCATGAAAGAATGAATGATCTTTTCCTCCTTTTCCTCCCTTAACCCAACCCTAAATGACTTTTGGGTGATCCCTAAATCCAATGGTTGAAATAGATTTAGATCAATGGCTGAGATTAAATGCTCATTTAAATCTCACTTTCTATTTTTTAATTCACCCCACTTTAATAAAGACCCACTTAGTCATTTATTTCCAAAGTCACTTTTCCTTTCTAATTTTTCATTGACTTTATAAAGTCACTTTAAAATTAGACTTAGTAACTTTATCACTTAAAGTCACTTTCAAATTAGATTTAACTTTATAAAAATTATAAAGTTACTTTAGGAGAAAAATTAAATTCTTTTGGACACTTTTCCCTAGGCCAAAGATCAAAGCCTTAGGGAACCACCTGTCCTCTGGTACCAAATTTCAACACTCCCTCTTACCGAGGAAGGTGTTCCTCACCACACCCATCTTGTCTCTGAAGTAGACATGCTTGCCCCGTGGTAAGGCTTTGGTAAGAATATCTGCAACCTGCTCATCAGTGGAAATATACTCAAGCTTTACAGCTCCCTTCTGAACATGGTCTCTGATGAAATGATATCTGATCCCGATATGCTTTGACCTGTCATGAAATACTGGATTCTCCGTGAGTTTAATGCAACTCTGATTATCACAGTAAATCACTGAAGGTCTCAACGGCTGACCAAATAAGCCAAACAACATCTTGCGAAGCCAGATGGCCTCACAACTAGCTAGACTGGCTGCCATATACTCTGCTTCCGCTGAACTCAGTGCTACTGACTGCTGCTTCCGGCTGAACCATGACACTACTGCTGAACCCAACCCAAAACAACACCCTGAAGTGCTCTTCCTATCAGAAGCACAACCTGCCCAATCAGAATCAGTGTATCCTGCCAATCTCACTCCATCTCCCTGCCTGTAGTCCAGACCATAATCCACTGTCCCCTGCAAGTACCGCAAAATGTGTTTTGCAGCCACCCAGTGAACCTTCCTAGGCTCACACATAAACTGACTCATCGTGTTGACTGCAAAACAGATATCTGGTCTGGTGTTGACCAAATACATCAAGGAACCAATCAGCTGCCTGTACAATGTGGGATCCACCAACTCGGAATCCGAAGCATGAAGCTTCTTCCAGTTGGTGATCATCGGTGTCGACATGGGTCTACAATCCTCCATGTGGAATCTGCTAAGGATGTCCACAATATACTTCCCCTGCCCCAGGAAGAAATGCCCCTCCTCCTGCCACACCTCCAAACCCAAAAAGTAATGCATCAAGCCGATGTCCTTCATCTCAAACTCCGCTGCAAGATCTCTCTTGCAGTGCTCTATGAGTCTCTCTGCACCTGTAATGATCAAGTCATCCACATACAGCACCAGAATGAGAGGCTCCTCACCAATCACAATAAAGTAAAGGTTCGGATCTGCCTCACTCTTTGTGAAACCCATCCCCTGCAAGTATGCATCTATCCTGGAGTACCAAGCTCTGGGAGCTTGCTTCAGGCCATAAAGGGCCTTCTTCAATCTGCACACATGGGACTCCTTCCCATGCACCTCAAAGCCCTGTGGCTGCTCAATGTACACCTCCTCCTGTATGAAGCCATTGAGAAATGCGGTCTTCACATCCATCTGGTGGATCTTCCAACCCATCTCTGCTGCTATCGATATAATGGAGCGGATCGAAGTATATCGAGCCACGGGAGCGAAGGTCTCCTCATAATCAACTCCCTCTACCTGTGAGAACCCTCTAGCCACAAACCTTGCTTTGAATTTCTCAATGCTGCCATCTGCAGCATGCTTTACCTTGTAAAGCCATCTGGAAGTAACCACGGATTTGCCCTCAGGCCTCGGCACCACCTCCCAAACATCATTCTTCATGATAGAAGAATACTCCTCCTGCATGGCCTCTCTCCAGACCTGCTGGCTAGCTGCCTCCTCATAGCTAGAAGGCTCAGAGTCAAGGATGCTGGTAACCATCGCCATATAGCTACAAAATCTCTCAGGTGGTCTACTCTCTCTGACCGGCCTCTTCGGCTCAGCAACAGATGTGGCATCTCTCAAGGTGTCCTGAAGCCACTTGGGCTTCCTCTTCCCTGAGCATGCTTCTCCCATAGGAGAATGAAACTCCTCCTCCTCATCCCCATCAGTAGCCTGAACTCCTGACTGTCTGTCTGCTGTCCTCCTGCCTGCACCTGAACCTGTAGAAGCTGAGGTACCGTGTGAACTGTCCATCAGTGGACTCCCTAGTGAACTGCTCTGTGAACTGCTCTGTATGCTGCCCGGAGCACCACCCCTCTGGCTCGGCGAGCCACTGCTCACTGATGGACCTGACATCCTCATAGATGTACCTCCGGATCCTCCTGATCCCTGCCCACTGGATCCCTGCGACTGACTCAACTGCTGCTGAGGGTCTGGCTGATCCAGATACTCTAACTCCCGTGACCTCCTAAAGGCCCTGTCCTCCTCGAACTTCACATCCCGTCTGACAACAACTTTCCTCTGTGCAGGAATGTAAATCCGAAAGGCCTTTGAGGTCTCACTGTAGCCCACAAAGATACCCTTCTCTGCGGTGGGCTCTAGTTTGGTCCTCTCCTCCTTGGGTATATAGGAGTATGTAATGCATCCAAGGATATGAAGATGACCAAGATCAGGCTTCTTCCCAAAGAAAGCCTCCTCCGGAGTCATGTGCCCCAAGGCACGATGCGGACTCCTGTTCTGCAAGTAAACAGCTGTGTTGCAGGCCTCTGCCCACAAGAACAATGGCAACCCCTGATCATATAACATGGCTTTGGCAGCCCCTATGATGGATCTGTTCTTCCTCTCCGCAACCCCGTTCTGCTGGGGGTTGTAAGGAACAGTGAACTCCCTCCTAATGCCTGCCTCTGCACAATAGTCAACAAACTCTCCAAGGGTGTACTCTCCTCCATTGTCCGACCTCAGGGACTTGATCTTTCGACCTGTCTGAGTCTCCACAAGAGCTCTGAACTCCTGAAACCGCTTGAAGACCTCACTCTTGGTCTTCAAGAAATAAATCCAGGTCCTCCTGGAGTGATCATCAATGAATAAGACATAGTACTCATATCCACTCAAGGAAACATGAGACATCCGACCGCTCACATCGGAATGAATCAAATCAAGTATCCCCGTCGCTCTGCTGTCATTGCTGGGAAAAGGGGATTTGGCAAACTTGCCCATCGCACAACCTCTGCAAGTATCATGGTGATCAGTACTGAAATCTGGCACACCTGTAGTGATCTCCCGCAATGTCCTCAAGGCTCCATGAGACATGTGCCCCATCCTGCGGTGCCAAATCTCACATAGCTCAGAACTGCTAGCTCTGCTGTCGGTACTACAGCTCAATGCCAAAGGGGGCTGGAATGCAAACTTGTACACCTTTGCATGGCGTACACCTATCACTCTAGCTGAATCAGCTGGAGAGCCCCTGGGATACATCAACACCTGTCCTTCCCTGAACAGTACCTCATATCCTCTGTCCTCCAACGCTGAGACGGATATGAGGTTCTTCCTCATCCCTGGCACATAAAGAACCTCTGACACCTTCAAGGGAGGTTTGGACTCCCTCTGAAATGTCACTGTCCCCACCCCGACTGCTCTAACAACTCTGTCATCACCGAGTACTACCTCAATATCAGTGCCACTCTCTGAAAGCTCTGAGAAGTACTCCCGGACTCCTGTCATGTGACGTGAAGCCCCACTGTCCACATACCAGATACCTGTAGATGCTCCGCTAATCGAGGGAAAAGCATGCTCCCTCTGAACCTGTGTGGCAGGTGATCCTGCACTAGAGGACTCACATGTAGTGAACGCAAACTCCCGGTCAAAACGACCTGCAAAGTCCTCAATCTCAGCTGACGCTGCCACATCCTGGGTCTTCCCCTTCTTCTTCTTCTTCTCCGGACACACAACTGCATAGTGTCCCATCTTCTGACAATTCCAACACTTCACTTTGGAATAGTCCTTTTGTGAGTTACCCTGTTTACCTTTACCTTTGCCTTTGCCTCCACCACCGCTTGTGGAAGCCTGCTTCTTCCCTTTGCCTTTCTTGCCTCCTGCCACCAGTGCTACGTCCTCATCCTGCTCAACTGGCTTGGCTGCCCCAAGCTGTCCTTTCCTGATCTCTGTCTGTATACAATCATCCCAAAACCTCTCCCATGTGGGAAGGGTCTCACGTGCACAAACCCCATCAGCAAAGTTCAACCATGAACGGGGGAGGCCATTCACTGCAATACGCACCAACTCAGTGGATGGAATGGCCTCTCCAATCGCTGCCAACTCATCTCTCACATTGGTAATCTTTGTGAGATATCCAGCTGCACTATCATTCCCCATCTTAATGTTCTTCAGCTTCTCCTTCAGGACCATCTTCCGGTTCTCATTGGTACTCTGGTAGAGATTGGACAATGCTGTCCACATCTCATGGGCATTGCTCTTTCCTCTCACATGAGGAATGCAATGGTCTTTGATTCCGTCTAGAATCAGCCTCTTACCCTTGTTGTTCTTTCTATTATAAGCTGCCAACTGAGTAACATCAGTAGGCACAACAACAGGGTGCTGTGCTGTATGCACCATGATATCCCAGACTTCTGCCTCCTCAAAGATACTCTGCATTCTCTCCTTCCAAACGCTGTAATTTGTATGCCCATCCAACCTATCCTCCACCCTCAATCCCAATGACATCTTGCTGTCCTAAAACTGAAAAATAGCACTGCTGTGGTAAAGATAAAACTGCTGTTTATGAAAAATCAGCTTGCTGGAATTTTCTGAGTGAAAAAATCAGCAGCTGTATTTTTTTTCCTTTTGCTGTCCCAAACTGCCCTTCAGCGCTCAAGCTCCGATACCATGTAAAATTTTCTGTTTCCCACCCCGGTTTTCAGTTTCACCTTATTTCTCCCATATAGTTAAATGCCCATTCCCATAGCCATACATTTAACAGACTGAAAAAATAAATATTGCTGAAAACACAAATTCTGGAAATTTTTCAGAGTGCTGGAAATTGCAGAAATAAAAAATCAGCAATTAAAACAGCCATAAAAACACATTTAAACTCAGTGATTTTTGGTCAACTTGACCCTGGAAAAACCCCCTACAACTCTTGGGGAAAACCAGTTTGAGAGCTCTTCTTTATTTCTGGAAAATGCCTTTTACAGAGAAAATATTTTCAGCAAAAATATCAGCAAAACAGAAATTTTTCCAGCAAGCAAAACTTATCTGTTTTCAGCCCAAACGACAATCTGAAAACTGCTGGAAGAGCTGTACGGACCGTACGGATGTACGGACTGTACGGACTGTACGGACTTGTACGGACAGCCCTCGGGAAAAGTGCAGAAAATCGCCTCCTCGATATTCGTGCTGAAAAATAATTTTTTCACTGTTTTGCTCACTAAATCTGCCTTTTTCTGCTTGTTCTTTATGCTGTTCAGATTTGCTGAAATGCTGCCTTGGTGTGTGTGCCAAACTGCTGCCTCTTTCTCCTCCTTGTCCAGAAATCTCCCTTGCTCTCTTGCTCTCCTTCTCCCAATCTGCTCATGAAAGAATGAATGATCTTTTCCTCCTTTTCCTCCCTTAACCCAACCCTAAATGACTTTTGGGTGATCCCTAAATCCAATGGCTGAAATAGATTTAGATCAATGGCTGAGATTAAATGCTCATTTAAATCTCACTTTCTATTTTTTAATTCACCCCACTTTAATAAAGACCCACTTAGTCATTTATTTCCAAAGTCACTTTTCCTTTCTAATTTTTCATTGACTTTATAAAGTCACTTTAAAATTAGACTTAGTAACTTTATCACTTAAAGTCACTTTCAAATTAGATTTAACTTTATAAAAATTATAAAGTTACTTTAGGAGAAAAATTAAATTCTTTTGGACACTTTTCCCTAGGCCAAAGATCAAAGCCTTAGGGAACCACCTGTCCTCCGGTACCAAATTTCAACATTTAGTCCATCCAGTTGTTGTCTGTATACCTGTTGTTGTTGGCAGCTTTTCAAACAGGTACAAATGAAAGTTTTATGGAGCAGGTGTACTTCACATTTGTTTGAGCCACCTTGGATCAATGATCAAGGCAGAGAAGTTCAAACTACCTTTTGTGATCATCTAAGCAGGAGTTCTGCAGAAAGGCAAAGAAGAAGGCAACTCTTCCCAGGAAGACCAACCCGTCCAGAAGGGAAATGGTCAGAAACTTTGGTTTAGAGGCACTATGCAAGGCAAGTGTAGGGAGGTTGGAAGAAGATGGTGAGTCACTCTCATTTACTGTTCAGATCAGTATATCAGTCTTTTGGAGACCAAAAGTTCTTTTAGTGGGAAGGCGTGATCCAAAATTCATTTTGGATAGACTCCTAAGTCTAGTGGTCCTCATAGAGGAAAAATGAAAGTCCAAGGGAGTTCCTGGAAATAGCCCCATTGCAAAGATATTTTCCTTCTGAATCTACTGCAACTTGAATGGGCTAAAAGGGACTTAGGATGCAGAAGTTATCACATGCAGAAGATGCCTAGTTTCTTTGAAAAAAAGAGGCAAAAACCCCTAAAAATGGCAAAAAAACCCTTATAAGGGAAAATCGCATTGCATGAGGCAAAGAGGAGGACTTAAGGTTGGGCGGAAGGCACCCCCGATCAGCGACCTCCGATGATCAGATCGACGGGTTGGATCAGAGGTAGGCAGTGTATACCCAAGGCAAATGTCCCGCGCTGATGCGATGGTGCGATTGCCGAAATCGGCAGATCGACATTGACGGTGGCATGGGGCTTGAGGCGGGACCCTGCGTCGAGCGATACCGTGATCGCCGAAATCGACAGATTGCAATCGACGATGCCACGAGGCAAAGGCGGGACCCTGGGCCAAGCAATACCGCGATCGTCGATATCGGCGTCGGCGGATCGCGTCGACCCGGGTACACGCGATATATGCGATGCGATGAAAACGGACCCGAAAGGGTTTGCGAATGAAAACATATAATCTTTCAAATCCGGCTAAAGCCATTTTGACGGGATTTTGCAATGTTTAATGTATTTTTAAAATACAAAGGGGAAACCATGAAACATGGGCATTGCGACTTGCAATAGCGATTTCAGGCGAACCCGATGGAAAATAAGGCGGAGTTCATAATTTTTGAAGTCCGATAGACGCGTTTGGGCGGATTTTTACAGGCTTTCTGTGTATTTTCCTATGTAAGCAGAGAAATGATATCTTTGGGATTTTGATGCGCCAGTGGCCTTTTTCGTTGCAAAACAGGTGGCCATCATACCTTGGGACGTTAGCAATGATTGTTAAATGCTCCAGAAGGAAGATGAAGGGGCAGCGACCAGGAGCCAGAGAGCCTGAGAGGGAAAATGAACAGACAACACTGATTGGCTAAAAGCCACAGAATGACAGAAAAAGAAAATAATAAGCAGCGCTGAGATAGGAGCGCGAAAAAGCTAAGCCAAAGCAGGAAGCTAGGGCAATTGAGAGCAGAGAGAGCTCAATTGAGCAGAGGGAACGAAAACAAGCAACGCAGAAAGCAAAAGCTGAAGCGCAGAGCAGCCAAGGGAGTCACTTGGAGTTCAAGTGAAAAGCCAGAGAGCTGTAAATTGCAGAGAGCCAAAGAAGCCAGAGATGAAGAGCCAAAGCCAGAGCCAGAGCCAAGAGCTAGAGCCAAGAGCCAGAGCCAAGAGCTAGAGTGAGAGCCGAGAGCTTCAAGAGCCAGGGAGAGATGGTGTTTTGAGCCCATTGTTCCTGTGTAAAACAGTGGAGTTGAGCCAAGAGCTTGTAAAAGGACCTGCCATAATCCTAGAGAGCCTAGTCAAGTTGACTAGAGCTCAAGGAGACGTAGCCCAAGAGTTTTGGGTGAACTCCAAATTAAATTGCTGTCTTATGTGCTTGTTTTACTGCTGCATTATTTACTGTTGTATGTATTTATATATTAGTTTCAACACATTAATTTACAACACCTGAACAGTTTAAAACAAATACCAACGTACACCTTAATATCAAGCACTTATTATTTCCGCATTGGTTAATCAATAAGACTTGGGAATATTTAAAGCTTTGGAAGTATTTAAAGCTTTGGAAGTGAGAGAGGTTCTTGTAAGTTAGACAAGAAGCCTAAGTGCCCCATTTTCAGATCATGATTAGATGCCACTGGCCGCAAGAGAATAGGTGACTTCGTTTTGTTTCTCATCTTTCCAGGTCTTCTTGAGTGAGGGCAATATTAAGAGAATAGGTAGCTCACATGAACCACCACTGGACTCGGTGCATAGAGAAACCCTCTGAAATTACCCTTGCTGCCTTTTGAGACAATTCAGCCTTGTATCATATTCTTAGCACTTTGTTTTTCACTTTGATCATGTCAGATTTGTCATAGGACGTATGCCATGAACAAACCTTAGTCAACACGGCCTTCTTTCTTTGCTAACTCGACTTTCCAGAGCTTACAATATTGCTCTTCAATCCAACTTTGATAACATGTTGATCTTTCTAGGGCAAACAAGCTAGAACAATTTTCTTCAATAGATAACTACTTCTAATGATTAGTTAGCATCAATTACATATATAACATCTAATATCATTAACCAGTTCTATAGATGAAAATTTCAACCAATAATCATGAAAGAGCAGTAGAAAAATAACTATGAGACAATGAGACAAGGGACCTAGAAATTAGGCTTCAGGCTAGGGCAAAATCAACAAAGGGGAAACCTAGAAAGATTTCCTTATGAGAGAGAGAGTTCAAAGTTCATCAATACATCCAAAAACAAGACATTAAGCTAACATCTGACTAGAAACAAAAACTTCCAAGCCTCTCCTCGATCCTTTTGAAATTTCAATGCTCCTTACCTCTTTTTCTTTTGCTTGAACAAAGATAATCAAGACACAAGTCAATATGTCAAGTGAGGAGGCATAATACAAATACAAATTTTCTATTTCTTCATACAATGAAAATGCCGACCATGGCTACTCATATTCCAACAACTTTTGGGATATAGAGCTTATTTTGGTGATCTAGCATGTGTCGAGGAGTTGGACTATTCTGAGTGGAGTTCTCCTCTTACGTGCACACATGTTGAGGCATTGTTTGCTTGATGGGGCCATCCCCTTACTTCATATTGCTTGTTTGAAAGGCTAGCCCCTTTCTTCATGGATCTAGTGGAATGCTATGATGACTTGCAACATGGATTTATGCTAGATTAGTTCCTTATTTCATGGATATATGCATGTGTACATGTTTTGAGGGTTGTTACACCTTGGAGGACGAGTTTATTACACATTTACGAGGACACCCTTGAAGAATTCACTCTTTTGGGTTTGTCTTACATATCCGAAGGCTTTTAAACCATAGATGAAAAAGGGTGTCCTGTTCTTGGAGGCCTTATTGCACACTCTTTCATGCATTGATTGGATACGTATTTTGGGATATATTACCTTGATCATATGAGAGAGACATCTAGCTTGATGAGGAGACATATGGCAAAGCCATCATTTATTTTATGCATTTGTTGACTTGTCATATGAGTCATTTATGAGATATTGTTATTGTATTGTTTCTTTTGGAGAAAAGTATGGATCTAGAAGACTTCAAGCTTATTGTTTTATACCATTATTATTCTTGTAGAGATTAGTGGATCTAGGAAAATGATTAATATTTTATTGTAAAATGAGGAGCTAAGACCCTATTTAAAGAGTATCTCTCTCCATTTGTAGTCATGGTTGGATTTGTGGGAGAACTCCTCTTTTAAGCTTGATTGAATATATTTTGAGGGTTATTGGAAAGTTAAGGGTTTCTATACATGTGTGGGTTCGATTTCCATTCATTCAAATTTCATATTGCTAACTTTATTTGCTGGAAACATCTAATGATTCTGCTGCAATATGGACTTTAAGTTGGAAAGCCAGCTGTTAAGGAAGAAGGCTTAAACAAGGTTGTCTTTTTGCTTCTTGCTGTTTTCATTTCCAGATTGTAAGTGTTGTCGCGCGAATTGGCACGACAACGCTCGGACCGGGGGCTGTCACTCTGATCCCCGATCCCTCCGTTTAAGCCTGTCTCCCGCGGCTAAGGGGGGTAGACCCTGTGAGGTGATGAGACCAACTGTCGACCAGTTGGTTGGGAGACACGAGATACGATAATAAAAGCACTCGATGGATTTGATTAATTTAACAGACCAGTGCCTTAAGAGATTGTTATTAAAACAATTACTTGTTAGATGATATAAAAAGATGGACCATGAACCAGTAATCATCTATCATCAGCTAAAAACACAATGCTCTTAGAATGACAAAAAAAACGATATCCAGCAGCTAAAAATTTGAAAAGATGAATGCTTTAAATCACCACGAGAATCATAAACCATTAACCAGATATCAATTTCGCATCTCGGCTTGAAAACTTTAGATCTCAGCAATAAAGATATAACGTGAAAGCAACTGAAATCTGGCAAAAATAATTTTCCAAAATTTTAATATTTTTTCAAATATATATATATATATATTTTTTTTTTTGGTGATTTTCGATATTATGGAAATTAAAAGATCTAAAAAAAAAAAAAAATAAAATTTCTAAAAACTAAATTCTAATCATTAAAAATAAAACTAAAAATATATTTTTTCATTTTTTATTTTTTTATTCAAAAATCAAAAAAACTAAAACAAAAATTAAAATCTAATTAAAGCTAAACTAAACATTCATATGAAAGCCTAAATCTAAAATCTAAATCCTAAAGGTATATACATAAACATTAATTAAAAAATAAAACAAAATTTATAATCTACAGAAATAAACTAAAGTAAAACTAAATCTAAACAATTAACTATACAAACATAAACCTAAATATTAAAATCTATTGTAAATCATAAATCAAAACTATACAAAACTTTAACTAAACTAAAAATAAATTAAAATCTAATACAAATAAATCTACGCTAACTATGACTAACCAAGCCAAATCCGAAAAAAACAAAAAATATAAAAACGTAAACATATATCCTATGCATATATATCAAATAACCACAGCGTAAACCAAAATATTTGAGTTCACTGGTCTGCACATTAAACTCACGCAGACAGAAAAGGAAAACGACGCAGCTGATCGGAAAGGGAGCCAAGGAAACCTAGCCGTCGGAAAACAGAAAACGCATTACCATTTTATCAACACGCGTTTGCTGATCATTACGATATCCGTCAGCAGAAAACGAAAGCGAGTTAAGGACCACGGGCTCTTTACCTGGCTGCCGACGTAAATAACCACAGAACTCCAATACGCATTTGATTTTTATGAGGGTTTTGTGTGCTTTTGCAGGTTCATATGCGGCTTATGATGAGTTTCAGATGCGTGGAATGATTGATGGCGGCTCAGAAAACCCCAGCACGTGCTTCTGATTTAACCTATGCCTCCAAATTCACAACTGGATTCTTCAATACTATTTCATGCCAAACACATCGACGTTTTTCTTGCACAGTCGTTTTCAAAGGATCTGTTCACGCAGTAACTGGAACGATAAACCTCAGCTGATGAAGCGATTTGCCCAGAAAAACCACAGCGTATGCTTTCGGTTTCGGAATGATGCATGCTACGGCTTCGATTGCTGAGGGCTTTCCACCGTTTTTTGATCTCATGTAAATATTGACGATCTGGTTCCAGAAATGCTCTTCTACAGCTGAATCAAAATTGCTCTTGATGAAAACCCTGTATCTGAAAACACAAAAATACAAAACCCTAATGAAGTATGCCAGAAAGAAACTAAAAACCCTAGAACAGTTAATTAATGTACAGATTTCAGCCCCTACACAGCCAGATTTAACAATAAGAGCAGAAATATTTTCAATATATCAGAAATTTTGAACTTCACTGTGAACAGAAAAAGAATCTCTCAATGTAAAACAGAAAAGAAACTTTGAATGATTAACCCAGGGAACGATCAGCTGGGCTCTGCACAGAAAAGCCTGTGGGAGTCGGCTGGTTCAGCCTAGAACTTCCCCAAACGCCCACAATTTCCTTCAGAAAGGTTTTCAGCAATCCCAGAGAGTAACACCAGCATGATTTGGACCCCAAAGTCTTTTTATTAACCAGAAAATCAGATTACAAGAGAGCTTTCTCAGTACAGACTCACAGATCAGATGCCTTGAAATGACCCCCTAAGACCCTATATAAAGGAAATGATCCTAACGGCTAGTTCGAGTGATCCATGTAGAAATGATCTCGACCGTTGATGAGGATCAAGACATCTCTTGATCTCATCCGTCGATTTATTCACTTAAAATATTATTATTTTATTAGTTAGGGTTTTTGCTTCATTTATTAATTTTTTATTATTTTATTATTTTTATTCATTTTTTAATTTTTTAATTCATTTTAACATGGATCACTGAACTAAGCCTTCGGAAACATCACCTAGGACCTAGAACTTAGGACTCATGAGGGGATTTAAAACATTTCTCGACCCTCAGGACACATTACATCATGACTTTTACAAAAATACATCTTAAGGGACAAACCCATTTAATACAGACCCTCACAAAAACACCCAGTTCTGCGACACAACGATAATCTAGCAGATCAACACACTAGGATTCTCCTAAAGTTCTAATGACAAAATCAATCCCGGCTTTGGGGTCAGGTTTGAAGGAAAACTCTGCCGATCCGTGGATCGGTGAGACAAAAAACCTTCCGGGACGTAGATTATCATCAGAAAGTTAGGTCCACCTAGGCAAATTACATACATGACTCATGTCTGCTAAGATTATTTACATTTAATACATGCAGACTGGGTTTAAAATCAAAAAGATCAAGCTGCTGATGATGGCAGGATGGCACGGACATGCTGATCAGGTGCTGCTTCTTTCTGTCAAGAAAAACGGGGTGCACTGCATGGGTAGTTGACCAGTAGGGATCAACATCTGGCTCTACTTGGGGACACGTTGCTGCTTGCAGGAATGTGAGAATCCAGAATCTGCATCCATACAACACAAAAATAAGTAGCGTCCATCCAAAAATCAGCATATACGTTAAGCACAATAAAGATTAAAGCTCTTCATTTATTAACTATCTAAAACAGAAATGAAAATGCGGAAAAAACAAGGAGTATGGTTAGAAATACGATACAAAGGATGCCCTACGGCATCATATGTTTTCAATATAGTGTATACTGAGCATTTGCCTGC
Source organism: Pinus tabuliformis (assembly GCA_031772625.1). Classification (NCBI taxonomy): domain Eukaryota; kingdom Viridiplantae; phylum Streptophyta; class Pinopsida; order Pinales; family Pinaceae; genus Pinus; species Pinus tabuliformis. The sequence continues at coordinate 276,646,488 of CM062816.1, forward strand.
TTTCAGGCAAATCTGTCGGCTGCTTGTCGGATGTGCCATGTCCCATTTTGCATATGGTAGGACTCTTTCCTATCCGAAAATCAAGCTGCTCGCGGCCGTCTGATGCGTCAAATCTTCTTCTCGTTTTCTTCCTCTTGCGCTTTTTCTTTCTGGCAGGATGAATTACTGATGAGCTGGAACTTTCTGTCTCGAAACTATTAGATGAAGTACGCGTGATATGTCTCTCTTTAGCCTGCATCTGATCTTTATCATTCTTAAGTCCATCCTCGATCAACCATCTTTCAACTGAACTAATAACCTCCTCATAATAAGATGGATCTTGTTGCAACAAATTAGAAGGCTCCTGATCTATTGATGTTATCTGTTTTCTTTCATTTTCCAATTGCTGAAATTTTTGAACCTGTATTCTAATGGCATCCATCTGTCTAGAGTGTTCAACCTTTATAGCACTAATTTGTCTGGCATGATGTTCTTCCATGTCTTTTATTACTTTAACATTTTCTTCCTTTATGTTCATCAAGCAATGCTGCATGGAATTTATTTCTTCTTCATGATTCGCTTGCATGTTTCCAATTTCCGTTTCATGTTTAGTTTTCATGGCCTCAATTTCCTTAGCATGCTGATTTTGCGTGTCCTCAATCTCCTTATTACATTTTTCCAGATGGGTGTGTAAAGTTTTAACATCATTGATAAGATTAGTTTGGTTGCTTTCCAGATTTTTCACCAGCATCTTTAAATCTTGTATTATTTGCTTTTGCTCCTCCTTTTCATTGTCATTTATCCCTGATTTTTCACTATGATGATCTGCAATATTTCCGGTGGATGACACATTCTGACCTTGAAATCTTTCTTCAACAGCTGAATTACTTTCTTTCTGTTCAACAATTTTAGAAGTAGAAGGCAAGCTGTTTGGACTATCATATCTATCTTTAAAAGCATTGAGAATGTCTTGTAAAGAAGTGAAAAAATCATTAGGAAAGTTATTAAACCAATTCAAGGCATCACCCTCTAAAGAACGGACAAATAGACGCATCTTGAAATCTTCATTATTATATTGAGGAAATCTACAGTATAAGATCATTACACAAGTAAACATGTTTAAATGCCTTTTAACAGCGACCGAATCATCACCCGAGAACTTAAGTAATTTACCAATGGCCTCTTTCGGAAGATCATGGAGATTATCAGTAAAATGACATGGTTTAAATGAATAATCCATGATGAACAATAAGGGATCAGATGGATGATAGAACTAGCTCCTTGCTCAAGAAAATCAAAAGATGAAAGAAGTGGAGTCGCCACTTGAACAATAAAACTGATTCTAAGATCCAAGAAGTAACCAACAAACAGATATGCGGGAGGCTTCTTGTCTGGGAAAAAATAAAAAATGGAGTCGCCACCCAAACAAGAAACACACCGAAGAGATGCTGTTGATATGTGATGAAAAGATGCCAAAATATTGAATCTGCCAGCTCAAATGAGAGATGAGAAGATGAGAAGATGAATGTCGATGAAACTCCAGGAACAGAAAAACTCTGTCCCCGGCAACGGCGCCAGAAAATGTTGTCGCGCGAATTGGCACGACAACGCTCGGACCGGGGGCTGTCACTCTGATCCCCGATCCCTCCGTTTAAGCCTGTCTCCCGCGGCTAAGGGGGGTAGACCCTGTGAGGTGATGAGACCAACTGTCGACCAGTTGGTTGGGAGACACGAGATACGATAATAAAAGCACTCGATGGATTTGATTAATTTAACAGACCAGTGCCTTAAGAGATTGTTATTAAAACAATTACTTGTTAGATGATATAAAAAGATGGACCATGAACCAGTAATCATCTATCATCAGCTAAAAACACAATGCTCTTAGAATGAGAAAAAAAACGATATCCAGCAGCTAAAAATTTGAAAAGATGAATGCTTTAAATCACCACGAGAATCATAAACCATCAACCAGATATCAATTTCGCATCTCGGCTTGAAAACTTTAGATCTCAGCAATAAAGATATAACGTGAAAGCAACTGAAATCTAGCAAAAATAATTTTCCAAAATTTTAATATTTTTTCAATTTTTTTTTTTTTTTTTTGGTGATTTTCGATATTATGGAAATTAAAAAATCTAAAAAAAAATAAAAATAAAATTTCTAAAAACTAAATTCTAATCATTAAAAATAAAACTAAAAATATATTTTTTCATTTTTTTTTTTTTTATTCAAAAATCAAAAAAACTAAAACAAAAATTAAAATCTAATTAAAGCTAAACTAAACATTCATATGAAAGCCTAAATCTAAAATCTAAATCCTAAAGGTATATACATAAACATTAATTAAAAAATAAAACAAAATTTATAATCTACAGAAATAAACTAAAGTAAAACTAAATCTAAACAATTAACTATACAAACATAAACCTAAATATTAAAATCTATTGTAAATCATAAATCAAAACTATACAAAACTTTAACTAAACTAAAAATAAATTAAAATCTAATACAAATAAATCTACGCTAACTATGACTAACCAAGCCAAATCCGAAAAAAACAAAAAATATAAAAACGTAAACATATATCCTATGCATATATATCAAATAACCACAGCGTAAACCAAAATATTTGAGTTCACTGGTCTGCACATTAAACTCACGCAGACAGAAAAGGAAAACGATGCAGCTGATCGGAAAGGGAGCCAAGGAAACCTAGCCGTCGGAAAACAGAAAACGCATTACCATTTTATCAACACGCGTTTGCTGATCATTACGATATCCGTCAGCAGAAAACGAAAGCGAGTTAAGGACCACGGGCTCTTTACCTGGCTGCCGACGTAAATAACCACAGAACTCCAATACGCATTTGATTTTTCTGAGGGTTTTGTGTGCTTTTGCAGGTTCATATGCGGCTTATGATGAGTTTTAGAAGCGTGGAATGATTGATGGCGGCTCAGAAAACCCCAGCACGTGCTTCTGATTTAACCTATGCCTCCAAATTCACAACTGGATTCTTCAATACTATTTCATGCCAAACACATCGACGTTTTTCTTGCACAGTCGTTTTCAAAGGATCTGTTCACGCAGTAACTGGAACGATAAACCTCAGCTGATGAAGCGATTTGCCCAGAAAAACCATAGCGTATGCTTTCGGTTTCGGAATGATGCATGCTACGGCTTCGATTGCTGAGGGCTTTCCACCGTTTTTTGATCTCATGTAAATATTGACGATCTGGTTCCAGAAATGCTCTTCTACAGCTGACTCAAAATTTCTCTTGATGAAAACCCTGTATCTGAAAACACAAAAATACAAAACCCTAATGAAGTATGCCAGAAAGAAACTAAAAACCCTAGAACAGTTAATTAATGTACAGATTTCGGCCCCTACACAGCCAGATTTAACAATAAGAGCAGAAATATTTTCAATATATCAGAAATTTTGAACTTCACTGTGAACATAAAAAGAATCTCTCAATGTAAAACAGAAAAGAAACTTTGAATGATTAACCCAGGGAACGATCAGCTGGGCTCTGCACAGAAAAGCCTGTGGGAGTCAGCTGGTTCAGCCTAGAACTTCCCCAAACGCCCACAATTTCCTTCAGAAAGGTTTTCAGCAATCCCAGAGAGTAACACCAGCACGATTTGGACCCCAAAGTCTTTTTATTAACCAGAAAATCAGATTACAAGAGAGCTTTCTCAGTACAGACTCACAGATCAGATGCCTTGAAATGACCCCCTAAGACCCTATATAAAGGAAATGATCCTAACGGCTAGTTCGAGTGATCCATGTAGAAATGATCTCGACCGTTGATGAGGATCAAGACATCTCTTGATCTCATCCGTCGATTTATTCACTTAAAATATTATTATTTTATTAGTTAGGGTTTTTGCTTCATTTATTAATTTTTTATTATTTTATTATTTTTATTCATTTTTTAATTTTTTAATTCATTTTAACATGGATCACTGAACTAAGCCTTCGGAAACATCACCTAGGACCTAGAACTTAGGACTCATGAGGGGATTTAAAACATTTCTCGACCCTCAGGACACATTACATCATGACTTTTACAAAAATACATCTTAAGGGACAAACCCATTTAATACAGACCCTCACAAAAACACCCAGTTCTGCGACACAACGATAATCTAGCAGATCAACACACTAGGATTCTCCTAAAGTTCTAATGACAAAATCAATCCCGGCTTTGGGGTCAGGTTTGAAGGAAAACTCTGCCGATCCGTGGATCGGTGAGACAAAAAACCTTCCGGGACGTAGATTATCATCAGAAAGTTAGGTCCACCTAGGCAAATTACATACATGACTCATGTCTGCTAAGATTATTTACATTTAATACATGCAGACTGGGTTTAAAATCAAAAAGATCAAGCTGCTGATGATGGCAGGATGGCACGGACATGCTGATCAGGTGCTGCTTCTTTCTGTCAAGAAAAACGGGGTGCACTGCATGGGTAGTTGACCAGTAGGGATCAACAGTAAGTATTTTGATTTGTAATTCATGGAAGAGTTTCTTGAATGAAATCACTGTTTATTTGCTAGCATGTGCATGACTACAGCACCTTTGTAAGGGCTTACAAACCTTGATTTCCAACAATAATCCATGGGTGAGATTTTGCATGCAAAGGTGACACATTTCACTAGCCCCATTCACTTGATTTTGACCCTTTTGAATCCCTTTTTGACTTCATTTGCCCAATCTGGATAAACTCTAGTCTCAATCCTCCATCACATTACTTTCCTCTGTCACAACATACGTTTTACTCAGACAACATATCACATTTAGCCTTTGTTGTCTATGTCTCAGTAATCCTATTCTAGCTGCACACCCCTTTTACTAAAGGAGAGCCAGTCTAAGGCAAGATGAAGGTTTTTGTGGTGACATTGGCATCCTTCTTTAGTTGCCCATTGTCTAGCACTGATCTCGGACTTTGGATCTCAAGTGCTAGTTTGAATAGTAACATGAACCATGCATTTTCAAGGGGGTAATACCCCATTGTGCAGCTTAGTTCATAAGCAGTAATATCTGTCTTCAATCCCATAGTATGTGGACTGTCCAAAGATGAAGTGTTGAACCATCTTACTTCCAGGGAGTAAACTCAGTGAATTTGTTGCTATCTAGGAGCAGTGATGCTTTTCCTAGATTTTTAGATGATTTCAACATACTTTTATCCACTCTTAGAGAAATGTTAGATTGTATGACCAATGTCATTGATAGTAGATTAAAATTTCAAATTAATGAGAAAATCAATGGGGCAAAGGAGGAAAACGATTGTGGGAATTTGTTTAGGAAAGCATTGCTTCCTTACTAGTATAGCTGTGAATTGCTATTTTGTTCCTAACAGGTTTTGATTGATTTAAAAGCGACAATTAATATGGTTAAGCTGCCTTCAACATAGGCTGCATATATCTTAGGAGTATCTATGGCAAATTTATTTTTCTCATTTTGTAGGGTTGTTTTTATCATATACGTTGTAGTTACAGTGCGTAGCGTATTTTATCCTTGGTTTAAACTTTAAAGTATCATTTAATCAGTTAACCTGTTTTTGATTTTGAAGTGAGCTTCAGAGATGCTCATATCTTCATATTATGACAGATACTTCAAGGTGGTTACTACAACAGAAAACTACAGCCATGTGATGTCCAAGTTCCGTGAGGAAGGAATTCCTTTTGAAACAGATGGTGGGTTTGAATATTTACCCATTACAACTGTCGAGGTATTTTTCTGTTTACCGTTTTTTGATCCAGTTTTATTATTGCTTCAACCTTTTTGTCCAGATTTTACGTCTACGGTCTACTTCAAAATTTTATAAACTAGAGTGAAGACTTTTCCATATGAGCAAAAAACTAACTTGTCAAATTAGAGATGAGACAGTTTTATTTCCACAGATATTGCTTGTTTGGTAATATCAGTAGATGTTCTGTTGGAATGCAGTGCTTAATGGTGTCAAGCAATTAAGCTCTTTGTTTCTGGAAATTCAGAGTTGCTTTATTGAACCCCATTTTTATGTTTCAACTTTATCTGCTAACTTAGCCTCATGAACAAGTAGTCTGATGATGGGTGCATATTCTCGCATCGAATAATCAAATATGACCTTGCCTAGTTTCAAGAAAAAATTAACACTATATGTTAGGATTATTGTCCCCCTAGATAAAACAAACAAAGGCTGGTTTTCTTGAGTAGTGGGCTTTCACATTCTAAAGGAAGTGAAATAGTCTTGGAGAAAAATCACACCTTGGAAGGTTAACTTAAATGACACTGGAATTTGTGATGTTAGGTCCTTTTATGCCCTTTTCTTACTTTAATGATGCCCCTAATTAGGTTTGTAGAATCCATACATGTCCACCTTCAACTACCTCATGTCATCTGGAAGTGCATACTTATTTGTAGATTTCTGACAGCTTAGATACGTGTAGATTAAAGTGACTAGAAGTAGGCGTTACCAAATGGTAAAAGGTCAGATTGTAATGGGCATGTAGATGTTAAACATAGGCATTATAAAGTCACTTTGACTTTAGGTTATTTTTATGCTTTATTTCACCTTAGTGTGTTTCTCAATCTATCCCACATTCATGAGGTGGATTGGTTGGAATAGCTTGTAACCTTTTATAAGAAAGCTTTCGCTTTCATTTTAATCAACACAATCTTGATTTTCTTTATGTCTGTGTTATCATGATACGGTATTAGAGCCTAGGAGTCTCAAAGCCATATCAAGAGTCTCAGTGGTGAGTGGATAAGGACTTCCATTCTAGTGTGCAGGTTTGAGGAAGTGTAGAAGTGCAACATAAGAGATCCAAATCAGCCAAGGAGATCAAGGGGAGATCTGGGGCTGTAATTTTCTTCAGTTGGGCCATTATCCTAGGATGAGAGCCTAAGTAGGTTCTGTTGAATTGTATTGTCATCGATGTCAATGTCGGTCCTTGAACTCTCATAATATTCATCTAAGTTTGCATTGATTGGAACCTCCCAATGACAAGAAGCCCTGTACTTGTTGAGGAAAAAAGATGCAGAGGACAATGATATTGATCACAAGACCATCATCATTTGTTTCTCCTTGTCGTATTGATTCCAACGGTATATGGCATGCCTTGTGGTTCATCTCGGTTTCAGAGATATGCTCGATCAAAGATTGAAGACCCCTTCTTGTGGACAAAGTCCGCAAAATGAGATGATGTGGCAGCTCATCATTGGCTAAAAAATTGCTCAAATCATGAGGTCAAGAAGGACTTTTTATTGAAGGATTTAATTAAATATTTTGAGATCAAAATTTTTTTTATTAAGTACAGAAGTATTCAAAAATAAATTAAAGTTGGTCCTAAAATCGTGTGGGTTTTTGGGCTCCATAATAAAATTCAAAATTTCAATTTCAAATCTGTTGGAAATATAGTAGCCATGGTCGGTATTTTCATCATGTGAAGAAATAGAAATTTATATTATACCTCCTAAATTGCTCAAGTCAGCTGGGCCCCTTGGAGGCACCCTTTTGACCCCTTTGGAAGACTATAAATAAGAGACCTCTCCTTCTCATTTGGCACATCAACGTGTGACTTGATTATCTCTGTTACATTGAAGGAAGAAGAAGAAAGGGGGGCCGAAATTTTAGAAGAAAGGAGGAAAGGCTTGGCAACTCTTGTTTTTGGTTAGATGTTATTTTGATGTCTTGTTTTTGGATGTGTTGATGAACTTTGAACTCTCTCTCTCTCTCTCATAAGGAAAGATTTATGGGTTTTCCCCTTGTGGGTTTTTCCTTGGCCTCAGGGATAATTTCTGTCTCTTTTCCAGGGTTGCGGGGGAGCGGATCCCTCCCCCTTTGAATCGCTCCCAGAGCACGCTTCGAGTGGGAGCGAATTGGGAGCAACCTGGGAGCACGCTCCCGCAAAAAAAAAATTCACTCCTTGGTTTTTTAACAATTTTTTGTTACAAAGATGTTCCAAACACAATTTTTTTTCAAAGAAACAATAGTTTTTTAGTAGGGCAGCCTAATATTGAAGCTTATGTCCCTAGTATTGATATGCAATTTATGGTAATGTTAAATTCTTAAAGTAAAAGTGACATTCTCCTTTATCTTTCATTTTCATTCTTTTACTTAAATTTTTAAAATTACCATGAAATGACTCAGGATGTTTGAGAGTGGTTCTGACCTCATTGGATTTTATATGGAGAAAGTAGAATTTAGATCTCACTCAAAATCCAACAGACTTGTCAATTTTTTAGGATTTCAGGATTGGGGGGATTGCAATGTTTCCGTTGGATTTTGTCATGTACTAGGGTGTGGGACTTGTATTTAATCAAGAACACCAAGCCCTCTATGTACCTTGATGTTAGTGACATTGGTTGTCGAACTCCTCTATCACTAAAATGTACCCATCACTCAAACAAAATCTTGACTTGACATGCTACATTTTTTCTATCTTATGTTAATTGCTTAGAGGGTGATATTAATGACAAAGATCCAAAGATAGGCAATGATTTTGATGATATGTAGCTATTTGTTGTAGCATGATGTTTTTGGATACTAGAGGCCATCTAGATTCTAGAGCCTATTTGTTGATGTATTTTCGGTTCAAAGATGGATTGTACTCGATGCTATTTTTGTTATGTGCACCCATACATGTTATATAAATGAGAACTTGTAACTTGTGGACGTGGTTGAGAAGATTATAACTTCTAGATGATTGATGTTATATGGTTTAATCCATGCTTCTATGCTTTTCTATATCTAATTCATCATTCTACATGCTTTTGTTGACATACATGCATCAAAATATATAAAAATTAGCTCCTGATTCACTCCAAACCCGAGAGCTTTTGAAAATGTCGCTCCCTGCTCCCTCTTCCGCTCCCCGCTTCTGCTCCCGCTCCCAAGTAACCTTGCTCTTGTCTCATTTTCTCATGCAGTGTTAATAATATCATCAATATTCGAAAATATCGCGATATTTTCGACAAAACAAGATATCGTCGAGTAAATATCATGATATTTTCCACTTTGAAAATATTGTGATATTTCCGAAATATTGGAAAAATATCACGCAACAATCGAATTTATCGCTGGGCAAGCTGGGCTACGACTACAAAGCCAAAATTTTGACTTTTATTTGCTCATTTTGCTTTGTTAGTCTTGGAGAAGGAAGGGGAAGAGCTTTGTGGTGGTTTTCAAGGAGGGATTGAGGATCAAACAACCATTATCATCACCAACCAATTTTTTTTTGTGGATCAAATTCAGGAACAGTGAGTCAAACTTCATTTCTTCTAGTAATAGGTATGTTCTTAAAAACCCCTATGCTAATCATTTTTTTCATAGATTTAGGGTTATGCTTGCTTGCCTCTTTGCCTACCAACATTTTTCTTCTTTCGTTTTTTCCCATTTGCTATGATTTTCATGCCCATGAGCTAATGCAAGGGTTTTCTCCATATTTGGACAGTAATCTTCATTTTTTTTTAACTTTCTTATCTTATTGCCATTTTTCATTGCAAATAATGTAGTATTTTATTTATTTATTTATTTTTTAAATGAGGTGGATGTTATTTTTTTTTGTATGGGGCTTTAATGCCAATTTTTTGTTTTTTTGGTGCCCTAGGTTTTAATTAATCCTCTACAAATATGCCAAAGCCCTTGGACCCATTTTGGGAGTATGGGGAACCTGATGGTGGGACAAATCAGACATATGTAACATGCAAATTGTGTGGGGACAAGATGACAGGAGGGGTTATGCGATTGAAATAGCATTTGGCTAGACTCCCTGGACATGATGTTGGGCTTTTTACGGAATCTAGTGTGAAGCTTATACAAAATGCTCTGGAAGTAATTGATGAAAAAGACAAAAATAAAGAAGAGGTATAAAGAAATAGCGCTGAATGTGCAGGTATATCTTTCGGGATATCCTTTTCTGATTTTGAGGCTGAGGGTAGTGGGAGGGGCTCCACAGTGTCACCTGCTAGTGCTAATGTTACTGGGAGTGGCAGGTCATCCTTTTTTGTTCCACGAACTGGACATGGAGCACAACCTTCCATAAAACCAGTTGTTAAAAAAAAGAGAAGCAAGAAGCAGATAGAGTTATGGGGAGGTGTCTTTTCTGAAGCAACTTACCTCTCAACATCACCAAAAACAATCCATTTTGGCAGCCAATATGTGATGCTATTTCTATTGTGTGCCCAGGGTACAAAAGTGCTACATATGAGGAGTTGCGTGGGCCAATCCTTCAAGCAGAAAAGTAGGACGTCAACTCTCTATTGGCGGAGTTGAAACATACATGGGAGGTGTTTGGATGCATAGTGATGTCTGATGGTTGCATAGATAAGAAGGGTACCCCTTCTAAATTTCTTGGTACATTGTCCCAAAGGTACCATGTTTATTAAACGAGTGGATACGTCAATGCATATAAAATATGCAACATTGATACGTGAGTTGTTAGATGGGTTCATCCGAGAGATTGGTGTGCAAAATGTGGTGCAAGTCTTAACAAATAATGAAGCTAATTATATGGCTGCTAGCAGGATACTTATGGAGAGGCATCACACATTATTTTTGACTCCATGTGCAACACATTGTATCGATTTGCTACTTGAGGATATGGGGAAACTCTCCTTCATCAAGGAGGTGATTGATATGGCTAGGAGCATCCCCAAGTTTATATATAACCATGCTTTTGTTCTTAGCCTCATGAGGAGATACACTAGAAACAAGGAGTTGCAGCATCTTGCAATCACACGTTTTGCCACCAACTTTATTACTCTTCAGTCTTTTCTTCAATGCCAGTTTGAGTTGAAGCAAATGTTTGTTTCTGATGAGTGGCGTGATTGTAGATACAATAGGAGACAAGATGGGAGAGCCATTGCAAAAATGGTGTACACTGACACATTTTGGCAAGGAGTAGAAGAAGTGTGCTCAGTTAGTGAACCTATAGTAAAGGTTCTGAGATTGGTATGCAGAGAAGCCTTTAATGGCTTATTTGTATGAGGCCATGGATAGGGCCAAGGAGTCCATTCGTGTTTTTATGCAGTTTTGCTGGGCTTAGTAGACAGATAATGTTATGGGATGCAATTGATAGTCGGTGGACAAGGATGTTTCATCGACCCATTCATGCAGCAACACTCTTCCTCAACCTCACATTTTTATACGAATGCGACTTTGATTTTGATGGTGAGGTGATGGAAGGGCTCCATTCTTGTATTCATAGGATGGTACCTGGTCTTGAGCTTCGTAGCAAAATCAATCGCGATATACAGTTTTATCGGGATTGTGTTGGCCTATTTGGCTTTGATGATGCTATTTGGGAAAAGACCCTCTTCATGCCACGCAAGTGACAAGTCATCACTCATTAGAAATTTACTTATTTATAATTCTAGATTTTTTAAATTCAATTATGTTTTAAGTTTTTTCTTTATTTTGTTGTAGATATTTGGTGGCGAAGCTATGGTGCAAGGGCACCAAATTTGTAGAAATTGGCCATAAGAAACCTGAGTCAAACCTGTAGCTCTTTAGGGTTTGAGCGCAATTGGAGTGTATTTGAGAAAATACACTCAAAAAAGCGCAACAAGTATAACTTTGAGCTTCAACCTTTAGTTGAGCAATTACATTTATTGTAATTTTAATTAATGACCCTCAAGTGTCAAGAGTCAAGACTCATTAGTTTTATTGTAATTTTAATTAATGACCCTCAAGTGTCAAGAGTCAAGACTCATTAGTTTTATTGAAATTTTAATTTATGACCCTCAAGTGTCAAGAATCAAGACTCATTAGTTTTTTTTACACTCTTACAGGTGGGAGTTCTTATGCCTCAATGATTTAGTGTATGTGCATTACAATCGCTGACTTCGAGTAAAGCAAATAGAGAAACCAATGGATCCATATGCCATTTCCTTAGACAATATTGATGTATTATCTTAGTGGAGTGTGGAGTCTGAGGTGCCCATCTTGGAGGAGTCACGTACATGGTTAGACGAGGAACCATTAGTATAGGTGTAGCAAGAGGAGGATTCGGGAGGGGAGCAGGAGGAAGAGGAGGAGGAGGAGGAGGAGACTGTGGGAGCATCAACATCAATACCATTTTCTATAGATATAGGAGAACGCAACTCCAATCCCAACAACCATTATTTGACATTAGGTGCAGGGTCAGGGCCTTCTACTGCTAGGGGTAGGCCTGACAAACAACCTGTCATGTTTTCCCATAAAAGGGGGATAGGGCACTGATTTCAGATAGCTAGCTGCTAGTTTTATTTGTTTTGCTACATATAACTCATGATGATGAGATACTTTTATATATGTGATGTTATTTTGTATTGGTTCTCCACATTTGAGTCCTTGATTGGACAATTATCAGGGATCAATAGGATTTGGTATCTACATCGCCTTTGATGTATCATTTTTACGTTTCATCCACTACATCTTATATATCAGTGCTTTCTTCATATTTATGTGCCAATGTGTTTACTTCGTGTTGTTATTGCTTTATATGTTTAAAAATCCGAAAAAATTGAATATATTATGCTTTTTTAATGTTTGTCGATATTTTATGATATTTTTTTTTTTAGTATGGGGGATTTACGCAGTGCATTATATTAGATATCATTTTTGGGATTCAACTGCGTTAAGTAAGTCATTCAAACGTATGACCATTTCCATGAGAGGTAGTCGTAACTGACTAATTTCTCATGATTTTTGAATAGTTCACTTAGCACTCATTGCATCGGGTGATGCTCACAGGGGTGAAGGAGTGGGATTGAAACTAGTGAAATGTGGAGAACGAATCACATAGCATCAATCATCACTTCCGGGGCTTGCACCCGGTAACCAGGACTTCCCAGGAGGTCACCCATCCCAGAACTCCTCTGGCTCAAGCGCGCTTAACTGTGGAGTTTTTCCCCACAATCAAGCCCACTTAGCTTGCTACCCCATTTGCAAAACCTTAGCAAGTATTGTGCCTCATGAACCATTCAAGTAGAGATCCCTTGACTCTTTTTGAATTTAAGTATGGGGGATTTACGCAGTGCATTATATTAGATATCATTTTTGGGATTCAACTGCGTTAAGTAAGTCATTCAAACGTATGACCATTTCCATGAGAGGTAGTCGTAACTGACTAATTTCTCATGATTTTTGAATAGTTCACTTAGCACTCATTGCATCGGGTGATGCTCACAGGGGTGAAGAAGTGGGATTGAAACTAGTGAAATGTGGAGAACGAATCACATAGCATCAATCATCACTTCCGGGGCTTGCACCCGGTAACCAGGACTTCCCAGGAGGTCACCCATCCCAGAACTCCTCTGGCTCAAGCGCGCTTGACTGTGGAGTTTTTCCCCACAATCAAGCCCACTTAGCTTGCTACCCCATTTGCAAAACCTTAGCAAGTATTGTGCCTCATGAACCATTCAAGTAGAGATCCCTTGACTCTTTTTGAATTTAAGTATGGGGGATTTACGCAGTGCATTATATTAGATATCATTTTTGGGATTCAACTGCGTTAAGTAAGTCATTCAAACGTATGACCATTTCCATGAGAGGTAGTCGTAACTGACTAATTTCTCATGATTTTTGAATAGTTCACTTAGCACTCATTGCATCGGGTGATGCTCACAGGGGTGAAGAAGTGGGACTCATGAACCATTCAAGTAGAGATCCCTTGACTCTTTTTGAATTTAAGTATGGGGGATTTACGCAGTGCATTATATTAGATATCATTTTTGGGATTCAACTGCGTTAAGTAAGTCATTCAAACGTATGACCATTTCCATGAGAGGTGGTCGTAACTGACTAATTTCTCATGATTTTTGAATAGTTCACTTAGCACTCATTGCATCGGGTGATGCTCACAGGGGTGAAGAAGTGGGACTCATGAACCATTCAAGTAGAGATCCCTTGACTCTTTTTGAATTTAAGTATGGGGGATTTACGCAGTGCATTATATTAGATATCATTTTTGGGATTCAACTGCGTTAAGTAAGTCATTCAAACGTATGACCATTTCCATGAGAGGTAGTCGTAACTGACTAATTTCTCATGATTTTTGAATAGTTCACTTAGCACTCATTGCATCGGGTGATGCTCACAGGGGTGAAGAAGTGGGACTCATGAACCATTCAAGTAGAGATCCCTTGACTCTTTTTGAATTTAAGTATGGGGGATTTACGCAGTGCATTATATTAGATATCATTTTTGGGATTCAACTGCGTTAAGTAAGTCATTCAAACGTATGACCATTTCCATGAGAGGTAGTCGTAACTGACTAATTTCTCATGAGTCCCACTTCTTCACCCCTGTGAGCATCACCCGATGCAATGAGTGCTAAGTGAACTATTCAAAAATCATGAGAAATTAGTCAGTTACGACTACCTCTCATGGAAATGGTCATACGTTTGAATGACTTACTTAACGCAGTTGAATCCCAAAAATGATATTTATGATATTTTGCCGATATTTTCGCCAATTTTGCCGAAAAGATGTTTTCAGGACCCTTGCCGATATTTTGCCGATGCTGATGTTTTCAACACTGATCTCATAGTTATTTTTCTACTACATTTTCATGTTTATTGGTTGAAATTTTCTTTTGTATAACTGCTTAATGATATTGGATTTTAGATATGTAATTAATGCTAATTGATCATTGGAAGTAGTTATCTGTTGAAGAAAATTATTCTAGCTTGTTTTCCCTAGAAATATCAACATGGTATCAGAGGCATTTGAAGAGAGTTTTGGGAAGAAGACACCTTGAATTATCATCCAAGGCTTATGCGAAATCTCGGGCTCAAATTCCTATGGCTTTATATTATGGCCGAAGTCCCCGAGGCACATTACTCTATGGATATGCGAGTTACTAAGGATCAAAAATCTGTGTTATGCAAGCTCTGTGATATCTTTATGTGAACTTTGTGGATCCTCTTATGCGAAGCTCTACGAGGATGATTACAAGGGCTAAAGCTGGCTTCGTTTAAAAGGGCGACTATGGATCAAGTCCAAGGTTTGCTACTCCTTGTTCGAACTAGGATTCACAGAGCTGCTTTTGGATTGAGAGTCAACTTTGTCTAAGTTTTTCTTGCCATCTGAAGCTTGCCTCTAGGTCGAGTCCTATAGGGATACTCTGACCCTTCCATTTTATGATTCATAGTCACTGGTTCGAGTTTGGGTACACTACAGGCTTGTGATTAGGCCGAGATCAGAGGTTTTCTCCTAGCCAAGCGTCCTTCGAAGTTTCAGGTCTGGAGTTCGAGCTTCAGAAGGTCTGTCATCCGAGCTCTTTGGACTGGGGTTTGTTCAAAAGAAATTCTAAAATTG
This sequence comes from Pinus tabuliformis, assembly GCA_031772625.1. Lineage (NCBI taxonomy): Eukaryota > Viridiplantae > Streptophyta > Pinopsida > Pinales > Pinaceae > Pinus > Pinus tabuliformis. Next base: position 276,661,761 of record CM062816.1, read on the forward strand.
AAGCATGATTCGAATTATGGTGGTTAAGATCTGTCTCTGTGGTGATGTTTGAGTTACCTCTGAGCAAAATTATCTTTTCGATCAAGGCCGAATAGAAGGGTAAATCAACTATCCTCTTGCAAACCTAGGTCATCTAGTTTATGTGGAAAATGGCGGACCTAGGGTACCTATTTTTCTATGGAAACCTTGCGGAGTTTAGGTATTTTATCCCTGTAGAAAGAGTGCGAAATCTAAGGTGCATTACACTATGAAATGACAAGTATGAACTATGGAACTATGTGAAGTCTGAGGAGGCATCCAACTTTCCTTTATTCATCCGAACTTTTTGAGTACTCCGAGCTATGGAGAGGAGATTTGAGCATTACTCTTTCCTTTATCGCAGGCATTCGAGTTTTTACTCTATGTTGAGACCCAAGAAACCCAAGCTTCTTTTCTCTGTGAAAATTTCAGCGAAAACGTTTTCTTAACCATCTATGGAATAAGGTTTGTATGTTTCCCTTCTCTGATCTAGGACTATAGGGACAGTCCGAGCTATGAATCTGTGGAACAAAGCCCGAGCTCATTATGTTCTTGATAAAAATTTTGGGTTGAACCTGTTACCGCTCAATCTAGTAAGGGCCCTAAGGGACAACTACTAGACCAAATGGAAACAACAGGACAAGGACTAGGAAATCACTTGAATGATAGGATCAATGGAAAGGTATAACGTGATTTCAAAGGCCCATTCGATGGAGAGGCTCTGTTAATGGTTCAAGTGCTTAAAGAAAAGCTGAAAGGCTCCCCAATAAAGACCTATGAAGAATGGCCTCGGGCTTAGGAATATTCAATAATGATGAATGGCTAAGATCAGAACTTCTAAAATCTATCACTTGTGATTGATGTGTTTATAGTATAAACTTTATACTAGGATTCAAAGTGAGGCAAGGATGGCTCATTCAATGGAAAGATTCAATTAAAGTGTGAGCTTTGGGAGAAGCTAGGGTGACTTTCTAGGAAAAACGCCTTGAGAGAAATACTACAAGAGACCAAGGGTTGAGAGATATACCGTGGTAAAGCCTCATCCGATGATCACCTATAGTTAAGAGGAAAGGTTTTGAGTGATGAACTACAAAGAGAAAACGTTCAAGAAATCCCCAACTCGAAGTAGCTTCAAGGGTTCCCTCTTGGTGTGATAGCTAGGGCATCAATTTACTTGAAATTTCGCTGTTGGAATTCGTTCCTAACTGCAGGATGCCTAGAGGAGACATAAATGAAGAAACTTGTCTGGACAAAATCCTAGAATTCCTCCTCCCTAAAATTTCGTACCAAGTCCTAGAAAATCTCCTTATCCTTAGAGGACGAAGAAAAGAGGTGAAAGAATGATATTTCGTTAAGTTAATGTGATCTCCAAGGATCTAGGATTAGTGCCTAGCTTTTGGGAAGATTGGAGTCGAAATGATCAAGATTTAGGAACTTCGCTTTTCAAGGAGGCTTAAAGAAGCAACTACGCTCTCTGTGGATGCAACTTGATAGCAGCTTTAGAATTTTATACTTTGATATGCAAGATTTGATGGAGTTTCAAGGTAAAAGGTGCACAACCTACCTCTAGGAAAAATTGTTCTTCTTGCCAAGATGAATAACATATGCAACGATCCAAGATTACAAGTGTTTCATAAATTCACATTGATTTTTAGGGCACAAGTAAAATTATGACATAGCATTCCACACATTAGAGATGAAACATTATTAAATTCGCATGAAAAGTGCACTTACATGACAAAAATAGTATATCCATCCATAAACTTGCCAAATAGAAGCTCAAAGAGAGATATCGAAAATATTCCACACATCAAAATGCATTTAGTCATCCAAATCATTCCACAAATTGCATGTCTGAAATATTTAGAAATATATATGCCAAATCCAAGTGATGATGAATGAGAGAGAACACCTCTCTTATATTTATACAATCCTCTAAGGGGTTTGAATTGCCTAATTTAGCTTAATGCTGCCCTTCTAATAAAATAATGCACAAAATGTTGAAATATGTAACTAGGTTCGGTCTTCATAATGGCATATGTAATGTTGATTTTATGTATTCAATGAAAAGAGAAAAATAAATTTATTATTATTGTTCTTGAGGCATGGGTTTCATGCTCAAGGGAAATTTATTTTAGGTCAAGCTCCCATTGAGAGCTTCTAGGATTTGTCATTGAGTCTATAAAGTCAAAAGAGTCATTGTCATGTATGAATAACCCTTCTTGGGCATGTTACATATTGTAAGAAAAATTATTTGAGTAAAAAAAAAAGTCAAATACCCCTCCAAGACCTTGTCAAATGCAAAGGATCAAGTCGGCCTACTAAGGAGCAGTCAACCTCTCTAGAAGGTGAAGTCGACCTATTTGAGGGCTCAAGAAGGACTATATAAAGAGGAACTCGACCTCACTCAAGCATTGAAGAAGTTTGATCTAAAGAAGAAGAGAAGCCTAATACCTAGCGAAGGAGAGAGGAAGAAGAGCAAGATAATTTTTGATATGTTTTGGGCTAAATCTCATTCACACGTGCAAAGATTAGGGCATCATTCTACTGCAATAGAAGCCGAAATTACTATCTCTCAAAAGAAGCCGAAGTTTGGATCAAGGAAGGTCAATTTGACAAGCCAAATAGTCAAGAAGAGTGTAATTTTCCCAATTAAATTAATTTGGCTAAGATGAATTTCTATTTTTGCAATTGGGTGTTGGGAAATATTTTAGCATGTAAACTTAGGAAAAGTGATTGGAGGGAGTCGCCACTTAATTTTTGGAGAGATTAGAGAAAAAGGAAAGATTAAATTGGTAGTGGGATGTGGGGGCCACCCAAAAGGGGAATTCAAACCCCTTAGGAAAATCAAATTGCTAAGGGAAGGAGGTCGAATTATTGGATGGAGGGACCCACATGAGGAGGCAAGAAGAAATTATAAATAGAAGAAGCATAGAAGCTATTGGGGCCTTTTGTTCATTCATCTATTTTCCTTTGTTGCTCAAGCTGTTTAGCTGGGTCACGAGTGTTGCTTAGCACAGAGTTCTCCAAGGGGAGAACTCACCCTTCTTTCGGTGGACTTCGAGTGCCACCCTAGGGAGGTCAAATCGTACCACTTTGGAGAGGAGCTGGAGGGATTCAGAGCCAAACATTCAACCACTCACTCAGCTAGTGCGTATTCCAGGAGGACGCAGGAGAGGATATGCTTGGGTCATTTCGGTGGTCTTCTGGGTAGCAATTGCTAGGAGAATTTTGGCATAGGAGCTTCAGTGGGATATCAACCTTTTGGAGGAGTTTGGGAGCAGGAGATTGCTGCTTGAAGGAAGCACGATTTGGAGCATCTAGGGCCAGCACAGAAGTTACTCACTGGGCACACGTGGGAGTTTGTGGGATGAGTTTTGGAGCTGGAATTTGCCGGGAGAAATAAGGAGAACCTTGGGGCAGTATAACTCAGCATTTTGGGAGTGATTGGAGGGATTTTTCTGGGAGTTTGCAGGTAGGCCGTATTTCCTAGCTGTTGGAGGAGGACGTGGTATTTGGGGTTGAATTTTAGGGGTCAGAACCAAACCAAACCCTTTCTGGGTTTTTGTGGGTTTGTTGAGAGGAGTCCGGGGTTAAATTTGCAGATTTTTCCGGGCAGTATTCAGGCCATAAATCCTCTTTTTTTCTAGCAGTGCGTTTTATTATTCAGCGGGTAATTGCACCATTTTGTGGGTTTTGCGATGGTTGGTTTGGGGCAGATTCCTTTCTGGGTTTGGATGAGTATTTTTGGGAGAAGCTACAATTGCATTTTCAGGTGATTCTAGGCATCATAAAGGGTCATTCTTGGCGTTCCTAGTGCAACAGCAGTTGCCAATTTCTCGGTTTGCGCAGAAGGATATTGGGCCGAGGTTCCTAGCTCTTAGGGACATCTCCTCCACTTGGGGATGATCCAGCTTGCTTATGCAAGCCTAGGTTCACTTGTTCCTTGCTACATGTACTCCTTACAACTCATAATTTGGACACCTAATCCTCAATGGGTTAGCGTGGAAGCTGAATAGACAAAAAGAAGTTCAAGAGACCTTGGGATTGGAAACCCAACGGTCACAATATGTATTATAAATGTATATCACTTGTTAATAAAAATATATTCTCATGTTTTATCCTTCAGATTCTCTTGCTGCCCATGTGTGTTTAACATGGTATCAGAGCGGGCGATTGCTGGTCCTGCTCCAATTTGAGCCACTAATTTTTGTGGTCATTTTTTGTGAGTTTGTTTCTAAACCTCAGCGTTATCTAGACTCTCTGAAATCTGCAATTGTTAGAACGCAGGACCTAAATTGGGCTCTCTGCCCCACTAAATCTTGCTATTAATCATTCACCTGTCGTTGCACCTTATGATTGCTTGCCCCAGGCAGTGTCATATACGTTTTTGATATTGTCTGCGCCCTCTGTCAAGAGACCTGCTGCAAATGCTGTCTCACTGCGTCAGTGTCATAGACGTTTTATATTCTCTGGTCTGACCTGCCGGATACGAACCAGAGATTCAATATTGTTCAAGCTAAACTCAAACTTCTGTGAAATGCGATTCAAATGCTCCACTGCTCCATTAAAGCCATCTCATAATCCTGACTGCGTGACTGTTCTACCACTGCTCCATTAGAAACTAGAACGCAGCGTATATTTAATTGATCGCTTCCCCATCCATCGAACAACCTCTCCATCTATACCTTGGCCTCTCCATTGATTGAACGCTGTCCGTTGATTTGAACATTTGAGTGTTAACATAGTTCTGGTATTCGAACAACTGATCTTTGGCAGCAGTCGGAGTCACTTGAAAAGACTCAGATCGTCGTCCTTGATTGGACTTCCTGGCTTCAAATTAACTGGAACGACTTGTTTCTTTGACGGATTCTTGCATGACAATTTCAGAATATGATGTCTTAAGCTCGAGATATTGGACACTGTAATGGCCTTGGTCTCCTTAGGGAAAGCGACGGCACCTTTGCAGTTTTCTGGCATAGAATCGGCGTCATGTTGCTACGAGGCTGGTTTGCTGGATTCGTAAAGGAAGAAATGCAGCTGCAAGCGTCCATCTTGGCGATTCACCTGCAAGTATTTGTGAGAGGCGACTTCGATGGGTTTGAGCATAAATTTCCCATCTTGCCTGCAGGATTTCATGGAGACGCACGGGTCGCTGCAACTGGAAAGTGAAGCGGCAGAGGAAAAAATCTTGGCGCTCTAGCGTTCCGCAAGATTCCAAGTGCCAGGTTTGATGCCCGAAACCCTTATCTGCAAGATATTCCAAGTCTCCTTTAGAAGCTTTGGAAATGATGACGAAATCAGGTTCTGGTAATTTTTTCGTAAAGCTGAGGCAGATGACAGTGAAATCGTGTCGTTCGGTCTAGGATTCATCGGCAAATTAACAAGCGGGCAAAGTATTGTCACTTGGAACATGTTTCTTGGTTGCGATTTTATAAATAGAGGGAAAAGCTCGTTAGACCTCTGAGAAAATTAGTTGAAGAAATATCTGAATAAATAAATGCGTTTAGTTGCTCATAAATTTGGAACAGTTTGGAGTTCAGACTTAAGCGTGACGTTATATTGTAGATTCTATCAAAACTTTGCTGATTTGCCAAATTCGTTAGAATCAGGACGCTTGATAGAGATTTCTGCCATAGTTCTTTAAAATGTCTATGAAATTGATAAAAACCTCTAGAATTGGCGGGTGGTAACGACGGTCATAGGGGATTGGGGGATATTTTGTCAGCTGGTACGTCGGATAGCCGGGAAATTTGTGGAATTATTTTTCTGGTGGTAACTTCTGTCAAATTATTTGAAATGTAGGGATAATCATGGTTGAAACAGGACACTATTAGGTTTTTCAAAAGCATTTTGGATGCCCTCGATGATGCTGTGAAATTGAGTAAGTTGGCTGAAATTTTGGTCAAAACTCTATGAATTGCTGGAAACTACTTGTAAAATTAGGCACAACTTTTTGAACTGATGGAAAAGTGGCAATAAAGTGAACATGGGGATATTTACCCTGAAAGTCTAAAGGTTTAGCCATATAACTTGATGAATCTTCCGATCAAAATTGTGCAAGAATTACCCTAGTGTGAAACAAAAAGGAATTCATGCGATGGTAGATCATCTGTTAGAGCATTACTACAATATTCAATCAGTTCATTGATGGCACAATCTTAAAAAGTTCGGTTTCAATTGAGGACAAGATTTTCTTCGTCCTTGGTGAATGGTTTGGTGAAAGGAAGTGCTCATCAAGTTCTACTAAGGTTGATCGAGTTGTGAATATTATTACGACTATTGAAGTGAGTTCATTGATTGGCTTTGTGCGTTAAAATGTATTGGAGCTAATTCTGGTGCATCCCTTGGTGCTTTGACATTTTGAAGACGGAAGGCACTCAAAGAACATATCTTTTTAAGGCCTAAATTTCTTGTTCGCTTGTTGGAAGGTGAATTGGAGAAAATTTATTTTTGCATGAGGAGTTTGTTTTCCGGGTATCACCATTCTTTGTGCGTTGAATCTATTGCAAGCTGCCAAGATTTATTTGAAGTTGTTTCCATAAGTTTATATAAAAGAGCAATTGGTGTCCATCTTTTCCTCATTGTTTTACTATTTTTTTGAGATTGACTTGCTAAAAAATGGCTCCAATTAGTGCAATCTTAGAGTTATTGGACAATCTAATACTCTCTACTATGGATAATACAGTCAAAATCAGCAAGGATTTTCTCACGGATATTCATTGTTGTTTACAAGATGTACATGAAAAGATTGATTTTTTGCAGCTTGAATCACAGCTACAACAAGAGGAGTTACAGAAGTATAGTCATGATTCTTAACTTGTCTCCATTCAGGACAATTCGTTGTTTAAGACACACTCCCATCAACTACCAAAAATTGATCAGGTCATTGGGCCTCTCTCAGGAGCAATTGTACATGCAGATCCAGAAATTCAGTTTGCACTTCTCAAGTCGGTCATCAGACCTTGGGAAGAGCTTGTCCATAACAAGCACAGAACTGGTCTTGGATATGACAAGGACGTGTCCTTTCATATTCCAGACTACTCCAAACCAATCCAATTTCAAAGTGCTGGATTCATTCATGACAGTTAACCGTTCGCTGTTCCAGATTCTGCCCCTCTTCCATAGCAACAACAACAACAACAGATTGTGAAATGCCAACACTGTGATCGAGTTGGCCATTTGAAAGATCACTGTTTTGATCTTCATCCATGTAAGCACTGTCATAAAACCAGTCATTCTTCACACAGATGCTTCAGAAACAAGTCCCCTGCAAGAACAAAGATTCATCTAGGATGGATCGCTTCTTGGCAATGGACATCAACAACGAAGAAGATATTCCAATCACATGTCAGAACTTGTTCCAGAGTATTGAATAGTCTTGCAATTGAGTTTTCTCCATCGTCTCACCTTGTATTTGACAGGGGGGGAAATGATGGTCATCTACAAGCTTCAAAGTCACATCAAGCGAGCCTGAGCCACAACCTGCCACACCAGTTTCAGAGTTGTAGCCAGAGACAAAGATGCCCTTGAGCATGTCTTTAGTTGGTAATCTGGGACACTTCCTCTAGCAGAAGACTTCAACTTCTTGCCAGCTTCGGAAGAATTCCAAGAACAAAATTGAGAACACTTCCTCTAGCAGAAGACTTCATCTTCTCGTCAGTTTTGGAAGAGTTCCAGCAATTGCATTAAGCATTCCAGAGTTGTTGGTCATCCTTAAACCATCACAGGTTGAGACTTCCCTTTTAGGTTGAAGTTCTCCTTTTTATGCGGGGTGAGGCCTCCCTTTCATGGTTGAAGGTTTCCCTCTTCAAAACAATAGGATCACTTCCTCTAACATAAGACTTCAGCTTCTTGCTAGTTTTGGAAGAGTTCCGGGAATTGCACTAAGCATTCCAGTGTTGGTGGTCATCCTTAAACCACCGCCCTTTATACCAACATTTCAGAGAGCACATTCAGCCTAGTGCTGCCATGCATTTTTGCACATTTTGTATTACAACTCTCTTCTTGGACTCATACATAACCCTTCGGATTAGGGGGGGAATGTTGGACACCTAATCCTCAATGGGTTAGTGTGGAAGCTGAATAGACAAAAATAAGTCCAAGAGACTTTGGGATGTGAAACCCAACGGTCACAATATGTACTATAAATGTATATCACTTGTTAATAAAAATGTATTCTCATGTTTTATCTTTCCTATTTGTTGTTGCCCATGTGTGTTTAACAAATGGCTCAACTTATTTGCCCAATTTCTTGGTTTTTTTGATGGTGCATGCTTGATTGTGATTTTATTTGCTATAACCTAGTTCATCTGTCTATTATTAGCTGCAAATTTCAATTTGGAACATTACAAAGAGGAGAGAGGCCAAGAGAAGTCAGAAAGAGGCAAATCAAACCATATTTCAGCCACACGTGTGATCTAGGGTTTCTGTAGAAGGAGCCAAAAATTGCAAGTCTGCAATAGCTAGCCGAAATTCTGAGTTAGGATCGAAATCTGAAGCTGTGACACAGGTTTGACTAGCATTGACCTGGAGAAGAAGATCATCTAGAGGAAGCATTGACTTGGTCTTGGAGGAGTTGTTGGTCAAGGGTCTAGGTCTTGGAATTCATCAATTGAAGATTCTATAAGAAGAAGAATTCGTTTGGGTTTTCCTCTCAAGATTGGAGAGGTTTTGGCCCTGGCTGATAGCCTACATCTTGTGTCCTTTGTCTCATTGTTCTTTATGATTTGGTAGCTGTTTGATGAAAGAAGAACACATAATAATAATCAAGTCAAGAAGAACCTAATTAAGAAAAGTAAAAAGTCTTCACAAGCAGTTATCATTGCTAGAGAAATCATCTCATCTCTCTACCCTAGATTTCTCAACATGGGATCAGAGCTAAGGTAACAATTCAGGAAGGGCAACTCAATAAGGGACACTAAAGTTCTCAAAGATCAAGGTTCGATAAGGATATCAAGGGCACCAAAGAATCAAGAAGATCCTCTGATCTCCAAGGCAATTTGAAGACAAAGGCTACTTCATCATCTTGAAGGAAGTATCAAAACCCTAGATCGATCAAAGAAGAAGTCCACAGTTAAAGCATTCTTGGGATCCTCGCTCAAATCATCATCACAAAGGAGACCTCAAAAGGTCCTAACTCTACTTGAATTGAAGAAATCATCAAATCAATTCATCTTGAAGTATACTCATCCAAGGGAAGCGAGAAGAAATGAGCTGCTGGCATCATTGAAGGACTCAAGGTGATCTCCCTCTCTTTGAAGTCAAGGATCACTTTTGAAGAAAACCATCTTCATCAAGAAGTTTTCTATTATCTATATCATCATCAAATTCGAGAAGGCAGTAGGTTGAAGGAGTATCTTCAGTAGTAAGTATATTTATGTCTGCATTTGAATCTGTCAAAATGTCTTTCTGCAAAGAAAGCAACAAACTGGGTGTTGCTTCAAACTTTCTTGCATGGAAGAAAAAGACAGATCTAAATCTCATAGAAAATGAGGTCATGGAACATGCTACAGGCTCAATCACTAAACCTCCAAAGGAAGATGTTGAAGCACTTGCAAGGTATATGAAAGGGGAAGTGAGGGCCCAAAAGATTCTCATAGAATCCATCAAGGATCCCCTCATTCCCTATGTATCAAAATTAGAAACATCAAAATAAATATATGAAAAACTTGTAGAATTGTTCTTTGTAAGCACTGCAGGAGAAGTAATCTCATTAAGGCAAGAACTCTACAAGATGAAGATATCAAAAGATGAAGGAATAACCTCATACTTTATAAGGATATCTGAAATAAGAGATCAACTACAAGAATTGAGAGAGATAATGTCTGACAAAGAGATGACTACCATGGTGCTCAATGCACTGCCTATAGAATGGGGCAACTTCACATCAAGTATTTATGGGAAGAATGAAGCTACTCCTTTCAATGATCTATGGTCACTATGTAAAACTGAAGAAACTAGGTTGAAGGAAAAATCTGATGTAGGATCAACTGAACAAACACAAGCATATGCTGCAATGGCAAAAAGAAAAGGGAAGTTTGGAAAATTTGGTCCTTAGAAAAGAAAGAAGAATATGGCAAAGGTTCGATGTTACGGATGTCAAGAATATGAGCACTACAAGAGAGATTGTCCTAAACTCAATAAGGACAACAACAAAAGAGGAAGGGAAGAAGCCTATATCACTGAAGACGTGGAAGAAGCCGAAAATAAGAAATCCAAGAAGGAGGAAGTAAAAGAACTCTACTATGATTGAGATAGTCTTCCTCACCTAGTTCTTTTCAAGTTTTCTGTTTTAAAGTATAACTATCATGGTAGGAATCATTAGAAGCATGATAGGATGCATCATGTTAGGAGATGGCATCATAGAAGCATAAGATTGAAAGCATGAGCTCGTGACATCATCATAAAGAAGCATAGTTGAAATAAAAGTCTATGGCTGTCACCTATAGAAGGATGTAGCTCTTGGTAACCTCATTAGAAGCATAAGCAGCACTTATAAGATAAAAAAGTCACGTAGAGCTCATCATACATCATTCAAAAGGAACTTTTGCAAGATGAGGATGATCAAGATCCTTTGTTGGAATCTTCATTGGAAGGTTCACCCACTGGAAGAAGCAAGTGTCTCGCCGGGAATTCCAACTTGTATGGGATTCATGGGATGATGGTATGATGTCAAAAGAAGTGAAGCAGGTCAAGGGATTGAAGTTCCTTCAATCAATGAAGCTATCGAAGGATGTATAGATGACAAAAAGAAAGGGATGAGGTATGTATGCATGTACTCGATAAAATAGAGTCATGTCATATGGTTGCAAATATCATGAATGAGTGCTCTGGCTCAAGAGCATGACCAAAAGAAAGGATCTCCTCCTATGAAAGGATGCATGAAGACATGGTTCACACATTACAAGAAATCAACATAATATGCCCTCATATGAAATATGAGGTGGTTGACAAAGTTGAAGTAACTATGAAGGGAAGAGATCATGAAAAATGCAACTATGGAGAATGTTGATTTTTGGTAGCATCGTATGTGCTCTAGCCATGAAAATTGGTGGAGAGGCTAAGGCACATGAGATCTCCAAGACCCAGAAATCATTTGGAGGAATTCCACTCGGATGAAGAGGTATTAAAATAATTAATATTTTTAATGGGGTTCCTAAGTCTAAACTTAGGAAAATTAAAATGTTAATGTGTATTAATAAAAAATGGGTGAGAAACTTCTAAGAGACGAGGATCAAGCCAGATCTAATCTTAGCCGTTGATTAGGGACTTAATCTCGACTGTTGAATCGTCAATAGGAATAGTATAAGAGGACGTTTGAGGGTCAGTTGGAGATACACCAATAAGGAAATCGAGTTAGAGATCAGTTGCAGTGAGGGGCAGTTCAACAAGGGATTTCGAACCAAGGCTGAAGAATACATATTAGGGAGGCAACAAAGTGCCGGAAGATGCAGCACATAGCCTAGGAGGGTTGATGCAAAGACTAAGGAGGCCAGCGCGGAGGACACAGAAGTCGCAGAGGCAGACACAAAGGATGTAGACGCTGACACATTTTGAAGTTTCTAAGTAAACTTAGTTAGAAACCCTCCATGCACTTTATCTGATTTATTCCTACCTACTTGTTATTTTACTTAACAAGTTATTTACAATGTAAATACTGAAAATAAACACTAGTGCATGCTCAACATATTACAGATCAGCAACTAAAGGAAACATAAACAATCACACCATATGACACCATTATTTTTAGACTAATGTCCCCGAAAAAACCCAATGTGGGAAAACCGGTGCAACTATCTGAGGGTTTTCTTATTAAGCAATATTAGAGTACAATCTGGTTGTCGAAACTGGCCTACCCAATAGAGAATTTCCTTGGCAGTAATACCTCTCAGTTTCTAACAAATCTCCTGGCTGAAACCCCGGATAAACCTTCTGGCAACTACTCAGCACAAATTTGCCCCAGAAACCCTAGCGTCAACCTCTCTCTAGACTGCGTCAGCCCCTCTCTGCCCACCGTTGGTCCTGCGTCACCTCGGATGGGTTTGCATTTGCCTTAGGAGGCCCTGCGTCAGCGCTCTGGCCCTTTGCGTCAGCAACACTGGCCTCTCTAAGGCTCTGCGCAGCTCCCGGTTGCCTCTGCGTGGCCCTGCGTGAGCCTTGGCTGGCTCTGCGTCACTCTCCCCGGCTACTACGCTGCTCTCCCAACACTATCTCTGCCTCTCTGTCTCTCTGTACTCAAATGCCCCTCAGCTGCATCTCCCGATCACTAATTCTATCTCTCTTAGCAAACCCCGCTCTAGAGAATAGAATCACTGATCACTCTGGTGTGTTCTCCAAGTGACCCTCAAGCCTCCTCTTATACTTTTCCTGTTGACATATCAACGGCCGAGATTAAGTCCCTAATCAACGACTAAGATTAGATATGGCTTGATCCATCTCTTTGGGACCATTCTAACACAGTTTCATATTAATCCACATTAATATTTTATTTTCCCTAAGTTTAGGCTTAGGGACTCCATTAAAAATATTAATTATTTTAATATCTCCTGAACTGTTTAGAATCTGCCCAAACCCTTTCTAGGTATTGGAGATCTCTTGTGCCCCAACCTCTCCACCAAATTTCATTGCTAGAGCACATTGGATGCTACCCCAAATCAACACTCCCTCTTAACGAGCACTGTGCTCTAGCAATACTCCTCACTGATTATTACTCTGATCATCTGACATCGGTCCCTGTGCTGATGCTAGGCCTGCTGCCCACCATCATCTGCACTACTATATCCTATACTGCTGCCCATGGTTCTGCCACTGACACTGCTGCATCCGTACGATAGCTCCCTCTGCATCCGTGCTGCTGCTGGTCCTTTCTCCCAGCACTGCATCTGCACTGCACCTCCTCTCATCATGTTGCATCGTGCTGCCCACTGCTGCACTGCAACTCAGTTACTGAGAAGTAAGTAACTGGTCTCCCAACTCTGACCTCTCTATGGGGCTAGAGACCCTCCGATGTTGAAGCTCCCTTTGTCGCTGACAAGTGCTCCCTCTCTGACCTCTGCGTTGTTGCAACAACTCTCCGCATCTCGCACCGTTGCACACCTCTTTGTGCCATCCTGCACTGGTGCAACACTCCCGTGCCTCTCGCATTGCTGCAACCTGCTAGCCTTGCGCTGTCTCGGGACTCCTGCATTGTAGCTCTCTCTACTGCTCCATCCGCATCCATCTCTACCCAACTCGGCCAGTCCTACTACTCCTCTTCGGGGCTCCCGTAGCAAGGTCAAATCCAAGAGGCTGGGTACCTCGAGGATCCTGCCCCTCATCGCCTGTAGTCTGCTTGACTATAGCTGGATGTCTTCCCACTTCCACTCAAGTGGTGCATGTGCACTCATGGCACAATCATCGTCTGTCAAAACTTCCTTCTCTGCCCGTGCTGGCGCTGCCTTATTCTCAGAAGACTCTCCCTTACTCTTCTTCCTTGGACACTGGGTTGCATAATGACCTAGCTCCCCATAGTGGAAGCACTTGATCTTGGAGAGATCCTTCTTCTTCCGCTTTTCCTGCTTTCCCTTAGATGCTACGACAACTTTTTTTCCTCCTGCTTGACTTTGATCCCCTTGCTGCTGCTACTTGTCTTTGACTGCCGCTTGATCTCTTCCTGGCGAAGAGCTGCCCACATCTCGTCCCAACGTGGGAGAGTCCCTCTGCCTAGTATACTCTGGACAAATACTTCCCAGTCTTCTGAGACAGCATTCAGGGCTGTCCTCACCATCAACTCCTGATATGGTGTCGTTTCTATAGCAGTCAACTAATCTCAGATCTCATTCAGTTCTCTGAGGAAGGTGTCAATCAGTTCTCCCTTCATCTGATATGACCTCAACTGATTCTCAGAAGTATGCTGGTACAATTTCTTGAGAGCCTCCCACATCTCAAATGCCGTTTCCTTCTCGGCTATGTGTGGTACTACATGATCCTTGATCCTGTCAAGGATGATGCTCTTGGCCCTCGCCATTGCCTCCTCGTACTTCTTGTTATCATTGGGGTTGACTGGGATAGCTATTACCTTCAAGACGAAGTTCTTGACACAATTTCTGTCAAGTACGGATAAGATTCTGGCCTTCCAGACTGTGAAGTTCGATGCTTCGTCCAGTCTATCCTAGTCTCTTACTCTGTGTAGTGCCATGATGCTCCTCTACTTCCCTCCTGGAAGTTCTCTGTTCGACTCCTCTGAGTCTCTACTTCCCGTCTGGAAGTTCTCTTCTGGACTCCCTTTGAGTCCTGATTTCCCTCTTGGAAATCCTTCTGCCGCTGTCGAGATGCCCCCTACTTTGATCGTCTTGTGCAACCGCACCACTGATCTGGGTTCCTCGGCTAGAAACCCTTGGTAGCAACTCCTCTTGGCCTTTCTCTGTCAGGTACTGTTCTGACTACAGTACCTCACCAGCTCCACTCTGCAATATTTCCACAGCCTTCTAATCCCCAACAACCTGAAGGTGAGAGTTCCCATGCTATTGCATCAGCCCTCCCAACTATTGCGTGGCTCTGCGTGAGGCTCCCTCTGCCTTCCTTAGCCTCTGTGCTGCCTCTTCCCGACTCAATTTTGATGACGCAGGCACTGTGTCACCCTTCCCTTGTTGCTACTCTGTTAGAAACAACGTCTGTCACCTCGGGACAACTGTTTTTTGCTGCTATCACTCTGCTCGGCTGATGTCCTTAGTCCTCTTGTGATCTGCAATCATGCTCTGATACCATGTTGGAGTTTCTAAGTTTACTTAGTTAGAAACCCTCCATGCACTTTATCTGATTTATTCCTAACTACTTGTTATTTGACTTAACAAGTTATTTACAATGTAAATACTGAAAATAAACACTAGTGCATGCTCAACATATTACAGATCAACAACTAAAGGAAACAAAAAAATTCACACCATATGACACCATTATTTTTGGACTAATGTCCCCGGAAAAACCCAATGTGGGAAAACCGGTGCAACTATCTGAGGGTTTTCTTATTAAGCAATATCAGAGTACAATCTGGGTGTCGAAATTGGCCTACCCAACAGAGAATTTCCTTGGCAGTAATACCTCTCAGTTTCTGACAAATCTCCTGGCTGAAACCCCGGATAAACCTTCCGACAGCTACTCAGCACAAATCTGCCGCAAAAACCCTAGCGTTAGCCTCTCTCTGGACTGCGTCAACCCCTCTCTGCCCAACGCTAGCCCTGCGTCTCCGGGGATGGGTCTGTGTCAGCCTTAGGACTCAGGAGGCTCTGCGTTAGCCCTTTGGCCCTCTGCATCAGCAACGCTGGCCTCTCTGAGGCTCTGTGCAGCTCCCGACTGCCTCTGTGTGGCCCTGCGTGAGCCCTGGCTCGCTTTGCATCACTCCCCCCGGCTACTGCACTGCTCTCCTGACACTATCTCTGCCTGTCTCTCTCTGTACTCAAATGCCCCTTAGCTGCATCTCTGGATCACTAATTCTATCTCTCTTAGCAAACCCCGCTCTAGAGAATAGAATGACTGATCACTCTGGTGTGTTCTCCAAGTGACCCTCAAGCCTCTTCTTATACTTTTTCTATTGACATATCAATGACCGAGATTATGTCCCTAATCAACGGCTAAGATTAGATCTGGCTTGATCCATGTCTTTTGGATCATTCTAATACAGTTTCATATTAATCAACATTAATATTTTATTTTCCCTAAGTTTAGACTTAGAGACTCCATTAAAAATATTAATTATTTTAATATCTCCTGAACTGTTTAGAATCTGCCCAATCCCTTTTTGGGTATTAGAGATCTCATGTGCCCCAACCACTCCACCAAATTTCGTGGCTAGAGCACATCCGATGCTACATGAAATCAACAACACAGACATTGCAAAGGGCTGTAGAGGCTGACGCTGGGCTGAAGAGGTTGCGATGAGGAGGTTTTGTGGGGCAAACTAAGAGCAAATTATCCGGGAGAGGGTGATGCAGTTCTAGAGAGGTTGATGCAGTGCTAGAGGAGTGCTTGGAGCATCTTTCGCTGTCCAGCACAAGGAACAATCAAAGTCACTATGGGGTTGTTCGTCCGGTTGTTAATTTGCCGGAATATCTGTCTCCAGATAAATGTTCTACTGCTGAGGATATTCTCTGAAAGGTGAGCCATTTCTAGCACCCTAGTTGTATTCAGAAATTTGTTTAATAATAAAACCCTCATATATGCTGCACCGGTTTTCCCGAATTAGGTTTTTCCAGGGACGATTGTCCAAAAATAACAGTGTCACTTGTGTTGTCCCAGTTTATTTCAGTTGTTGATGTATATATATGTGAAGGCTGCAATTGTGTTTACTTCGATGTTTATATTACTAAATAACTTGTTAATGTAAAGAACAAGTAGGAGATAGTAAACTAGATATTGCAGTAGGGGTCTCTGATGTGTTAGATTTAGAAATTTTCGCATGGTATCAGAGCGATTGTAGCTCAAGGAGGACTGAAGACACCGGTCGAAGAAATATGAGGATTTGTAGCAGAGAAGTAGCTGTCCTGAGAGATAGCGTTGCTCCAGAGCTGAAGAGGCAAGAGGAGTGACATAGTGCAAAGAGGGTGACGCAGAGACTCACGCAGAGCCTGCGTCAGCATTCTGAGCGAGGAGAAGGGTCAACACAGAGGCAGAGAGGGGTAGGAAAGGTTCTTGCAGAGCCACACCATCCTTCTCAGCCAGGAAGGATTGATGCAGTTAGTCGGGAGGAGCAGATTCAACCTACACCGTGATTGCGCAGAGCCTGAAGGGCTCAGATTCTTCAGTTGCCGGGGCTAAGGGAGCTGTGCAGATTGTGATTTGAGGAGCTGGTGGGACGTTGGTTTTGTACAGAACAATGTCTAAGGAGACAAAACCAAGGTAGAGGGAAGCACTACCTCGACGGATTTCTAGCCAAGAGATCCATATCCGAGTTACAGCAGTAAAGGGGGATTGGAGAGGAGTGATTCGACATTTGGCAGGAGGATTTCTAGGAGGGAAATCAGGACTCAGAGGGAGTCTAGCGGAGAAGAGCAAGGACGACAGTAAACGGATTGAGGGATTAGGATAGATTGGATGGGGCTTCCAATTTTGTCATCTGGAAGGCAATGATCCTGGCAATCCTGGATAAACATCGCATCAAGGACTATGCCTTGAAAACAGTTGCTGTCCCAGTTGACCCTGATGCAAATGAGAAGTATGAGGAGCCCATTGCGAAGGCGAAATGCATGATACTAGACAGGGTCAAGGATCATGTAATACCACATATTGCTGAGAAGTCAACATCAAGGGAGATGTGGGAGACCCTGACCACCTTATACCAGGGCTCTTCCGTGCAGCGGAGAATGTTATTGGAAAACCAGCTGAGGTCATATCAGATGCAGAAAGGAGAGGAGATAGATCACTTCCTTCTTAGGTTGCAAGGAATTCGCGACCAGCTTACTTCTGCGGGGTCTACACCAGATTCAGAGTTTATGGTCAAGACTGCTCTGAATGCAGTCTCCGAGGACTGGGAGACATTTGTCCAGAGCATTTTGGGCAGAGCGAATCTCCCCAGTTGGGAGGAGATGTGGGCAACTCTTCGACAGGAAGAGATCAGGAGGTTGACCAAGGCTGAGAGTAGCAATAAGGGAGTTCGAGTCAAGAAAGAGGAGGATGCGGCTCTAGCATCTACTGGACAACAAGGGGTTTAGAAGAGGAAGAAGAAGGACATCTCCAAGGTCAAGTGCTTCAATTGTGGGGAGCTGGGACATTATGCATCTCAGTGCCCCAAGAAGAAAGGCAAGGGAGAAGCTTCTGACGTAAAGGCATCTCTAGCAAAGACGGAGAAGGTTGTCGAGACTGATGACGATTGTGCCATGAGTGCTCATTCGCCTCTAGAGAAGAGGTGGGGAGACATAGAGTTGTAGTCGAGAGGACTACATGCGACGGGCAGGATCCCTAGGTACCCAAACTCTTGGATCACATCCGGCTACGGGAGCCCTTAAAGACAGTAGCATGATGACAGGTGTCGAGTGGAGCAAGGTGTGATGGAGCGACAAGGCAGTGCTAGAGCGCAGAAGCCTATAGAAGTGCAGTGGAGGTTACAGTAGTGCGAGAGGCACAATAAAGGTTGCAGCAGTGCAGT
The DNA here is from genome assembly GCA_031772625.1 of Pinus tabuliformis. NCBI lineage: Eukaryota > Viridiplantae > Streptophyta > Pinopsida > Pinales > Pinaceae > Pinus > Pinus tabuliformis. Next base: position 276,679,900 of record CM062816.1, read on the forward strand.
GGTAGCAGAGGGAGCACAAGGTAGCAGCAGAGATGGCTTCAGTATCACAAGGCTTCCAGACTGACTAGGATGTCAGTATTTGGGTGAAGTCAGTTACTTACTTATTGGTAACTGAGTTGCAGTGCAACAGTTAGCAGTGGCAGTGCTATGGGAAGCATGTTGAGAGGGAGCTGTAGTACAGATGTAGCAGTGGCAATGGCAGTGTCATGGGCAATAGTATAGGAAGCAACAGTGCAGGTGATGTGAGGTAGTAGGCCAAGCATCACCACAGGTACCGATGCGGAAGATCAGTGTGATGTTTCTATGCTGAAGCATTATTAGAGCACATTCCTCGCTAAGAGGGAGTGTTGATTTTTGGTAGCATTGAATGTGCTCTAGCCATGAAAATTGGTGGAGAGGCTAAGGCACATGAGATCTCCAGGACCCAGAATCATTTGGAGAAATTCCACTCAGATGAAGAGATATTAAAATAATTAATATTTTTTATGGGGTTGCTAAGTCTCCCTGTTTTCTTCTCTGTAGAGGTCACATTTGTGTCTATTCAAGGTCTAGAGCAGAAATTTTGTATCTTTGAGCCTATCCATGACTTAAACTACCCATATTGAGGATTCTTCTGTAGGCACCTGTGCGGGTTCTTTTGAGGCAACCAACGTTGGATTTCTGATACAAGTGTGGGAAAAACGTCTGAAACTTGAGCCCTATTTTCAGCAGTGGTTAATTGCTTATTTATTGTAATGTTTTCAAAATATATCTCTAGCATAATCTTTGTGGATAGAACCTTTGTGAGTAGCCTTTAGACCCCATTTCTGAGAAATTGTTTGAGTATTGAAGCCCTATTCCAAGAGCAATTTTCTGAGGATTCTGTTGATGGTGCTGGAAGCCACCAACATATAGGGGGTCTCCCCGATATGAAGTCTCAACTAGGCCTCACACCATTTGGGATACCATCATCATTTGTTTCTCCGCGTCATGCTGATTCAACGATATATGGCATGCCTCGTAGTTCATCTCGGTTTAGGAGATATGCTCGATCAAAGATTGAAGCCCCCTTCTTGTGGACAAAGTCCCCAAAATGAGATGATCTGGCAGCTCATCATTGGCTAGAAAATTGCTCAAATCATGAGGTCGAGAAGGACTTTTTATTGAATGATTTAATTAAATATTTTGAGGTCAAAAGAAATTCATTAAGGGCAAAAGTATTAAAAACAAATTAAAGTTGGTCCTAAAATCGTGTGGGGTTTTTGGTTCCATAATAAAATTCAAAATTTGAATTTCAAATCCTCCGTCCAAAAGACAGGTCGACCTCCCTCTCAAAGGCCTCCTTGCTAATATATATATATATATCTATATATATATATAGGGCACTTTGGCCCTCTATGGGGTGTACTTATGCGCTGATCTAAAGCAATCTAATTCAATGATCCTTCTGTGGCCCTGTGGAGCAACGGAAAATCTCAAGAGTGGTCGAAGTTTGGAGAATTGGTTAGGGATGTTTCTTTTTTTTTGGGATTGGTTATTCGCTGAGGAATAGTGGTCTTTCTAAGGCTATTCAGCCTATTCTTCTGAGGCAAGTCTGAGACTTAAGGAAGCCAAAAGTCTATGCTGGTCTTGTCAAGTTTTGAGTCTGTTCCAGGCATTTATTTTGAGCCTCTTCTCATTAAAATATCTGTGGTTCCTGAGGCGATTCTTGGCCTGTCTAAAGACAGAAATTAGGAGTTATTTTAGCTTGTACTGAGGTTACTTTATGGGTTTCGTCTCCTTATTTTCTTCTCTGTAGAGGTCACATTTGTGTCTATTCAAGGTCCGGAGCAGAAGTTTTATATCTCTGAGCCTATCTGTGACTTAAACAAACCATCTTGCAGACTGTTCTCTAGGCACCTGTGCGAGTTTTTCTGAGGCAACCAACATTGGATTTCTGATGCAAGTGTGTGGGAAAAACGTCTGAAACTTGAGCCCTATTTTGAGCAGTGGTCAGTGGTCTATTTATTGTAATGTTTTCAAAATATATCTCTAGCATAATCTCTGTGGATAGAACCTTTGTGAGTAGCCTTTAGAGCTCATTTCTGAGAAATTGTCTGAGTATTGAAGCCCTAATCTGAGAGAAATTTTGTGAGGATTCTCATCATATTCCTGGGAAATGTTGAGGTGGAATTTTGGCCCAATCACCAAGGCAACATTAGTAGCAGTTTTGTAGATAGAGACATTTCATGAAGATCTGAAGCAGTCTTGTAAGCCCTAAGCTGAGCCATTTATTGTTGGGGTACTGTGCAAGTTTCGGCCCTTTAGCATCTCTTGTGGCTGGTCCAAGAACCATTGCATACTGTACAAATTCAGAAAGTCTCCTTTTAAACTGTGCAAGTGAATCATGGCAAAGTTGTGTTGCACTTCTTATTTGGCACTGTAATCTCTGAGACACCTTGAGAATTCTTCATTGAGTCTTAATGCAGACTGTAGCAGGCGTGTTTTGATTTTAAACTAGCAAACATATATCCAGCCATAATTTGTTCCTTCATAGTGTCTTCTACTTCTGTCTGATGAAGATTTTCATTAAGTACAATAGACCTTGTTACTAATCCATGGACTGTGTCAGAAGTTGCTTGAATTCAAGATTCATATGATACTTGGCCATAGTAGCAGACCTTCTGCAAGAAGTTGCATCTACAGGAGCAGAGGCATCAACATCTTCAGGTACTCAGTAATAGGAGTCTGGAGGGTTTGACAGTGTCATTGTTAAGCAACAATTTGGAGAATAGAGAGAGTAACTTGTGCTAGTCTTCCATATGGAGGCCATGTTGATGTATGTATAGCTGCTGGTGCTAGTATATGGTTGAGTACAAAATGCATATGAAAATTTCTGAATCTATACATCAGAAATCCTACTGCAATCACTGGTTTATCATCTCCTACTTGTTTTTACATTCAAAAAATTATTTAATTATTTAAACACTGATGGAAAACACTACTGTAGACTACACTGACATACAAATCATAAACTGAAATAGATATGAGACAAACACACAAGGGACACCGTTGTTTTTGGACAAACGTCCCCGGAAAAACCCAATGCAGGAAAACCGGTGCAACAGCTTTGAGGGTTTTCTATTATTAAGCAGTAGTTCTAAATACAACTCTGGATGCCCTCTCGGCTATCCAGTTACAAAGATAAAATATACTGGCAGAAACCTAAGTGAGATTACCTCACTTCACCCGGCAAAATCTCTCCGATCTGGCAACTGGACTGACTATCCCTGGCTACAACTGCACTGCCCCTTCGCAGTCGCTGCATGGGCCTGCGTGGAGCACTCTGAGACTTTGTGTCAGCTCTGCACTACGTCCTCTGCCTCTTGGAGCTCTGACGTCAGGCTTCTCGGCTGATCCTACTGCTCCCCGACCCTTAGGTTGTCCTACGCACAACCGTTGCCCTATGATCAAGGGTTGCTTACGCACCCTTTGGTCGAGCGCAACCTCACTGTCATCTGTTAACATATATAAGATCAATGGTATACAGCCCCCTTTCAATCTCTATCCCTAAAGGAGATTGAAAGGGGGCTGTATACCATTGATCTTATATATGTTAACAGATGACAGTGAGGTTGCGCTCGACCAAAGGGTGCGTAAGCACACTCGACTGTTAAGGAGAGGTCCGGCAGGGCCCTTTAGTTACTTATTTGCCCATCATGCAAGTATTACCAACCGATGCCAAAGAAGCATGCCCTCCTATCCATTCTTTATGCGAGCGCAACCTCACTGTCATCTGTTAACATATATAAGAGCCCAGTATCCTTGGAAACTGGAACTGGGTTTCAAATGGGGTACTTGGGCAATCCCACTATTGATGTTGAAAAATACCAATATTTGATCTGCTATCCTTGCACTAGGAAGCGCAAGCCCCTCCGGGACCTTCACTTCACTGCTAAAGTCAAGTATCTCGTCCCTCACCCATATGATGGATGAGCGAGAAATCCCTAATTGACTTATTGGGTCAAGTAGATCCCTCTATTCAAGGCCCCATATTTGGAGTAAGTAATGCTTTTTAGTCCTTGAAATAGAATTCTATTGGCCTTTGTGGGGCATGAGAGCCATGAGAGACAACCTAAGGGTCAACCGTTCCCACCTAGGACAACGGTTGACCTACCTGGGAGAGCAGTATTGCTGCTGCTGCTAGAGGATATGAAACAACAGGCTATGTTGCTGGTAATGCTGCTCCTACTTTAGGTACCGTAGCCCTTGTCCTACGATATGCCTACCTTTGTATTTGTTGTATCTACCCCTGCTTTCTTCGTAGCCTCCGCCTCTATCTTAGCTACTAGTATGCTACTAGTATAGGTGGTGCTTTCATTCGGTCAACTCAATCAACTTAGTCAATTGCTGGATCTACTTTTGCACCTGCCCTTGAAACGGAGTCACTCACTATTCATATGGTGAGGGTAAGTTCCAATCAGGGACTAGTGGTGAGGAGGAGATAGCGTAATGACATATATAAGAACGGTGATAGTGACTTGCGTGAAAGCGATTAGCCAAAACTGAAACAGCCGTAAGGCCGCATCTAGGGCCCCATATTACTTAGGGGCGGAGCCACTCACTATTCCGATGGTGAGGACCGGAGGGGCTCGACTGTCAAGGATGCGTAAGCAGGCTCGACTGTTAAGGAGAGGACCCTTTAGGGGGCTCGACTGATAAGGATGCGTAAGCAGGCTCGACTGTTAAGGACCGGAGGCGCTCGACCATAGGGAGAGGACCCTTTAGGGTGCGTTAGCACACTCGACTAATAAGGATGCGTAAGCAGGCTCGACCATAAGGGAGAGGACCCTCACCATATGAATAGTGAGTGACTCCGTCCCTTTAGGGGGCTCGACTGATAAGGATGCGTAAGCAGGCTCGACTGTTAAGGAGAGGACCTTTAGGTACTCGACCCCAAGGGAGAGGAGAGGAGAGGGGGCTCGACTGATAAGGAGAGGAGAGGACCCTCACCATATGAATAGTGAGTGACTCCGTCCCTTTAGGGTGCTCGACCATAAGGCCTCCTTAGTTTTCACAGATGGAAAAACTAGGGAGCCTTACTATATCTGTGCAATATAGTAAGGGTCTACCTACGCTGGGATACTCACATGGGCTACTCGACTGGGAACAAGGCCTTACTGAAGCCACCGCTCTACCTTTCCCCGATTATTCCCAGGAAATAGTAGGTAGTGTTACCAGCCAGGAGTCCTTGCCGCGATTTCAGTGTGTCTTTCGTGCAAGGAAATGGTGGGATACTACACCTCTATATTGGGTATGTTGGCTTGAAAGGGGACTTAAGTCAAGGTGTCCCTTCTTTAGACCTCGTCAGTAGTAACCATGAGAACAAGAGAAACTGCCGAAGAACTACAACTAATTAGAACTAACTGTATGGACAAGGCTTTCACTTTTTCATTTTCAGATTCTGCTGATTGCATAGATTACACATTCAAATGGAAAAGTTTCAACCTCACACTCGTAACCTCGTATGAGCCCCTCCGGTCGTAGAGATGCAATATTGTATATAGCATCCCCTCCATGTGCCTAGGTATCTGACTCTCATGGCTCTATCTTAGTAATGTCCTGTGCATTGTGAGATGTTGTTGCTGAGTTAGGAGAGGACAATGCATGGGGTACCACCATGGGGCCCCTGATCTTTTACGGTATGTGAGCCAGGTGCCTCCCTCTGAATCTGACTCTGGAACAGCAACCTCCTCACTTCCTTCAATCACTGAAGGAGATACCTGTGAACTAGAGGATCTCACATCCTCAGCAAAGTCAACTCCCTCTATCTGAGAGAATCTTGAAGTAAGAGTAACATAATGGTCAACTCCCTATGCTCGAGAGAATCTAATCACCCTGTCCCTGTACTATACAACACACCCATCAGCTGCAAGTCTGGAATCAATCAATGATTCCACAAATGTCTCCATAACATCTCGCCATGCATCCTCTACATATGCCTCCTCAATACTAGAAGGCACATACAGCTTCCCGCTGGAATGTACAAGTGCCACAGGATCAGCAAGCAACCTGTAAAGGCCACCATCAGCAGAAGTACCAGGTACATAATAGGACCCACTGGGAGCCAGGTAATGGCTCGACCATAAGGCCTCCTTAGGTTTTCTATTGGCCTTTGTGTCTCGCCTAAAGCAAGCCCACTTGGTCTGACCTCACCGTGCCATCCATCTCCAGGCTCCTTTCGCTGGTGTTGCCCTATTGGCTGGCACAGTGTGTCTCCTTGGCACCACTCCCCTGGGGCCTACAGTTCGCATACTATTCATCAACCTCCTTGCCCCTACATCCATCTGATCCGTAAACCAGGTAAAGGCTTCCCATCGAGTGAGCAGCGCTTAGGAAATCTCAGATGGAAGAGCTCCGATTCACCTTCGCTTTCACTCCTCTCCTAACGCAGGCAAGGCAACAAGAAAGCTCTTAGCGCTTCAGTCTTCCATTCCAGGTAAGCAATGCCCTCCTGTCTGTCCTTCTTAGAAAGTAGGTAAGCCTCTAATGGTTGCTAGTTTCAAGTCTCGGACTAGAGTATCTTTAGTATCTAAAACCTGCTTTTATTTTCTTAGGTTGACTGCCTTTCTTGCTTCCTCCGTCGAGTTGCTTTCTTATTTTCCTTGCCCCCCGGCCCCTCCTTTTTCTCCTCTGGCGGCTTCGCACCTTAAAAAATCTATGAAAAATAATGGAATGGGAAGGAAGTGAACTTCTTATGCTTTCCTGGCTCTCATGCCCCACCAGGTAGAGAGCCAGGAAAAGGCCAAATCCCAAAACCCTTAGTAATGGGCTCTGAAGCAAGGGTACTGGATGGGGGGGGTCCAGTATCCTTGCTTCAGAGGAGGTATGGTGGTATATCTTATATAAATAGATAGATATGGCCCTTTTAGGGAGCTTATATAAAGACCAACCACCTCAACGCCCTTCGGGACTTCTTAAACGAAACGAATACCACCTCAACGCCCTTCGCTTCGGGACTAATATACCGAACGAAGAACGAAACGACTCAACCAGATTCTCCCTTTCCTTCCTATAGATTATCCCAAGGCAAGGATAGATTACCGGAACAAGGTTGGCCGGATGATACTGGCTTCGGTCAATTCTTCCCAGAACTCCTTGCTTGTACTTCCCGGATGAGAACAACTAGCTTGGACAGATGAACAATGCATGCGGTACCACCATGCATTGTTCAGGTGGCCACATATATAATGTATTTGGCACTCTAATAGGAGCCAGAGCACGGATCCTTTAGGTTCCCACCGCGAATGAATGTAGATTGGAGAATATGGCCAATCTACATTCATGGATGGAGGTAAAAGAGATTATGGTTGCTTAGGCATATCCTGCCAAGGCAATGTCAGAGGATTTTCCTCCTCCTCTCCTCCTTGAAGGTAAAGTTCCACCTTATTTCTATTTTTACAAGCCTGATAACAAGGTCGTTACACCAGGCTCACTAGCGCACTGGGTGGGTCAATAGAGAATGTTTGGTGCACCCTTGGTAAGAAAGTATGTCCTGTGCATTGTGGTAGGTGAGCGACATACTTTCCCAGTACGGCAAGAGCTCTTAATAGGAGAGCTCGAAAAAGAATGCATCTGAACAAGGCTTACTCCGTTGAGGGGCTTTTAAGCCGTGAGAGTCGTTTAGACAGACTCCAATGGTTGCCTAAAGCGAAGGTGAATCGGAGCTCTTCCATCTGAGATTTCCTAACTGGGTCCACTCCCACTATGGACCCTGGCTACACGATTAGAAGATAAGGGATGGCTTCAGAACACATAGGATCAGCAGAAGTACCAGGTACATAATAGGACCCACTGGGAGCCAGGTAATGGCTCGACCATAAGGCCTCCTTAGGTTTTCTATTGGCCTTTGTGTCTCGCCTAAAGCAAGCCCACTTGGTCTGACCTCACCGTGCCATCCATCTCCAGGCTCCTTTCGCTGGTGTTGCCCTATTGGCTGGCACAGTGTGTCTCCTTGGCACCACTCCCCTGGGGCCTACAGTTCGCATACTATTCATCAACCTCCTTGCCCCTACATCCATCTGATCCGTAAACCAGGTAAAGGCTTCCCATCGAGTGAGCAGCGCTTAGGAAATCTCAGATGGAAGAGCTCCGATTCACCTTCGCTTTAGGCAACCATTGGAGTCTGTCTAAACGACTCTCACGGCTTAAAAGCCCCTCAACGGAGTAAGCCTTGTTCAGATGCATTCTTTTTCGAGCTCTCCTATTAAGAGCTCTTGCCGTACTGGGAAAGTATGTCGCTCACCTACCACAATGCACAGGACATACTTTTTGTGGGTGCACCAAACATTCTCTATTGACCCACCCACCTAACTTCACACGAGGTGTAACCAAGAAGGCAAGGTCTACGAGCTGCTGATGCAATTAAAGCATGTAGAGATACCGGGGTGAATTAGAGATAAGAGAGAAACGCTCTGAAAAGGTATGGTTTATAGTGACTATAATCCAGTTTGAAAGCCCGATGAAGGATTATTGGACATCTCAAAGTAACATTTTTATTAACAAGAATCCTAAAGACTTATTGGGTGGGGGGCGTACTATTTTAGAGCGGCTCCGCTCCTCACCTGAGGTACGAAGGCCCTACGGATGTGCCAGCAGGGAAACTACGCACACCATGGGGCCCCTGATCTTTTACGGTAGGCCACCTGGGATCCTTAGGTTGTCCCAGGTAGGTAGGGTGCCCCACCATTCTTATTGCGACTGAATTCAGACTTTTGCAAGAGGGCAGTTCTTCCCTTGTGCTGGCACTGCGTCAAGCAATGCGTGGGCCCTCCTGGCCCAGTGTCAGCCTCCCTGGTCTGCGCTGCCTCCTAAGGCTTATCTTTGCCTCTCTCTGCTGTGTATTTTGGGTTCCGGAGAAGATCCTCCAACCCCAACTATACCTACTCCTCCGCTACAACTCAGATCACTAGTTCGATTTTCTCAGCAAACCACGCTCCAGAAAAATCGAACTTCTTTGGACACTTTGGTGTATCTCCAACTGACCCTCAAGCCTCCGCTTATACTTTTCCTGTTGATGAATCAACGGTCGAGATTAAGTCCCTAATCAACAGCTAAGATTAAAACAGACTTGATCCTCGTCTCTTAGAAGCTTCTCACCCATATTTTTATTAATACTCACTAATATTTTTATTTTCCTAAGTTTAGACTTAGGAACCCCATTAAAATATTAATTATTTTAATAACTCACAAACTGGGTGGAATTTCTCCAAACGATTCTGGGTCTTGGAGATCTTATGTATTCTAGCCTCTCCACAAAATGTCAGAGCTAGATCACATCCGATGCTACCCAAAATCAAGAATGCAGAGGCTATGTATAGTTGTTTTGATTGTTAGGGTTTGTTTGTATTATTGAGCACTAAGCAAGTATCGTGTTAAGCAGAGCTAGTTGCTAGTTGAGCAGAGGAAGAGTGAGTTTATGTTGCTTGGGTTTGACAGTGTTGATATCTTGAGAAATCTTGGTTGTTCAACATAGTTTGTATTTGTAGAGAATTTTGTATTTCTGTATTTTTTCCAAATACAGGTGGATCTAGTTTGAAAATTGTGAAACATGGTCTGCTCACTGAACATGGTGGCAGGGTAGTGCAAGATAGAGAATGGAGTCTCCTTGAGGTCAAAGCCTGAGAACACTTCAGGCCAACATGGTGGTGCTAGGGCAGATCAGAGCTTGCACAGGGAGTTGGAGGGTCCTTCTAGTTGGAGTTGGTAAATCCGGGCGTTGGAGCTAATAAATTAGGGCATTGGAGTGTCCTTCCAATTGGCGCTGGTAAATCTAGGAATTGGAACTTCCTTTACATTGGACCCTCTAAACCAGGGGGTTGGAGCCTCCTTCAGTTGATGCTGAAAATCTTGGAAGTTGGAGCTTCCTATTGATGTAAACATTAGAGACCTATATTAAGAAGCATTATGTGGTTTTTCTCCTGTAAGGGTTTCCACCTAAAATCTTGTGTCTACTGTCTTTGATACTGTGCATTGTTGAATGGTGTTGTTGATTTATGTTTTGATCTGATGCCAATGCTAATTAATACTTTGAAGATTAAAAAAATTAACTAATTGAAGTGAAAAACTTATTCATCCCCCTCGTAGTATTTCCAATAGATTTTGAGTTATTAATGAATAATTGTTGATTGGGAAAATTCTATTTGTATCACTTGTAATTGAGATTGGTGTAATTTTGCTTCCGCTAATTGTGTTAAGAACCTAGTTGTGTTTTTATTTAGTAGATCTGTAATTTTCTAGGTTAATAAAGTGTTGAATGCTAGGTTCAATGGAAAATTAACATCGTATCAAAGGAAAAAACTCTAGGAATTGATCTATTAATAATGTAGGTGTTGGGAAATCCAAGGAGTTGGCAGTTAAATGACTTTGACCCAAGCATGAAACCCATGCTTTAATAAGTCAAATCAAATCAATTATAAAAAATCTTTTCACTTTCTTTTGACAAATATATTACAGTTGACTCAAGTACAATAATGAAGACCGAACCTAGTAACATTTTCCAATAGTAGGAAGCTAGGTTCATATAGGGATCATTGTTTCTAGGTACAACTGTGATCATTTGAGGAGTACAAGTTTTTTAAGGCCAAGAAGGTTGTATGGAGTCCATACAATGTATGACGTAGTTGTTGGGTTAAGTTAAAGTAAAAATAATTGAAAGAAAAAGAGGATTTTGGGTGGTTGGCAATAGGGTCTACAACAAACTTGTCAAGTTCTATAGTTGAATGCACAAGTCACAAAGGCCCTATTACGCAACAACATGAAGACGGTCGACCAAATCTAGCCGACAAAGAACACTGACTTCCAAGAGTTGATGGACTGAGCGTAGGTCGAGGCATTCTAGCATGAAACATATGTGAAGCCATCGGGCTGCAACCAAAGCGTGTAGCTACTTGGGGGAAGTTTGGGCACAAGTCTCAGATCAGAGTAGAGGTTAGACTGTGATGACAACACATGCCACAGGTTTGGTAAATAATAGATACACATGAGGGTCACAATAGTTGCGTGGGAAGAAATGCGTAAGGGTGTGGGGGAACTGACCCACAAAGAAAACAATTATAAGAGTAGGGTTGTGAGCACAAGGTGACAGACTAGTTGGAATGTGGATAAACAACAATGCAACCACCAGACAACCTCAGGCCATAGGGCAAGAGGAAGTATTCCACCACCGGTTGTAACCGCTAGCAAAATTGTATAAGTGGAGACTTGCCACAGGTGTGTGCAAAGAACACAACAGAAGTGACAACCGAGTCACCATAGATAGTGGTGCAAGCAAGGAAGGCCACAACCATAAGCGATGTCACGCAGGGTTGGGTGCAGGTAGATGGGCGGTGGATAGTCTAGATCGTTAGCAAGGACAACCACATGATTGTCAACACATAGGTGATGTCGACATGGTTGTGTAGCTTGCAACATCTAATTGAAAAGTTTACAGTGCCATAGAAATAATAGTACGTCACATCATAGGGCAACTGATAGTACTAGTGTTATGAATATAATTCATAACAAATAAATAAATAAAAATAAATGTAAATATTAAATAATCAAAATACAGATTATGTTAAGTAGTCATTAAGTTAAGTGAAAAGGACATGCCTAGTCATGAAAGGCCACCTGCCTAGGTATATAAGCCGAGCCTCATTGTAACATTCAACATCACTTATTAAATAATCAAAATAAGGATTATGTTAAGTAGTCATTAAGTTAAGTGAAAAGGACATGCCCAGTCATGAAAGGCCACCTGCCTAGGTATATAAGCAAGGCCTCATTGTAACATTCAACATCACTTGTACATTTTTATATATAATAAATTATTATTACAAAATACCTTTTGTGTATTTTAACATTTAAATTCAACAATCTACAGTTTTGTTGCTTCAGTGGTATCAGAGCCATGCGAGACTTTGAACATTATCCGCCGCACAATATAACCATGCGAGTCTTTGAACGTTGTTTGCTGCACAATATGCCATTACGTTTACACCTTGAACTCATTGAGCAGTTTAGTAAAATTTAGGAAAAGCTTCAACAATGGGAAAAATCATATGCAGAAGTCAAAGCACATGTAAAGGAAATTGATAATAAGGAAGATGATAGCAATGGTGAAGCGAAACAAGGTGAAGCATTAGATGATTATAATGTTGAAGATGAAGATGTTGCAGAAAATGATTAAGATGATGATTCCGATAAAGCTGGTCTTGATATGGATGAGAATGATATAGATCAAGATAATGATCCAAATGAAGATGATGCGGATGAGGACTATCTTGAGAAACAAGAAGATGAACAATATCATAACAATGAGGAAGATGCTGAAGAAGACATTGATGATGATGAAGAGGAAAATGTGGAAGAAGAAAAAGAAGAAAATACTTTTGATGAAGAATCACCACATTCTGCGGAAAATCAGAAAGAGGTTATGTCAATTTTGGATTATGATAATGATGAAGATGACCTTGAAACATTTGAAGTTGTGCAACATGTTGCCTTAAATGAATTTGGTAAACTTGATCCACTAATTGATGAGGAAGAATTTATAGTTAAATTGGTTGTCAACAGGGAATACAAGAATAAGGTGCTAGTAAAACACACCAACATTGATATTACTAGAAGATTTTTGAAATGTCTCGGACCTGACCTCCAACTTACTAGTGATCTAGTGGATGTAGACTACCAATTGTGGAGGGAAAGGGAACTCAATAACCCCAAGAAGTTCTTAAAATGTCACTTTTTCAATTCATCTTTCTATGAGTTGTTGGCAAAAGTTTTTAGCAAAGGATACCTAGAGTTGATCATGAGAAAGGTATTCATTACGAAAGAATTCCATATTCGGCGAGTACCACATCTAGTTGACGCATCTCGAAATTTCGATCAGTGCAGATAAGGTTGCCTCTTCCGGAAAAAATGGAGTTGAGTTGGAACAGAGGAATCAGGGCCCTCTTGAGAAATCATGGAAAGAAGCAACTACTAGGCCTATTAAATGCATCAATGTCGTGCTATGTTAACAACGTCTTGAAATGTCTCACTTACACTCCATTTGCAAATTATTGTTTGCAGAGGAAACATTTATCTACATGTAGTAAATCTGATAATAAATCAGAATGCCCCATGTGTCTGTTGGAAGGCAGGATCATGAGACCACTAAGTGAGGCTAATGTGGAAAGTGAGGCGCCACTGTCAATAACCCCAAATCTGATTTTTTTTTGCAGATTACTTGAACTTGGATGTACAAACCGATGCCCAAGAGGTTCTTGACTGTGTTATAAATGCACGTGAGGAGTCTAAGAAATTCGACAATTACACCAAACTATTGCAAGCCCATAAGTTTGTGCTCAAGCGAGACTCCGGGGTATTCCACGCAATGTTGCCCAACAATGACACCTACCTTCCGTCATAGTACCTCTTGTCCAGTTGTTGTGCCCTGAGTACGATCGCATCCACACCAGCACAAAACCATGTTGTTGTTTCCCTTGCGGTAAAGTCTCTACCAGCAGGTGTGACGAGGGGTTTGTCTCTTCGGTCAACAGTTACGATTAAAGTCAATGGGGTGTCTTTAGTGGCTCAGTCGAGAATAGACAATTTGAGATAGAAGGGCTACATTAACACACCAATTGTGTCATATTTATAATACCAAACAATTATAATCACCCCCATTATAATTAATACAAACAAATTTAATTATTTAAATTTAAAAAAATGAAAAAATAAAAAAATAATTAATATCTATATATATATATATTATTTAATTAAAAATAATTGGAAAGAGAAATCAAAAACCTTGATTCCAAGACAATAGTATCAATGACATACACATACCGGAAAAACATGGGACAAGGAAGGAATTAGTAGCGAATAAACTTTGAGGACAAAGATTTTCGAAGAGGAAGACAATGTTATGAATATAATTCATAACAAACAAATAAATAAAAATAAATGTAAATATTAAATAATCAAAATAAGGATTAAGTAGTCATTAAGTTAAGTGAAAAGGACATGCCCGGTCATGAAAGGCCACTTGCCTAGGTATATAAGCAGGGTCTCATTGTAACATTCAACATCACTTCTACATTTTTATATATAATAATTTTTATTTTTTTTCAATTGTGGTTCACGGTCACTGAGTGGCCGCTACATCCACGGGTAATAATCCGGGTAGATCCACCCGAAGGGATCTACCGGTCGTCTTATCTGGTCGGGCCTAACCTTAAGGGCGTCGAGGAGATTTGACCCCATGACCTCCCGATTGGAAAGGTACTTAGCAACAGGAATTCGACCAATTGAGCTATCCCTTGGGGCTTATATAATAAATTATTATTATTACAAAATACCTTTTGTGTATTTTAACATTTAAAGTCAACAATCTACAGTTTTGTTGCTTCAACTAGCGTGATTGGCGGAGGTCAACCCTTAGGGGGAGAGAGGTATAACATAAGAATTAGGGGTGTGACAACATATTTGGGTGCCTAAAGCACTAGGAAGAACCTTTCTGTTGAGTATTTGATTTGGAGGTTGGAAAGATGGCTGCAACTGAATTGAGGTTTGAGGATAGGTTGGAGGGTGCCTATAAATTCATTCCTTGAAAGGGGAGAGTTTCACTTATTCTCATGGAGAATGGCATCTGGGATTTTGTTAACACCAAACTCACCTCGCTTATAGATGCAACTGATTTGGCCACCCACAATCAAAAGTATGTGAAAGCCAGAAGAATTATCTTGTATGTGGTGGAGAATCATGTGATTCCTCACCTATTTGAGAAGAATACAACAAGGGAGATGTGGGAGGCTGACAAAGTTATACCAGATCAATAATTCCAATAGGAAGATGGTGTTGAGAGAAAAGTTTAGGAACACCAAGATGACCAAATCAAATACAGTGACTACTTATCTCACCAAGATCAAACAAGTTCGTGATGAGTTGGCCATAGTTGGGGAGAAAGTGACAGATGGAGAAATGGTAAGTACAACCCTGAATGGCTTCACCAAGCCATGGGCTCCTTTCATCAAGGGCATCATGGCACAAGAGAAACTTCCTGATTGGGATAGATTGTGGGATGATTTCATCCAAGAAGAGATTCAGGAGAAATCTCTATCAACAGGCCAACACAAGTGTGATGATGAGAATATCGTTCTCACCAGTTGGGCAATGAGGAACAAAGTAAAAGTTTCGAGTGGCAGGAATGAGGAGTCTGCCTCACAATTGAAGAAGGACTTGAATAAGGTCAAGTGTTTTTCCTATCATAAGATGGGACACTATGCTTCATAATGTCTGCAGAGGAAGAAAGGCAGAAAGGGTACACATTCCACTGTAGTTGCGTCGGTAGAAGCTTAGCTGGAATAGTTTGCCAGTCTGTTTGAAAATGAGTTCACACTTGTTTCCTACATTTGCTTGGGACCCTTACTAGTTGGTGCGTGACTATTGGATAGTGGAGCCACACGACATATGACTAGAGCACGAAACCTATTTGACAGCCTAAATGATGGGACTCATAATTGCATGTGGATTTTGGTTTTGATGCCAAACATATAGTGAAGGAGGTTGGAATAGTGATATTCTAACTTTATTTAGGAGGCAAGTTGGAAGTAAAGGATGTGGTATGGGTGCTAGAACTTAGGTGGAGTTTTCTCTTAGTCTCTATGATAGAGAAGAAGGGGTTTTGTGTAGCGTTCCAGGATGGACATGCATTGATTAGACCCATGAGATCTGACTCTGACAAGGGCCATGTTGTTGGAGTTAGAGAGAGCAACCTATATAGGCTAAAGGGCGAACCTATTCAAGCAGCGGCAAGAAGCAGAACAATGACAAAGAACAAGGAGTGGGAAGCTTTGAGGATTGAATAGTTCAAAGGGTATCAGCCTTCAGGTTCGAGTGGGAAGGAGTGGTCAACAAATCCCCCCATGTCTATCAATAAAGTCTCTTGGTATGAGATGAACTTATAGGATGTCAAGTAGCAAGAGGCTTTGAGGAACAAGGCCAAAGGGAGTAGGTCTTTGAGGATGTTTCCAAACTAGGTGGCAAGTAAGGCTTCTAGTTCAGTGGGAGTAGCCATCGCAACGGATGCAGTTCCAGGATCAGAGCCAATTCCAGGGGGTGGAAGTACCTCCCTTGCCAAGAGAGAGTGTTGATGTTCGTATCTTGGGTAGGTACTTGTGCACAAGCATAAGTGTTTGGGCATGCAAAAGTCACCCAAATTCTCCTTAGGGCGCTTGCTCAATTATGTGTAAGTTATTAATGTAACTCAACCTTAGTCTAACTTAGGAAAAGAAAACAATTGATTATGTTGGTTATTGAGATAAATAAACTTAGGAAAAGTAAAGTATTTGTTAGGATATTCCGACACATAGGAAATAGTTAAGTATAACTTGGTCTAGTGTAGAGTTAGGTAAAGTGTGTTTCTTTACTATGTACTTTTGTAACTTACAATTTGATGGTCACGACATGTTCTAGACATGAAGTGATTTGGCAGTTCATTCTCTCCTTGGTATTACCGACACTTGATCCATGGCTTAACACTCGATTGCTCCATGATCTCTATTTAAAGAGCATGGATGTTCATTTGTAAGGTGATCGTTCATGAGAGAAGCTTATGTAGATTTTCTTTCTTTTACATTAATAAATTGCCTAAGGTGGCTGTGTTGGCTCAGGCCGTGCATTGTTTCCCTCTTTGAGGGTTTTAACCACATCAAGAATACTAGTGTATTGATCCGTGATCTGTTTGTGAGCGGTGTCCTTTGGTGTTCTATCTGAGGAACTTACCCTATAAATTCTTACATGGTATCAGATCTATTTGAGGGCTGCATCCATTGGTGATCCAAATTCGAAGCCCATACAACTGCATCCGATTGTTGTTTCATACATCTACTGTTTCGGACCACTTTCGGGCCGAGAGGATTGCTCTGTTGTGTTAGGAGCATCTGTTCCAGTGAGGAACCCCTTTCGTTTCATGCGAAAAGGTTTTCGATAGCCCAAGCTACGTCATTTTTAAGATCTGGAGGTATACAATCTTTATTTGCAGTTTTAATTATTTATCTCTCTGTTTATTTCGGTTTATTTATCTCTTTGTTTTTTATTACCGGATCCATACCTTTCATTTCTGCGTATGCTCTTTGCCCCACAACTCTGTGCGATCTGGGCAAATCAGAAACAAAAAGGAAGGATTTTTTTCATGCGTATGCTCTTTTCACTGTGCCTTAGTGTGATCTCGGAAAATCAGAAACATTGAGGAAAATATTTAGTTTCCGGCGAAATCTAACTTCAAGCCGTAAGGTTTGGTTTTTTTGCATGTCTGTTTTGGGTTGTGTGGTTTTTTGTTTTGTAGGCAAAAAGGGTTTTCTCAAGTAAGCACGCACTCCAAAGCTTCAGTGACTAAGAAAAAAAACCCTTCCTCTTTTCCAAAAATTACTAATCTTTTAAACTAGCTCATTTGGTCCAAAGTTACTTTATGAGAATAGAGGTCTTGGGTTCAAGTCTTTCTTTTTGTTGAGTTACTTTTTCAAAAAGCACATGTAACTTATGTTTTAAAGTTACTTTATGTAAAAGTGTTCTCACCCATTATAAAAAGTGAGTCACTTATAATTCTAAAGTCCCTTTATCTTTTATTTAACAAACAATTTAGTGGGTAGCTCATAAAGTACCATTATAAAAGTGACTTTCACTTATTTATAAAAGTGGGTCACATAATTTTTTTTTAAAAGTGAGCTAATTAGATTAAGTTTGGAAAGGGGGGATTTTTTTTTTAAATATAACATTATCATTCACTTCCGCACATTCACGTACTTCGTCAGCATCTTCAACAACTTTTCTTCAAAAAGCCATAATTTCTTCATTCGGAAGCCGTTTTTTGGAATCGACCTAATTTTTCGAGATCTTTCCATTGGAACACTTAGTTTCAGCTTCTGCAGCTTCACTTTTTGTTAAAATGGAAAGTCCATGCCAAGTTATTCTTAACAGCACCAACTACTTCCAATGGGTGTCCTACATGGAGGATTTACTTAGAAGTAAAGGTCTTTATAGAATAGCCTCAGGCCAAGAGTCTAAACCTAAAGATGAAGATAAGCAAGCCAAATGGGAAAATAGGCAAGATCAAGCACGTGGGTTGATAGGGATGTTTATTTCTCCAGAACTTAGATTCTATATCGTAGAACTTGATACCCTTGATGAAGCAATGAAACAACTCAATAAAGTTTTTGGAATTGAAAATGAAATTAGAGCCCATCAACTCAAAATTGAGTTGCTTACTTGGACCCCAATAATTTTTCTTCCATTGAAGATTTTTTGTCCAAGTTCAAGACCCTTGGACTTTTCTTGGAACGTGTTAAGGTTAAGAAAGA
This sequence comes from Pinus tabuliformis, assembly GCA_031772625.1. NCBI lineage: Eukaryota > Viridiplantae > Streptophyta > Pinopsida > Pinales > Pinaceae > Pinus > Pinus tabuliformis. The sequence continues at coordinate 276,698,241 of CM062816.1, forward strand.
AGATGGTAGCCTTATCTATTCCATTCTTACTGAGTTGAGACCAACCTACTATGTGTTTGTTTCCACCTTCCATTCTACTAGAGAAGCCTTTATTTCTCAAGGACAAGACTACAAGTCCCCCTCTTTTGATGCCTCTTGTGATTCTTTAATAAGAGAACAAGAAAAACTCCTACATCTTGGTCTTCTTAATCTTGGAAACTCTTCTAAGAAATCCTTAGCCGCCCAACATCAACCAAGTTCAAAGAATCCTAAGAAGCAACATCCTAAAAAGAATGGTCCTAAGAACTTTTAGTCTGAAAATGAAAAATCAATTCAACAAAATGATAAGACAAATAAAAACAAAGGTAAGAAGACTCATAGACATTGCAACTTTTGTAATCGAGATGGCCACTTAGAATCCAAATGCTTTAAGAAGATGGAAGCCTTGGAAGCAACAATGAAGAAGCATAACATCCATTTGGAGCACTCCTCAACTTCAACATCATCTTCAGTAATAACACTTTCTGCATGTGGTTGTCAAGCATCTCGGTCTGGTTATGCACTCAATGTATCTTCTTCTTCTCATTCTCATGAGTGGCTCATTGATTCTGGAGCTTCTTATCACATGGCCAACAACAAAGCCATGTTTTCTTCTTTAAATGATTGTAACACCAAAAATATATATGTTGGTGATGATAGATCTCTTAGTGTCGTAGGGATTGGAATTATTCATCTAGACGATGGTCAATTTAATGATGTATTATGTGTTCCAACCTTATCCTGCAACCTTCTATGTGTATATCAGATAACTCATTCAAGGGAAGGTAAAACCGTTGAATTTTCACCTCAAAGTGTTGTAATTAAGGACCTAACAGATCCTAGACATATTTTAGCTACTGGAATTGCTGATGATTCTACAAGGTTGTATAAGTTTAGCAACTTTGGGTCATCAACTCTTCCCTTGATATTTATTTCTCATAATGATGAAGTGAGCAAACTTTGGCATGAGCGATTTGGTCACTTAAACTATCGCTCCCTTCAAAATCTATGTAAAGAAAATATGGTAACAGGTCTTCCTATCGTATCTTGCAGAGATGGTGTTTGTTTCAGATGTGTACTCAAAAACATCATTGGGATAGTTTTGAAAAACGTGCCTCTTGGCATGCCTCAACCCCTTTACAACTTGTGCATAGTGATTTATGTGGTCCACTTCCAGTCGTTTCATTCTCTAGCTACAAGTATTTCTTAACCTTCATTGATGATTTCTCCAGACGCACTTGGGTATACTTCTTAAAACTCAAGAGTGAAGTATTTAAAATGTTCTTGGCCTTTAAGGCCTTTGTTGAGAAACAATCTGAACATCAAATTCTTAAGCTAAGATCTGATAATGACAGAGAATATGTTAGCAACAAATTCATCAACTTTTGCATTGAGCATGGAATTCAAATGCAACATACTGTTCCATATCCTCCACAACAAAATGGTGTAGTTGAAAGGAAGAATCGCACCTTAAAGGAACTGGTTAATTGTATGCTTCAATCTAAAGGACTTAGTCTTAATTTTTGGGCAGAAGCAATTAACTATACAAATTACATAGTAAATCGCACTCCTACTATGGTTTTAAAGAATATCACTCCATAAGAAGCATGGAGATCAATTAAACCAGATGTAAGTCGCTTTCGTGTTTTTGGAAGTGAAGCATGGGCCCATATTTCAGATGAGAAACATAAAGCCTTAGAACCTAAGAGTGAAAAATGTATTTTTGTTGGATATTCTGAAGATGTCAAAGGATATAGACTTCTTCCACCTAAATCCAAAAATGTTATCATTAGAAGAGATGTAAAGTTTGCTGAAAATATATCGGCCTACGAGCCTAGTTCGGCGGATGTGCCACCTCTCTCTATCCCTTCTACTTCTGAAAATATTTCTTCTTCAGATGATGACAACGAGGATGACAATCCTCCCCCACCTTCTCAGGATCTTCCTTCAGCTCCTCAGCTTCCAAAATGGGTCCGCGCTACTCGGGATGCAGTAGGTGCTCTTGCAGGGGATCCTACATATCAGCCTCACACATGTTCCTAGTTTGATAGAGCCTCTTCTTTACTGGCTCAAGCTTCAGCGAATTATGATCCTGACACCTTTGCAGAAGCTTCAGGCCATCCAGATTGGGACACAACTATGAACGAAGAATATCGTTCATTATTGGCAAATGATACATGGAATCTTGTTCCTCTTCCAAAGGGACGAAAACTTGTTGGATGCAAATGGGTTTACAGAACCAAGTTTGGACCAGATGGAAAAGTTGATAAACATAATGCTCGTCTTGTTGCTAAGTGTTTTTCACAAGTTGAAGGCATTGACTATATTGAAACCTTCTCCCTCTTGCCAAAATGAACTCTATCCGCCTTGTTCTTTCCCTTGCTGCCTCTTTCAAATGGGGAGTCGATTAGATGGATATTAAATCTGCCTTCTTACATGGGGACTTGCATGAAGAAATCTATATTGAACAACCTCCTGGCTTTATACAAACAGACTCCAGCCTTGTATGTCGGCTTAAGAAATCCCTTTATGGTCTCAAGCAAGACCCTCAGGCTTGATATGCCAAAATGGATAGCTTTCTTTTAGATACTGCCTTTTCTAGGTGTCATTCTGACAATACTGTCTACACCAAGAAAGTGGGTAAGTCTCTTATCATTCTTGTTCTTTATGTTGATGATCTTATCCTTGCTGGTAGTGATCCCAACCTTATAAACCATATGAAGTCCAGCCTTGAAAAGCAGTTTGAAATGACAGACTTAGGACACTTGCATTATTTTCTTGGTCCTCAAGTCTTGCAATCCAAGGAAGGTATTTCCCTTTCCCAGTCCAAGTATGTCTGTGATCTTCTACGCCACTTTCACATGGAACTTTGTAAGCCAACCCCTTCTCCCTTTCAGTCTGGAGCCAAACTTTCAGTCACTTGTACTTCCCCTAAAGTTGATGCTACCTTATACCGTCAGCTTGTAGGAAAACTTCTATATATGACCCATACTCTTCCTGACCTTTCCTTTGTTGTTGGCCTTATTGCTCGGTTTATGCAAAACCCACATGAAAGTCATTGGAAAGCAACTAAAAGAATACTTCGTTATGTTCGAGGTACAGTTCCGTTTGGGATTCATTATAGTGCAGAAGCATCTCCTTTATTGGTTGGTTTCACTGATTCCGATTGGGCTAATGACCCTGATGATCGGAAGTCTACTGCAGGTTATGTATTCACTCTTGGTTCTGGACCTATTACATGGGCTTGCAAGAAACAAAGTGCCATTTCTCTTTCTTCAGCGGAGGCAGAGTATCATGGCACCATAGAAGCTAGTAAGGAAGCACTGTGGCTTCGTCAGATCTTGTAAGAGTTTGGCCTTCAATAGCAGCATCCAACTACACTTTGGTGCGATAATCAAAGTGACATTCAACTATGTAAAGATCTAATCCAACATCAGTGCAGCAAACACATTGAACTACACATGCACTTCATCAGAAAGCTCATTCATGACCATGTTCTTGAAGTGCAATATTGTTCAACTGATGATCAAGTTGCAGACATCTTTACAAAGGCTCTCACAGAGGTGAAGTTTACTAAACTTCGATTTATGGTTGGAGTTTAGGAAGTTGTCACTAAGGGGGGATAAGCTCTAATGTCTCCTTCCTTCTCCTATTGTATCATATTTGTACATCCTTCAATCCTATCCCAAGTTGTTCTTAAGGGGGGATGTTAGGATATTCTGACACATAGGAAATAGTTAAGTATAACTTGGTCTAGTGTAGAGTTAGGTAAAGTGTGTTTCTTTACTATGTACTTTTGTAACTTACAATCCGACGGTCACGATATGTTCTAGACATGAAGTGATCCAACGGTTCATTCTCTCCTTGGTATTACCGACACTTGATCCGTGGCTTAACACCCAATTGGTCCATGATCTCTATTTAAAGAGCATGGAGGGTCATTTGTAAGGTGACCATTCATGAGAGAAGCTTATGTAAATTTTCTTTCTTTTACATTAATAAATTGCCTGAAGTGGCCGCGTTGGCTCAGGCCATGGACTGTTTCCCTCTTTGAGGGTTTTAACCACGTCAAGAATACTGGTGTATGGATCCGTGATATGTTTGTGAGCAATGTACTTTGGTGTTCTATCCGAGGAACTTACCCTGTAAATTCCTACAGTATTTACTTTAGTGTTTATGTTTTAATCTCAGCTATTGATCTCAAATGAGGCAAGATCTAATCTTAGTCGTCAATCACTTTGGAGATTAGGGTTAGGGATTTAGCTCAATGTAAAGTTAGAAAAGTGAGGCTAAGGAAAGGAGAAAGACACACCATACAACAAGAAAAGACATTGAGAGAGGCATCTCAATGGTGAGTGGAGGACTTCCATTCTATTGGGATGGATCTGAGAAAGTGCAAAAGTGTAGCATAGAAGATCTAGATCAGCCAAGGAGATTAAGGGAAGATCTATGGGTTGATCAGCTGGTTTAGATCTAGGGTATGTTGTAATTGTAATTTTCTTCAGTTGGGCCATTATCCCAGGACAAGAGCCCAAGTAGGCTTTGAGTTATTAATGAAGAATTGTTGATTGCACATAATATCTTTGTCTCTTATGATTGAGATTGGTGTAATTTTCTTTTGCTGATTGTGTTAGGAACCTAGCTGTGCTTTTATATGATGATTCATAATCTCCTAGGTTAATAAAGTGTTAAGTGCCAAGTTAAGATGAAAATTGGTGGTGATATGAGTAAATATTTTGACATGATTGATATAGGGCCTCCTACTTTACTTTCTAGGTGTAGAAGTCTGGCTAATAAGTGGTAGCATTTGTTTCTCAAAAACAAAATATGCTAGGAGTTTGCTTGATAGGTTCAGAATGACAGATTGCAAAATCTCATCTACACATACGGAGAAAGCATTGAATCTTTTAGCCAAGACCAAATCTAAGTCAATCTATAGGAAACTAGTGGGGAGCCATAGGCTTGATTTGAGTTTTGCGTGAGATTCATTTCTAGATTCATGACAACACCAAAGGTGGAGCATTTGATCTAGCAAAGAAAGTGCTGAGATATGTGAAAGGGACACTTGAATTTGCTATTCTATATAATAGAAGCAAAGACTCTAGTTTGTGTGGGTATACAAATTCAGATTGGGTAGGTTGTGTGTGTTAAGAAATCTAGGGCAACTAGATTAGGGTGAATTCTTTTTCTTTTGATAACTGTTTGTGATGTTCTTTTACTTCAACTTGTAGTATTTATAGTTAGCTTCTTCTTCTCTTGATTATTATAGTGTTCTTATCATCAAACATTTACCAAACTATGAAGATCCATAACACAAATGGACACAGGATATAGGCTGCTAGCTAGGGCCAAAAACCTCTTTTAGAGAGGAAAACCCACAAGAATTCTTCTCTTCTTATAGAATCTTCAGATGACGAATTCCAAGACCTTTTAGACCCAAGAGAAAGATCCCTCCAAGAACAAGTCAACTTTCCTGTAGATGAAGTTCTCTTTCACAAAATCAACCCAAGTCAAGCTTCTCCAAAATTGTTGCAACTTCTCTTCTGATCACAAGTTTGGAACCTTTGACTGAAATTTTCTGTCATATTGCAGAAAACCTTATTTCGCACGTGTGGGAAGAGATGATAAAATAGGTTTCCTTCCTTTGCTCGGGGTTATTCTTTCTCCTTAGAATTTCGGCCTTCAAAAATTGATCCTCTTGACAACAAACTTCAGCTCCTTGAAATGACTACAATTCGATCTTGCTGCAACAAATGATGCCCTAATTCCTTTGCATGTGTGAGAGGTTGTAGCCCAAAAACAGTCTTCAAAACTTCAACTTCTCCTTTTGAACGTCACTTGCCCTTTAGACTTCTTTCCCCTTAAGATCGAACTTCTTCTCTTGCTTGATCGAATGTCTTGGATATATCTTCAAATGAGGTTGAATGCACTTATATATAGGCTTCCAAGGGTATGAATTAGCCTTCATGAGGCCGATTTGTTCTCTTCTAGGCCAACTTGGTCTTGGAGGGATTTTGACACAATTTATGACTCAAATAGATTATTTTGACTTGATGCAAGATGCCCAATGGGGTCTAATACATATGACAATGACTCTTTTGACTCTTTGACTCTATTACAAATCCTAGAAGCACACAATGGGAGCTTTGACCTAGAAAAGATTGACTTTGAGCATGAAACCCATGCTAGAATAACAATAATAATTTTTCTCTCTTTATGTCAAATACATAAAATCAATAGTACATAAGACATTATGAAGACCAAACCTAGTTACATATTTCAACACTCCCTCTTAACTAGGGAGGTATTCATAATACATACATGGTACATGGACATTCTCATACTGAAGAATTCTCATAAGAAGAGTCAGATTGGTAAGCCATCTCATAAGCTATCTATTCAGCTTATATCAGTGCATTTCATCATATCAACCAACATTGTCATATAGCAAGGCCTTCACTAACAACTCTATCTCTCCACTAGATTAGAGCACAATTTTGGGGAGACAATGACTTATAGATGCCTTCATCATTGTCTCTCAAGGCACATACCCAATCCAGATGTTCACAAGGTATGTCCTTTTAGGACCATTCCCGTCTTGGATTTACACATCCTCATGGAATCTCCTCTTCGACTACTCTTGCATATTGGATGCCCTACCTCATCCTCCAAGAGTATCGGTATCAGTCTCAGATGCTCACCTGATCCTCCATTCTTTCTTCACGATGAAGACAAGAATGATGTGTCTATCTCTCCCTCTCAATTAGGGAGGATCTACTCATTCTTATAAAAGGAATATACCCAAGCCCCCTCTTAACTAGGGACTTGTATCCAACAACAACTATCTGCTCTTTGGTGGAGATCATGGTACTATTAGTTGCTTGTAGGGCTCCTCCTTTCTACTTCATCATGTCATGAATGAACTTCAACTTCTTCATCATGGAGCCGTCTTCTTCATAACTTCTTTATAGGGCTTTGGCCATCTTCTACATCACTTCCCTTCAACGAAACATAGTGTTGAACCAATTAATGCTAGTCATGCCATCTTCTTTTCATCTGGAGGTGACCTTCTTCGTCATCATTTGGCTATCCTTCATATTGCTACCTCTTCCAAGTCATGTTCCTTCCAAAGTTATCCATCCAATATTATGTGTACTAGTTGTAGGTGAACTTCTACAACCTTCTTTCGGTAGCCTGATCCAACCCACCATATGCTTGCTTTCAAAAATAAAAAAGTGAACTAAAAATTTAATTACCTCTTTATGATGGCCTTCGTCATGACTTCTGCTTTCGCAACATCAACATCCTGCGTATTGTACAAATCCATTTCCAAGACATTTACTATCAAGGTTCTCCTTCTTCATCATACATATTAGGTCTTCATACCTTCTCCATGGAGATGTCATAGCTAATCCTTCTAATTGTTATCAGATGTTGATTACTCATCTTATCTCAAGTGGCTATAGGTGCATCTTTACAAACTCTTCTTTCTTCATCATATATTGCTTCCTCGGGATCTCAATACATAGTTCCTTCATCATAGGAACAATTGTTGCCAACCACCTCATATTCTTCATGAGGTCATGTAATGTTGATTCTATCATGTCATCATGTAGAAGAGTTTTATGCCTTCATGTATCATTCATAAGGAAGAGTCCCTTCTTCTTCAATCATGCTCATGAGATAGAGCATTCTAACCATTCTATCTGCAATTAAGTGATGACATGGCTTTATCCATCTATCAAAGTTAACAAATATATGCATACCTCTTCCTTCATGTGATCATCTAGGCTTCCTTCAACAACTTCCCTTTCCTTGCTTGAAGATGAAAATGCTTCAACTAAATTGTCACGCTGCACTTCTCTTGTACCATACTTGTTTCCTTATAAATTGTGGATTCCACACTAGGTGTAATGTGACACTTACTTCTTCTAAGTAGAGGTGAATCTTTTAAAAAAGATCTTGAAGGAGGATCTTGATGATCCTTATTTTGCAAATCCTTCTTAATGATGATGAGGTGTGATGCTAGTCTTCTCATTCTATCTTGCTAGATGACTTGCTTCATTCATACAAATTGCTACTTCGACTATTCTTTCATGTTTCTATGATGTCATCTGCTATTATGACTGTGATGCTCCCTACCATGACTTGCTCTCTTTTGAAAATGATCTAAATGTATGTGAGACCTTCAATAGTAGAGTTCTTTCCCTTCTTCCTTCTTTGACTTCTTCTCTTTTGGCTCTTCTACTTCTTCGCTCACATGGGCTTCACTTCTTTCTTTCATTTTCTTGTTCCCTTTCTTGTGTTTAGGACAATTCCTTTTGAAGTGCCCATATACATTACATTCATAGCACTGAATCTTAGAAATGTCAATTTTCTTTTGAAATTTCTTTCGAGGCTCAAATTTTCCAAACTTCCCTTTCCTCCTTGTCATGGATGCATATGCTTGTGTTTGCTCATTTGATCCAACTCCATTCTTTGCCCTTAATCTAATTTCTTCAATCTTACATAATGACCATAGATCACTGAATGTAGTGGTTTCCTTCTTTCCATAGATGCTTGATACAAAGTTGCCCCATTCATTTGGTAATGCATTTACTACAAGAGTGGTCATCTATGGGTTTGACATTGTTTCTCCTAGCTCTTGTGGTTGATCTCTTATTTGAGATACCTTCATGAGATATGAGGCTACCCATTCTTCACTTAATACTTTCATCTTGAATAATTTGGTTCTTAAAGATATTATTTCTCCTACTGTACTTAAAGAGAGCAATTCCACTACGTTATCATAGGTCTCTTTCGATGTCTTCGAATTTGCTACATAGTGAATGAGGGAATCCTTGATCGATTCAATGAGGATTCTTTAAGCCCTTATTTCTCCTTTCATATACTTTGATAGTGCTTGAGATTGCTCTTGTGGAGGTTTGTAGATTGAGCCCTTGAGATATTCAATAACTTCAATTTCTATGAGAATTAAATCTATTATCTTCTTCCTTGCAAATTAGTTTGATGTCCCAACAAGTTTATTGTTCTCCTTGCAGAAATAAGTCATTCAGTTTATAGATTGAGACATGAAATATTACGTACTTACTTGTTAAATGAAGATACTTCCTTGAAGATGATGTCTTCCACTAGATGCTTCCTTGGTGATCTTCTTGAGAGCTTTATAAGAGGGATGTTCTTCCTTCTTCAGAATGGCAATGCTACTTCTTCGGGAGAAGTTCTTCTTCAAAGATGCTTGAGATGTGATCCTTTCTTCAATGTGAGGGAGATCACTTTGATTTTGATGATGAAGTGCTCTTCTTTCTTCCTTTGGATGTAGAATGTGAGAGACTTCCCAAAATGCTTCAAATGTGTAGAGTCCTTTCTTTGAGTGGAGGTAGGGTCCTTGAGGTCTTCTTCTTCTTCCAAGAATTCTTCCTTGATAGAGTCTTTGTGATGTGTGTTGACGAGTCCTCCTTAACGCTTTTCTTGTATTTGGCCCTTATGTATCCTTCTTCAATTGAGTGATCTTCAAGCTACCTCTTCTTGTCACCTTGCTTTGATACCATGTTAATAAATCTAGGGCAGCTATATTAGGGTGATTTCTCTTTCTTTTGATAACTGCTTGTGATGTTCTTTTACTTCAACTTGTAGTATTTATAATTAGTTTCTTCTTCTCTTGATTTATTATTATATTGTTCTTGTCATCCAACAACTACTAAACTATGAAGATCAATAACACAAATAGACACAGAATATAGGCTGCTAGCCAGGGCCAAAACCTCTTTTAGAGAGGAAAACCCACAAGAATTCTTCTCTTCTTATGGAATCTTCAAATGACGAATTCCAAGACCTTTTAGACCCAATACATAGACCCCTCCAAGGTTAAGTCAACTTCCCTGTAGATGAATTTCTCTTTCAAAAAGTCAACCCAAGTCAAGCTTCTCCAAAACTGTTGCAACCTCTGTTTGTTGAGAAATCTAGGGCATCAAGATTTTGGGTGATTTCTCTATTATTGATAAATGTTTGTGAATTATTTTTACTTCATTAGATTATGATCTTCTCTTTTGTTAGATTATTATAGTGTTCTTCATCAAATAGCTACCAAAGCATAAACAATGAGTCAAGAGACACACAATGTAGGCTATCAACTAGGTTCAAAACCTCTCTGACTTGGGAGGAAAACCCAAACGAATTCTTCTTCTTATAGAGACTTCAATTGACGAATACCAAGACCCTTGACCACAACCCCTCCAAGATCAAATCAATCTGGCGAACCTCCTTTACAAGCCTTCCAATGATGATGGCTTCTCCTTCGACCTTCTTTTCGGACCTGCAACCTCTTGTATGCACTGCAGAAACCCTAGATAATCCGTGTAGTCAAAATAATGGGGAGAATGCCTTCCTTTCTTCTTTGCTTGATGAGATACCTTTACTTCAACCTCTTGGCCTCCAAGATTACTCCTTCTCCACCGAAATTCAACCTTCTATATTGACTGTAACCTTTGCCTCTTGACAACCGAGAAGTGTGCCCTAGTTGCAGATCAAACGTATGGAAAACAAACCCAAACATTTTTTCTTTTCGTCCTTCCTATCCTTGTTGTTCCTTCGCTATAGAATGAGACAACTTTTCCTTAGATCAAACAATTGTGTTGTCTTCCACATGTCCTTTGGGAGAGGTCGAGTTCTCTTTATATAGGCTTTGTTGGGCTTCCAAAATAGGCTGACATCTCTTGGCAGGCCGACTTGATGAAGTTTCTAGGCTGACTTGACTTGTGGTTTGTATCCTTGATCTTGGAGGGGTTTCCTTTACAATTTTAGACTCACATTGACTCAAACAAATATGTAACATACCCAAGAAGGGTCCTTCATACATGACATTGACTCAATTTGACTTTATGACCAATCCTAGGGGCTCACAATGGGAGCCATAACTAAAAATAAAATTCCTTGCTCATGAAACCCATGAGACAAGTATTACAATAATAATTTTATTTTTCTTCTTTACATCAATTACATAAAATCACAATTACACATGTCATTATGAAGACCGAACCTAGTTACACTTTTCAACACTCTTCTGGTCACAAGTTCGGACCTGCATACTTTGACTGCAATTTTTGGCTGTACTACAGAAAACCTAATTGACACGTGTGGGAAAAGATGGTAAAATAGGTTTCCTTCTTCCTTTGCTTAGGGTGCTTCTTTCTCCTTAGAAATTCGACCTTCAAAAATTTATCCTCTTGACAAGAAACTTCAACTCCTTGAGATGACTACAATTCGATCTTGCTGCAACAAATGATGCCCTAATTCCTTCGCACATGTGAGAGATTGTAGCCCAAAAACAACCTTCAAAACTTCGACTTGTCCTTTTGAACTTTGCTTGCCTTTTATACTTCTTTCGCCTTAAGATCGAACTTCTTCTCTTGCTTGATCGAATGTCTTGGATATATCTTCAAATGAGGTCAAAAGCATTTATATATAGGCTTCCAAGGGGTACGAATTATCCTTCATGAGGGCGACTTGTTCTCTTGTAGGCCGACTTGGTCTTGGAGGGATTTTGACACAATTTATGACAAATAAATTATTTTGACTTGATACAAGATGCCTAATGGGGTCTAATACATATGAAAATGACTCTTTTGACTCTTTGAATCTATGACAAACCCTAGAAGTACACAATGGGTGCTTTGACCTAGAACAAATTGACTTTGACCATGAAACCCATGCCAAAATAACGATAATAAATTTTCTCTCTTTGCGTCAAATACATAAAATCAAGTACATAAGACATTATGAAGCCGAACGTAGTTAAATATTACAACAGTGCGGATGATAGAAAATCAACTTTTGGATATGTATTTAGCCTTGGCATAGGTTTAGTGACATAGACCATTAAGAAACAACATGCAAAATCCTTTTCATGGACAAAGGTAGAATATTGAGGAATAGTGAAAGGAGTGTTTGAGGTAGTTTGGCTTAGAAGGATGCTCTCAAAAGGATGCAATAGATGGAGTCCACAACCTATTTTGTGACATTCAGGGGGTTCTCAAACTAACCAATAATCATGTCTTCCATGAGCATACCAAGCATGTTGAGATAGATTTCTTCTTTGTTAGATAACTTGTATAGGATGGATGTATTGAGTTGTACTACTATCTTGTAGAGGACTAAACTGCAAACATTTTCACCAAGTCTTTGGGTCCTGAAAATTGTCAAAATTTGTGATAAGTTTGATGTAGTTAATAGATTGGCCATTAAGGGAGAGTGTTAAACTAAAGGAAAGATTCTAATGGTCAATTAGAGATTAGACATAGGCCTCAAAAAAATAACTTTGACTTTAGAGATTAGACATAGGCCTCAAAAAAATCACTTTGACTCTAGGTTATTTTATGCTTTATTTCTCTTCAGTGAGTCTCTTGGTCTACGCCATATTCATAAAGTGGATTGGCTGGTCTAGCTTATAACCCTTTATAATAAAGCTTTCGTTTTTTCGTTAATCAATGCATTGGCAATCTTGGTTTTCTTTGTGTTTGTGTTATCATGATACAAAAGTAGGTCCTAATGTGGGCCAAGTGTTCATGCAATAAAGTTTTTAAAGTTACAAATCATGGAATTGATAATATAAATAAATTCTAAATTGTTCAGATATAGGAAATGTATTGTGCATTGTTAAAAGATTCATGTAACCTTATCTTGGGGTTTTTTCACATTAGAAGGGTCTGACTAAGGTTGAACTATTCGAGTATATGGATATTAATTCATGGAAGAAGAGACCAAACATAGGGGATGCTTAGTAGATTGCGGGATTACTCTTTCTACCCAATAATGACATTGGATGCAGTAACTATTAACTAAATCTCCCTTTGCTGCGCACTGGATGACCGTTTAAAACTTGTTGATTCTAGAATCATAGCCTCCACCCACCTTGGTTGTACTGCTGGACTTGTATGTACATGCCAGTTTTATAAATTGCTCTGGTCTTTTATATACTATTTTATGATGTTCCATTCTTTTTCATTTTACTGACATAGCTAGCAGTCAGTCTTGATTGCTAAATCTGGTCAAAGTGTAAGGGTAAACATGTGAGTCGTTTGCATCATAACTCTTCCAAGAAAAAACCTTTCATTTGCTTTCAATAATTTATTTATGGTCAAATTATGACAACTTCTGCTTTGTTTGTGGGATGATATAATTGAATTTTGCCCGTTGTTCATATGATAACAGCCTGATGATGAAGCCATGGACTTAAACCAGGAGCTCATTGCCAAGTTACTTGAGCTGGAAGATGTTGATGCTGTTTACTCAGATCAGAAGTGAGTTGAAAATTTTGCCATCAATCAGGGCTGATATTAAACAGCAACAATTATTTTTCTTGACAATAAATTGGAATCCCTGGATTTGTGTTTCAAGGATGGACACTATCTTTCGTTTGGTCTTTGAAGAGAAAAGCAAGGCGATATATCTGAAAAGCATAGATTTTCTATGGTAATGTAATCTTATTATTCTTTATAAGTGGATTCTATCACATTTGTAATGCTGGATAGAGTTCTGACTATGTTTTCACTATCTCTAAAGTTGGGGATGGTTAAATAGAGAGATCTTTAAACGGAGAGGTTTATTTGAACTTTTGCATTTAGGTGGAAAGGATGATTTAATGGTTAATAATTCCTGAACCTACCTTTTAAGAGAATAAAGAAATGTAGGATATTAGATTGACTGAAATAGAAGATGAAATATAAGATACAGTATACATATTATTGGCCTAATATAATACTGCAACAGTAGAATTTTTTGGAAGTAGGGCAATAAATTCAAAACAGCAATTTCACCTCTGAACTAGAGGTTTCCCAGATCTTAATCCCGTGAATTTTCAGTTTTAGGGCTGTAATGAAATATGATAAAACAACAACATTTGTGGAAAATATTTCTAATCTTAACCCCCAAAATTCACTAGGCAATTCAGAAGATAAGACACCAAAGTGTGCCAATAAGTTTCAGCTCTCTAGGGCAATCTTATCAAACATATAACAGATCTGAAATGTTGGAAAATGTAACTAGGTTTGGTCTTCATAATTATTTGTCATTATATATTTTATGTAAAAAAATAAAAAGAAAAAGAAGACAATTGTTTTTTGTTTTTTCAAACATGGGTTTTGTGCTCAAGTAAAAAAATATTATTTTATTAAAGCATGTTCTTCATGCTCATTATTATTTGTATTGGTCAAAGTGAAAGGCTTATTTAAGCCAGGAAAAATATTTTTTAAAGTTGTAATTTGAGTCAAAAACCACTCAAGATGCCAAGTCGGCCCTGCCCCAAAGGACATGCCTATTTGAACCCCTTTGGACAATATAAATAGAGGGCAAGTAGAGCTCATTTAGATACACAATTTCGTATGATTTGTTTTGACATTTCGCAGAAGAAGAAGAGGGCCGAAGTCTGAAATTGAAGAAGGGATTTCTTGAAGTCAGATTTGTGGAAGTTCTGCCTCATCACACCTCTTGTTGAAGATTTGTCGTTGGTCTCTTGCTATTGATGGATTTGTTGTGGAGAATGAGGGTTTGACTTGGCATCTAGAGGGTTGGAGTCTGTCTATGGTCATGGGTCTTGGTTATCTCATTTTGAACTAATTCTATATAAGGAGAATTTTGTTGGGTTTTCCCCTTGAAGTGGTTTTCCCTGGCTTGGAGCTTATATCTTGTGTTCATTGTTCTCTTGTGATCTTCATGATCATATTTTGATAATTGTTTGATGAAAGAAACATAATAAAGATTAATAAGAAGCCAACAAATTTCACAATTAATTATCAAAGAAAGAGAAATCTAATTTAATTTGCAAGCCTCTTGATTTCTCAACATGGGATCCGAACAAGGTTTGACGAAGGAGGCCTGAAGATCACACTCTCTTTGCATTTAAAGTGTGATCCATTGTATTTCTCTCTTTGTGGCTTTTCCTATGGCTTTTGGAGCTTATGTCATTGTGGATTGAACAAATTCTGGGCATATAAATGATGTGAAAAACCTAACTTCCATGACCCTAATCTCAGTAATAATGAGAAGATTGATATCTATTGCGAAGTAACTCAGATCAATGTGGAATCGTTGCAGTGGCTCGATTTCATATTTTACAATGGATTGTATTTATCATTTATGTGGTGTAGAGGCTTGTTTTATTTCAAAATGGTTCGTTCATGTCTCACATCTGTGTACTTTGTTATGACTCGCTCAAATCACATCAAAGTGGCTTAACCATATTCCATTGTGGCTCGTTTGGCTATCTATGGTTTGTTATATTGTCGCTATGACTTTGATATTACTCCATCAGTGGCATCTATAGCATCATTCTCAGTAACACTCTCTGGAATCTGCACACAGTGACTCGTATTGAAGATTACACGTCTTATGGCTTTTGTTGACTAAATTAAAGATCGCATTCTGAGTAACCCGAAAAGTGACAAAATAAGAACTTGACAGAGATCCTAGTATATAGTAACGATATTAGCATGAACAAAGATTGTATTTATGACCTATGGCTCATCTGAACAATAGCTTGAATTTGCTATAAACAATGGTTCAAATTTATGATACCTCTCTAAAGTTGAAAGACTAGAATTGCATATAATTCTAATTTCCTTGGTGAAAATTGAGGCTCGATACAATGACTAGCTCTAAAGCTTGCACTTATGATTACAATTGCTATACTCTGAGTGGCTCACATTTGGTTCATTGACATTGCATTATACAAGTCATGTAGATTCAAATGATTCACATAATCTTTACATTGTGTGTTAGGCTCACTCTCATGTGATGAAAACAATTCTAAGTTCAAAATAATTAAATTAATTAAAATCATGAAAGTTAGGATTTATTCCTATTTTTCTAGATTGGGTTTGTTTCTCATAGTTAGGAGTCAGTTTAGGCCTAGTTGGTTGAGAGATTCTCTCCAATTAGTTAGGCTCCTAGATTAGTGTGTTGTTGAGATCTTTGCTCAACCAAAGTGTCTAAGATAGATGCACTATCTTGAGACAAATTTCCTCATGTATTTATGTTTGTATTATTATCATGATTTTGTGTAGTACATTATGAGAGGAATACCTTGAGGCTCTTTGGCCTTTTGCAATATGAAGATAGAACATGCAAAAGAATGTTGACTTCAGAGTGAGCAAGTAGCAAAATTTGACATGAAGAATCTCACACTTGAAACCATTGTGATTTGGTAACTCCAATCTTGATGATTTTGAGAAATGATTTGGCTCCCTGGAAAAGTATATGCAGAGGTTAGAAAGATAACAATGGAGATATTTTGTTGCATGATATTGATGTAAACACAACTACGTGATTTGATCACAGAACACATGGATTGCGTGGATAGGACTATTGATGGCTTGGATAACCATGAGAGTAGAATTGATATTGGAAAGTTGATATGACTTGTGAGGCAGAACCTTATTATGAAGGAAGAAGACGTGCTAGCAGTTGCGAGGAAGATCGGCTCCTTGAAGAAGACAAATGAACCAGTTGATGATAAAGTTGTATGATGATTGACGAGATCTAGAGAGGTCGAAATTTGATATGATGTGATGCTATTAGGAACGAAGAAACCCTGTCATGAAGATGAAATGTGAAAGAAGGTCGAAGCTCAATAATGATGTATTGCGAGATATGAGCCCTTACAACTACCACTAAGATCTCCACAAGAATGACTAGTAGTTGTTGTATTGATGAATTATGAGATCAAGGATTGTGATGATGTCTCCCTGATTGAGAGGGAGTAATAAATCTCCTTCATGTTTGAGGAGTAAGGATCTCCTCCCTAGTTGAGAGGGAGTGATGATGGACATCGTATTCTCTGTGTCATGCACTAGGCCAAGACTAACCATTGTACATCTAGTGTATGGCATTGAGAGGGAGAATGGAGGATTGAATAAGCATCTAGGACTGATACTCCTTGAGGAATGAGAATCCAAGGTAGGAAGTAGTCTCGTGGATCGACACTCTTTGAGGATTGGATAGGGTATCCAAGATAAGAGTGGTTGAAGAGGACTGATATTAATCAGAGGATTCTTGAGCACACAACTGACATCAAACATGGAAGGTCTCGCTCCTCCGCTTTAGCAGAACATGCAGAAAAGACAAACCATCACATCTGTATTGAAGAGGCAAGGGTCATTGCAAGGATTGATCATTTTCATCACCATAAGTTTAGGGAGGTATTGGAAATTGATAGGAGGCCTATCAATTTGAATAGAGAGGATGGTTGGAGTATTAGAAGGTGTTGGATCCCTACTTTGTATTCCTAAGTTTTTATAATATTTATTTATTTATTTAAATCCAAACTTTTGGTATTCCTTTATTTCTTATTTATTTACTATTCATTTTTTTGTGTGGATTTAAATAATAAAATTGAGTTAATTTATTATTTTGATTTATATTTTATTTATTTTATTTTTTCATTTTCTTATTACTATTTTTAGTTTTATTGTTTAGAATAGTTAAATTTGACCTTATTATTTTTATTTTGTTTATTTATTTATTTTATTTTTATTTTTTCCATTTTCTTATTACTATTTTTCAGTTTTATTGTTTAGAATAATTAAGTTTGACCTCATTATTTACTCACATTTGTTTAGATTAAAATAATAATAAAATTAATTTAATTATTTATTTACAACTAATTTCCATCTATTACTTCATTTTAATTAAGAAATTGTTTATTAATTAATGATAATTCTTTATTCAAAACTAGTTGGTATATTCTAATGGCTAGAAAACATCTCTCTTCATCTACATAATCTAATGCCATAATCTGGTTCATCTTGTCATGAAGATGAACCACACTAGATGGTGCGAAACTCATCAACTTATAGTTTCTTTATGTGATTTTTACCAAAAGATCTCTCAACATTCATAATATGGATCACAAAACCCTGAATTTAGAACGGATATTCTTTGAGGATTGAGAATCCAAGATAAGAATAGTTATGAAAAGACATTCATGTTGAACATTTAGATGGGGTATGCGCTTTAAGAGGCTTTGGTGGTGTTCATATGGATGGCTCCCAACATTGTGCTCTAATCTTGTGGAGAGTTAGAGCTTGTCAAAGTCAAGGCCTTGCCATATTGCAATTTGACAATGTTGGTTCTGATGATGATGCTTAAAGATGGCTTATCAATCCGACTCTTCTTATGAGAATATTTCAATTTGAGAGGTATCCTTGTACTGGTTGTGGAATTATGAATAACTCCCTACTTAAGAGGGAGTGTTGGAAAATGTAGCTAGGTTTGGTCTTCATCATTATTTGTCATTATATATTTTATATTAAAAGAAAGAAGAGATAAATTTTATTTTTTTCAAGCATGGGTTTCATGCTCAAGTCAAAAATTATTATTTTATTAAAGCATGTTCTTCATGCTCATTGTTATTTGTATTGGTCAAAGTCAAAGGCTTATTTATAGTCGAGAAAAGGAAATTTTAAAGTTGTAATTTGAGTCAAAAACTCCTCAGGATGCCAAGTCGGCCTTGCCCCAAAGGACATGTCTATTTGAACCCCTCTGGACAATATAAATAGAGGGTGAGTTGAGCTCATTTGGATACACAATTTTGTATGATCTGTTTTGACATTTCGTAGAAGAAGAAGAGGGTTGAATTTTGAAATTGAAGAAATGCTTTCTTGAACTCAGATTTGTGGAAATTCTACCTCATCACACCTCTTGTTGAAGATTTGTTGCTGGTCTCTTGCTATTGATGGATTTTCTATGTAGGAGGAGGGTTTGACGTGGAGGGTTTGACATGGCATCTAAAGGGTTGCAGTCTGTCTATGGTCATGGGTCTTGGTTATCTCATTTTGAACTGATTCTATAAGAAGATAATTTTTCTGGGTTTTCCCCTTGGAGGGGCTTTGCCCTGGCTTATGTTGAAATAGGTAACTAGGTTCAATCTTCATAAATATGAAATGTACTCTTGATTTTTGTATATTGTAAAAAGAAAGAAAATTTATTATTATTATTTTTGTAGAATGGGTTTCATGCTCAAGGTCAATTTATTTTTAGGTCAAACACCCATTGAGTGGGTCTAAGGTTTTTCATTGAGTCAAGAATTCAATTGAGTCATTGTCATATATAAAAGACCCCATTGGAAATCTTGTATTATGTCAAGAGAATTTATTTGAGTCATAAAAGTGTCATAAAGACCCTACAAGACCTAGTCAACCTACAAAAGTCAAGTCAACCTACAAAGCAATGAAGTTTTCCTCATTAGGGCCATTCGACCACCATGGGAAGCAGATATATATATATATATATATATATATATATATATATATATAGATAAGAGGTACTCGACCTCATTTGTGACACATCCAAGTAGCTCGTGAAAGAATAAGAAAGGGACGAAGAAAGAGAGTGAAGGCGACGATATCAGGAGGAAGAGAGATCAAAGTCTAAAATTCTAATTTTTAGTGCGGCAATATCCCACTTCTGCGAAGGAATTGGCGATAATTTTGTTGCAGCAAGGACACAAATTATAGTGATCAAAGGAGTTGAATGCAGGTGTCAAATAGATCAAGTTTGCAAGCCAAGTTGTCAAGGAAGAGAAGGCTAACCAAGCGAAGGAGAAAGGAGGCAACATTCACCATTATTTTCTCACACGTTCCAGCAAGGTTTTCCGTAGTAGAGGCTGAAAATTGCAGTCCTGAAGCAACAAGACGAAATTCTAAAGAATGGTCGAAATCTGAAGCATTGGAGCAAGTTTGATTGACGTTGACTTTGTTGAAGAGAAGGATCATCAAATGAGAGGTTGACTTGGTCTTGGAGGGATCTTTGTCTTGGGTCATAGGTATTGGAATTCGTCAATTGAAGATTCTATAAGAAGAGAATAATTCTTGTGGGTTTTCCTCTCAAGAGGAGAGGTTTGTGTCCTCTTGTCTCATTGATCTTCATATTTTGGTAGTTGTTTGATGATAAGAACACAATAATAATCAAGTGAAAGAACAAGCTAATAACATGTACATCAAGTTAAGTAAAAGAACATCACAAGAAATTATCAAAGTAAGAGAAATCACCTAATTTAGCTGCCCCTTTGATTTCTCAACATGGTATCAGAGCTAAGGTGACAACAACAAGGAAAGGAAACTTGTAGATCATCCAATTCAAGAAGGATACACAATGGACGAGCATAGGGAGATCATCAAGGAGGAATATCCATCACAAGGATCATATCATCTACACATCATCTTGAAGGGCGTGACTCTTGGAAGAAGAAGAAGACCTCAAAAACCCTACCTCCACTCAAAGGAATCTTCATTTGAAGCATTCTTGGAAGCTTACACATTCTACAATCATCAATCAAATGAAGCAAGAAGAGCACGTCATTATCAAATCGAAGTGATATCCCTCTCATTGAAGAAAGGATTACATCTCAATCATCCTTGAAGAAGATCATCAAGTCATCATCATCAAGGAGGCATCTTCCATTGTCAAAGGAAAAGTCAACATCATCAAGAAGGCATCAAGTGGAAGATATCATCATCAGAGGAGGATCTTCACTTGACAAGTAAGTATTCTACATTTTATGTCTCAAGCTACGATCATTAGAGAAAATTTAAGGTCTAAAAACAAAAATGTACAATGAAAATCAATTTTATAAGAACCAATAGGATTCAAGATGATGTCAAACATGGGGGATGATTCACCATTTTTGGAGTAAAAAAATAAAAAATATTAAAAAAATAAAAATAAAAAACTACTTTTTTCAACTCATATTTACAACTTATCTCCCTGTGGTTTTACTCAAATTTTGAGTAGGAGCAGCCATTGGATGCAAAATTTAATTCCTCATCCAAGGATTACCCATGTTGCATTCTTTCGATGGACCCTCCTACACGAAAAATGAGAAATACACAAAAACGTGATTGCAATAATGTGTTTTCATGTTTTTCTCATTTTTAGTGTCGAAGGGTCCATCAAATGTATGCAACATGGGTACTCCTTGGATGACTAATTAAATTCCACATCCAACGAGCGGTCTTGCTTGAAATTTGAGTAAAACCATAGGGAGATAAGTTGAAAATACGAGTTGAAATAGTAGTTTTTTCTTTTTGCCCTCTAAAATTTGA
This sequence comes from Pinus tabuliformis, assembly GCA_031772625.1. Classification (NCBI taxonomy): domain Eukaryota; kingdom Viridiplantae; phylum Streptophyta; class Pinopsida; order Pinales; family Pinaceae; genus Pinus; species Pinus tabuliformis. Next base: position 276,719,354 of record CM062816.1, read on the forward strand.
TGGTGTAATCTAATATTATTTTATTATTTCCACTATTATTTTATAATATTCCTTAGGAGACTCATTTTAGACCTCAAAATTTCTCTAATGGACTTCTTTCTGCAGGAACAACAAATTGGTTGGGTCATCGAGTTACCTTGAATGGAAGAAGAGAATAGATTTGATCCTCATAGAAAATGAAGTTAGTGAATATGTCATGAGATCAATCTCCAAACCATCACAAGAGAAATCTCAAACTCTATCAAAGTACATGAAAGGAGAGATAAGGGCTCAAAGGATCCTCATTGAGTCAATCAAGGATTCTCTCATCCCTTATGTAGCGAAGTTGAAGACAATGAAATAGATCTATGAAAAGTTGGTAGAATTATTCTCTGTAAGCACTGCAGGAGAAATTATATTGTTGAGAACCGAACTATACAAGATGAAGGTATCAAAGGAAGAAGTGGTAGCCTCATACCTTATGAGGGTATCTCAAATAAGTGATCAACTACAAGAACTAGGAGAACTAATGTCTGATCGTGAAATGACCACGATTATGCTCAATGCACTATCTATTGAATGGGGCAACTTTGTATCAAGTATCTATGGAAAGAAGGAAACCACTCCATTCAACGATCTGTGGTCATTATGCAAGATTGAAGAAACTAGATTAAAGGTGAAGAACGACGTTGGATCAAGTGAACAAACTCAAGCATTTCCAGCTATGGCAAAGAAGAAAGAGAAGTCTCAAAAAGGATTTCAAAGAAGATTGACATGTCAAAGATTCAATGTTATGGATGTAATGAATATGGGAACTTCAAGAGGAATTGTCCTAAACTCAAGAAGGACTACAAGAAGAGAAAAGAAAGGAATGAAGCCCATGTCACCAAAGAAATAGAAGAACCTGAAAATAAGTCAAAGAAGCAGGAAGTAAAAGACCTCTACTATGACTAAGATAACATTATATACTTAGTTCCTTTCAGTTTGTAGAAGATAACAATCATGATGGAAAACATCACACGTATGATAGGATGCATTATAGCAAAAATTGAGATGACATCATCATATAGACATGGAAGGATAATTGAAATCTAAGTCACTACGTTCATGTTCGTGTTCGAATTCGGTGACTTTGAAGTTCGAATAAAGTTCGACACTTAAAATTTTGACAATAAAATTCAGCATTAATTTCGAAATACTAAAAAAATTATATAAGTTTAAACACATCTCACACTTGTGCTATTCAACTAAATGTTTATTCAATAAATAAAGAAAGGTTGAGCATATATTTGTTTTTCAATATGAAAATAATACAAGAAGAAATGCTTTGGGTGGCCTTTTTGCATCCCAAATCAGAATGAGGACATGTGCACTTTATAAAAATAGATTTATTAATTAAAATTAATTATAAATATAAATAAATTTAATATATGTACGAAAGGAGTGAAAATATGCCTCTTGTTAGATAATAATTATGAATATTCATTGTAAGCGTTGTTTAGAAATTAAATCAAAATAAGCTTTCCTACCTTTAATTAACATATGGTTTTTTATTAAAAAAATGCATTACTTTCATGCTTCTTTTCTCTCTGCCGAAGATTCTATTATATAATTCCATAAAACATGATGACATGAATCGTTTTGCAATTTCAATAGTTCCAGTCAGAAATTAAATTCAATAATATGTTGTTATGAAATTATAAATCTTTACTTCAACCATTTTCGCTACAAAGGGGTGACTTTGGTTCAAACAAACCCCACTATATCCATTGTTTAAAGACACACATAAATGATTTGTCTACTTATACATCCACATATTGTGAAGAAATAAGCCCAAAATGGTATATGTCATTGTTGACTCAGGGTTCAGGACGCTAGGAGATAGTAGTTGTCCATTATTAGAAATTACAACAGCGAAGAGTTGTAACCTGTCATAGAGAAGTGGTGAAGTGATGACAACCCTCTCATATCATATTAAGTGCTGTCAAATTGACTTCGTAAAATGCTCCTTTGACATTTATTTTGATGGCTTTTCAATTTACAGGCGGCAGTAGTTGAGGGTGCTCAGTGGAGTGTGGACACAGGTGACAAGTGTTGACAGTCGGAATGTGACATTGCAAGTGCCATCGAGTGCATAGGGTTTCAATTTTTAATTTCTTTTGATTATCAACCGACAACATAACCTGAACATAAGCCGAATTTATTCGAATTTAAAGTGATTTTTTTTTTATGTTCGCTTTCGGAATCGGGTTCGGGTTTATGTTTGGCGAACCAAAATGAATTTATTCGATATGCGTTTAAGTTAGGTGAACTTTGAACCTGAAGCATTTTGTTCGCTGAACATGATGACTTAGGTTGAAGTAGGAATCTATATGGTTGAAGCAGTCATCACGATATAAAGGAAGTAGCTCATGGCATCTTCATTGGAAGCATAGAAGGACAACCGAAGTAAGTGGTTTATATGGTTGGAGAAAGTCATCTAGCAAAATAGGAAGATACAAGTTTGTCTCACTTCATCATCATTGGAAAGAAGAATTTACAGAATGAGGATCATCAAGATCATCCATTGGAATCTTTGTTAAAAGGTTCACCTCTACTTAGAAAAAACAAGTGTCACATGGATAGTCTACTTTCCACAGTGTGGGATCCACAGTTTAGAAAGATGATGGTATGGTGACAAAGATGTAAAACATGTCAAGTTGGTTGAAGTGTTTTCATCATCAAGCAAGGAAAGAACGTTGCCCAAAGGAAGTCTAGATGACCAAAAGAAGGAAGAGGTATATATATATTTGGTAGATAAAGTCATGGCATCATATAGTTGCAGATAGAATGGTTGAATGCTCTATCTCATGAGCATGGTTGAAGAAGAAGGGACTCTTCCTTATGAATGATACATGAAGGTATAAATACAATGTGCCTTGAACTCTTCTACATATTAACAAGATGAAATCAACATGATATGACCTCATGAAGAAAATGAGTTGGTTGGAAATTATGGTTCCTATGATGAAGGAACTATGTATGAAGGATCCTAGGGAAACAGTATGTAAAGAAAATGAAAGAAGAGTTCGTGAAGGATGTATCTATAGTCACGTAAGATAATATAAGTGATCAACATCTGATAACTAGAAGGATTAGTTTTGACATCTCCATGAAGAAGGTGTGAACACCTTGATGTGTATGCTAGAAAATGAGAACCTTGGTAATGAATGTCTTGGAGATGGATTCATACATGTGCATGATGTTGATGTTGCTAGAAGTTGATGTCATGAAGAAAAGCCATCATAAAGAGATAATTTTGATTTCATTTTCATTTTTTAGTTATGAGAAAACATCTGGTTGGGTTGTAACAGGGCTACCGAAAGAGGGTTGTTAGAAAGTCACCTACAACTAGTACTCATGAGATTGCATGAAATATCCTAAAAGAATCATGACTTAGAAGAGGTAGCTATATGAAGGATAGGCAGATGATGACTAGAAGATCACTTTTTGATGAAGAGAAAGATGACATGACTATTGGTTCAACACTATGGTTCGTTAAAGGAAAGTGATGGAGAAGATGGATGAAGCTCTACGAAGAAGTTTTAGAAGGAGATGGCTCCATGAAGTTGAAGTTCATTCATGACATGATGATCCAGAAAGAAGGAGCCCTACAAGTAACTGACGGTATGATGATCTCCATCGAAGAGAAAATAATTATTGTTGATAATAAGTCCCTAGTTAAGAGGGAGCTTGGGTATATTCATTTTAAATGAATGAGTAGATCCTCCCTAGTTGAGAGGGAGAGATAGACACATCATTCTCATCTTCATGTTATGAAGAAAGAATGGAGGATTTGGTAAGCATCTAAGATTCCGATACTCTTTGAGGATATGGTGTTGAGAAATCTAGGGCTTTTAATGTTATAAATTTTTCTGCTTGATAATTGCTTGTGATATGTTTGTTTTTCTTTACTTATGATCTTTCACTTTGTTAGCTTATTAGTGTGTTATTTTTATCAAGACAATTATCAAAATAAATAACGACAAGTGACATAGTATATAGGCTTCTTCATCCAGGGCCAAAACCTCTCACCTCTTGAGAGGAAAACCTGATCAAAATTCTTCTTCTCTAGATATTCAATTGATAAGTACCAAGACCATGACATTGACCCTTGACTCTAGTATCCTCTTCAAGAACCTTGTCACCAACCTGGTCTTCCTAGTTCTTCCTTCTCTTGCTCCTTCTCTTCTTCTTCTAGAGAAACTTGGTCTCTATTTCTTATACTACACTTTCACAACTACCCTAGAGAATCTTGGTCTCTAGGTCTTCTAGAGAAACTCGGTCTCTACTTCTTTGTCCCAAAAGATTTCTTCCTTCGCTATCCCAAAAGAGTCCTATTCATTGCCTCCTATAAGATCCCTTCTTCACTGCCCCAGAAGATACTTCTTCGCTCCCCAAAAGATTGCTGCCCTAGAAGATATCTCTTCACTGCCCTAAAAGATCCTACTTCATTGTCCCAGAATATTTTGCTTCGTTTTCCCTAGAAGATTATTTCTTCATTACCCTAGAAGAGTGTCCTTTTAGCTTTAGATAAAACCCTTTTTCACTGCCTCCTTTTCGCACTTCTTTCTACGCTTCTCTTCGTTGGATTGATTTCGAACTTGATGCTTAGAATGGAGGCCGACTTCCTCTATTTATACTCCTTTTCACTGGGTCTTTAGGCCAACTTGACAGTTGGATGTATGCCGACTTGTTCTGTCAGCTTCTTCAACGTTTGTAGGCCGACTTGAAGAGGTTAGGTGACAAGTTATTTGGAGGTTACCTTACATAGACAACATGACCTTTTACAAAGTGTAACATGACTTCATTTACATGACAATGACCCTTATATTTTATGACTAGATGACAAATAAAACCTAAGGCTCTCAATGGGAGTCTTGACTCAAAAACAAAATCCCTTGCTCATGAAACCCATGAAGCAAGTCAATATAATAATTTCATTTTTCTTATTTACATCTCTTTACATAAAATCATAACTTCATGTCATTATGAAGACCGAACCTAGTTACATGTTTCAACGTTCCCTCTTAACTAGTAGGTATTCCTAATGGTACCTTGAACTTTCTCAATCTAAAGAATCTCTCATAAGAAGAATTCGGATTTGTAACTCATTTGTATAACATCATACCAACCAGCATTTATATAGCAAGGCCTTGACTAACAACTCTATCTCTCCATCAGATCATAGCACAATGCTGGCGAGACCAATGATCTATAAACATACTCATCATCGTCTCTCTCAGAACATACCCCACCTGGGTTCTCTCAAGATATGCTCCATAAGCACTATTCTTTTCTTGGACTCCCCAGTCCCCAAAAGAATATCGGTCCTCCACGACTACTCTTTCATGGGATTCCCTATCTCATCCCACAAGAGTATCAAATGCCAAATGATTACACAATCCTCCATTCTGTGTTCTCAGGTGAAGCACAAAACAACGTGTCTATCACTCCTTCTTATACCAGGAGGCTTTATTTCATTAAAGGAATGTACTCATTCCTATCACAGAGGAATGTACCTAAGCTTCCGGCTTAGGAATTTCTGAGTTTCTTCCAAGTAAGAAACTTCTTCTCATGCTCTCTCTTGACCACAGACCTATATCAACAATCAACTATATGAAGAGCTCCTTTCTTCAATGTCATGAATTTATTTTAAGGAGTCTTCAACCTTTTGGGAACTTCTATATAGGGCACATATCATTCATCACTTTTGTTCACGAGTCAGTCATGTCTTCAACTCATCAGAAAATGATCTATCCTATTTTCCATCTGGCTTTGCTTCATGTAATTCTGCTTTCATGCCATAATTCTCGGAAGGACATTACATCCTTCTATATGGTCTGCTTGGAAGTCTTTTACAGATCTTCCCTTCGATAGTTTTACATAAACCAATCTAAATGCTAGTTAAAAAATAATCAATGAACACTTCAAATTAGAGTTACCTTTGTGATGATCTTTCACCATGAAATCTTCCTGTAAGTATCGACATCCTACATCTCCCAGATATCCAGTGTCAAGGGTATCTATTTTTTTCCAACTTCTATCAGAGTCTTCATATCCTTCCGAGAGATATTCTAGTCAAATATTCTTGGACTTCAGATTTTGAATGCCTTCTATAATCTATTATCACGATCTCTTCCTTTCTTTTTCTCACACACTTCATTCCCAGGAGCTTCCAATCAGAGTTCCTTGATTGTAGTCAGCTTCCTTATGTTGCATATATTATGTTGATTTCATCTAGTGTGACTTATGCTATTCTGCAATTCTTCGGAGGAGGAGATCCTTTCTTTTCTTGATCATATTTCCCAGGATGGAAATAGTGATCCATAATATCTTCAACCATATGACATGAATTTTTACCATAATCTATGTGAGCATACATACCTCATCTTTCTTTCAGTCATCCAGACTTCTTGTAGTAGCTTCATTCGAAAGGACTTTATCCTTCAGACTTGCTTCCCTATTGTGTCATCATACCATTATTCCTTGAATCGCACAAGTTGGAATTCCCAATGAAAACCTTTTGCTTCCTTTCTTTATCGGTGAATATTTTAATGAGAAACTTGAGGATGTTTTATATCCTCACCTGGCAGATGTTTTCTTTTATGATGATCTCAGTCGATGATGACTTTTGCTTCTTATAAATACTCATGAGGTTTCCTAAGAGCTTCCTAATCAGTAGGATTTGTACTAGACATACTTTCTTTCCATGTCATAGGCCCTTACTTTTTAATGTTTCTATGTTATTTTTTCGAATGAGCTGAATCCTATCTAATTTAAATTGCATCAAGACCATAATTTACAAGTGAAAAGTACCTTCTTGAGAATAATATCATCTCAGTAATAGTAGATATCTTTTACTTCTTCATTCTTAGGCTTCTTGGACTCAGGCTCTTTCACTTCTTCAGTAATGTGTGCTCCTTCTCTATTCCTCCTATTCTTACCACAATTAGGAAAATCTCTTTTGTAGTTTCCAAGTTCATTACACTCGAAGCATCTTATCTTATCCATTTTCTTCCCTTTCTTTGAAGGACCAAACGTTCCAAATTTTCCCTTTCTCCTTGTCATTGTAGCATATGTTTGATTTTGTTCGCTTGGTTCGACACCAATCTTTTCATTTATTATGGTTTCTTCGATCTTACATAGTGACCATAAATCTTGAAATGGAGTAGTCTCTTTCTTCCCATATAATCTTGAAGTGTCGTTACCCCATTCTTACGATAGTGCATTTAGTACTACTGTGGTCATCTCTCTATCAGACACAACTTCTCCTAGTTGTTGTAGTTGATCTCGAATTTCTGATATCCTCATGAAGTATGAGGCTATTCCATCTTCCTTGGATATCTTTAGTTTGTGGTGTTCTTTCTTTAAAAAGGTTACTTCTCCTGTGATACTTACAAAAAACAACTCTACCAATTTGTCATATATAGCTTTTGCAGTTTCTAGTTTTGATATATATGGGATTAGAATCTTTTATAGATTCTATAAGAATCCTTTGGGCTCTCACTTCTCCCTTCATGTATTTAGCATGAGCTTGAGTAGCTTATTTTGGAGGTTGGGTTATTGATCCCTTAATGTGAACCATGACCTCATTCTCAATAAGATTGAGGTCAACCCTTCCAAGGAAGCTTACAGCCCCACCCAGTTTATTGGTTTCCTTGCAAAAAGACATTTTGATATTATCGGATATAGTCATGGACTTGTCAGATTGCTGCTTGTTATTATTGGATATAGTCACGGGCCTTCTTCTTAAGTGATTGATGAGAGAGACCTTTATTTATGATCCTTTGATGATCTAAAGTGCTTCCAATCTTTCTTCTTGCTTCCTTCTTTGATCTAGGGTTTCGATGATGTAGATCTTGGACTTGTTGATAACCTTTGACTTGCTTTTATTCCTTCTTTGAAGATTGATTTTGTGTGTCAACTTTATTTGACTACCCCTTCTTGTCTTTAACACCTTAGCTTTGATTCCATGTTGAGAAATCTATGGCTTTTAATGTTAGCAATTTCTCTGCTTGATAATTGCTTGTGATATGTTTGTTCTTCTTTACTTATGATCTTTCACTTTGTTAGCTTATTAGTGTGTTTTTTTCATCAAGACAATTATAAAAATAAATAATGACAAGTGACACAGTATATAGGCTTCTTCAGCCAGGGCCAAAACCTCTCACCTCTTGAGAGGAAAACCCGATCAAAATTCTTCTTCTCTAGACCAAGACCATGACACTGACCCTTGACTCTAGTATCCTCTTCAAGAACCTTATCACCAACCTGATCTTCCTAGTTCTTCCTTCTCTTGCTCCTTCTCTGCTTCTTCTAGAGAAACTCAGTCTCTATTTCTTATACTGCACTTTCACAACTACCTTAGAGAATTTTGGTCTCCAGGTCTTCTAGAGAAATTCGGTCTCTACTTCTCTATACCAAAATATTTCTTCCTTCGTTATCCTAGAAGTGTCTTATTCACTACCTCCCAAAGGATCCCTTCTTCATTGCCCCAAAAGATACTTATTCGCCGCCCCAAAGGATACTTATTCATTGCCCCAGAAGATTTTGTTGCCCCAAAAGATATCTCTTTGTTTTCCCAGAAGATCCTATTTCACTATCCTAGAATATTTTGTTTCGTTTTCCCCAGAGGATTATTTCTTCATTACCCTAAAGAGTGTCCTTTTAGCTTTAGAGAAAACCCTTTTTCACTGCCTCCTTTTCGCGCTTCCTTCTACACTTCTCTTCGCTGGATTGAGTTCGAACTTAATGCTTAGAATGTGTTGACACCTAATCATAGGGATTGGGTGAACAACTGTAATTAATAATAGAAAAGATGAAGAGTCACCAAGAGATGAAATGAACAGTCTCTCCCTCATGTATATAATAATGACCAACCTGAATGAATATCATGATTTGTTTTGAGGAGTTACCTCCTGGCCTGACATGGTATCAGAGCCAACCCTATTTTTTAGTTTTCCTCTGTCATGTAACTCCTTCCTACCTCTGTTTTGCATTTTTGTAGACTGTCATCTCTGTCAAATCTTTGTAAAATCTCTGTAATATTGTCCCTATGTCCAAAATGTTTGCACTACATCCATTGTCTACCCTCAGTGCGTTACAATTTTTTTTGAAGTATGTGTGGCTTGAGCTCTAGTGCGATGCAATACAATGACTATGAATGTTGAAACCGTGAACCTTCTGCATTCATTTGAATCCTCTACGTTGGAGCAATGTTGATTATGGTAGACTGAACTCGTTGAATACTACGTTAAATGTTGAACGCAGTTCTATGGAAGACCATGAATGCTGCATAACCATGGTGCAGTGAGCGTGGACTAAGACTCTGCTGCATAAGTGTGGTATGGTTACTGGGATGTAGACCGTGCACGTTGTGTTGAAGACGAAACGACTCTACTACAGGTTACATATTTTCAAATGTGAAAGGTCGTGGTGAACTTGACGTGAAGCAGCTGAAGCGTGGTGAGCATGGACTGTGTGTTAGCTTCCTGTATATGTCGACTGACAACTTTTGGTAATGTGAACATGGATTTGAAGACTACAAATTCTGCTTTTCTCTACTCTTAGCATTGATTTTTTCTGGAAACTCCTACTATGTTACATTGGAATTCTTGAAGGGATTCATTTGATAAATTGAATGTTGTGTCTATATTGTGTCAAATAATTCTAGAAGATTGTATGTGGTGAATGGTGAATGCTATTACGTTGAATGATATTGCGGTGTATGGCATTAACCTGATCCAAGACTCATAGCATAACCTGAAGTAGATACCCCAGTTTCTTTGTCTCCATCGAAGTCTGAATCAGAGTATCCAATCAAGCTGAAGTCGCCCACCTGTGTATACTTGATTCCAAAGTCTTGAGCTCCCTTCAAGTACCTTAGAACTCTTTTTGCAGCAGACCAATGTCCCTCACAAGGCTTTTGCATAAACTTGGAGAGGATTCCAACAACAAATGAAACTTCTGGTCTGGTAGTGGTTAGGTAGCTGAGACTTCCTACAAGCTATCTATACTTTGTTGCATCCTCAAGTTCTTTTCCTTCAATGGATGTGAGCTTTAAGTTTTGTTCCATTGGAGTAGTAAGAGGATTGCATTTTGTCATGCCAAACTTGTTCAATAGATCTCCAATGTACTTCTTTTGAGAAAAGAATATGGACTTCGGATGTTGAGTTACTTCAATACCAAGATAGTAATGAACATTGCCCAAATCAGTCGTTTCAAAACCTTTCCTCAATTCCTTCTTTATGGATGCAATGTAGCTTTCATTGTTCCCTGTCATAAAAAGATCATCTACATATACCACAAGATATACAATTGTTTTGCCAACCTTCTTGACAAACAAAGTTGCATCATCAAGATCATAATGTTTGAAATTGAGTTTCAGAAGATGCTCAGTTAGTTTTTCATACCAAGCTCCCAGTGCTTGTTTGAGGCCATACAAGGATTTCACAAGTTTGCATACTTTATTTTCATGTCCTTTCACAGCAAATCCTTCAGGCTGAGATATAAAAACATTCTCTTTTAGATCTCCATTCAAGAAAGCAGTTTTTACATCCATTTGATGGACTTTCCAACCGTTCTGAGCTGCTAGGGCAAAGAGTGTCCAGATGGTAACCCATTTTGCTGTGGGGGAAGAAGTCTCCTCATAATCAACCCCTTCCTTTTGTGCAAAACCTTTTGCGACAAGCCTGGCTTTGTGCTTATGAAGTGAGCCATCAGCTTTATACTTGTTCTTGTAGACCCACTTGCAGCCAATTGGTTTGGTTCCTAATGGAGGATCAACCAGCTTCCAAGTGACATTCTTTATCAGGTCATCATACTCCTTTTGCATCGCTTCCTTCCATTCATCATGAGAAGCAGCTTCTTTGAAGGAAGTTAGTTCAAAATCTGTAGACAAATTCAATTCACAATCATAAGAAACATCCATATCAACAGGTGAATCAGAGTCATCTACATCACCTCCATTTCGCCGGTTTGAATTTCTAATTCCTGTCTTTCCAACCTCATCAGGATGAACACTTTCAAGTGTCTTTGTCAGCCACTTTGGGGGACCTTTCTCAGCTGGTCCAGGCTGCTCCGTTGATTGAGTTGGGATTGAATCAAGATTGAGTCTCCCAATTCTATCAATCACATCACTTATCCATTGTTGTAGTTTCATGCGGGGAAGAGAGTGTTTCAGAAGAAGATTCCACAGGTTGATCTAGTATAGGAATCCCCCCTTCAAGATGTGGAATCTGATTATCAAATTCATAAAATGATTTTGCATTTGTGAATCTATCCAAGTGATCAAGTTGCCACTCAACAACATTGTCAGTTTTGGATGATTCAAGAAAGATTACATCTCTAGATACAACAAACTTTTTATTGACTTCATCATAGAGACAGTATGATTTGGAGGTGTTTGAATACCCCAGGAAGATACACTTACGACTTCTTGTACCAAGTTTGTTTCTATGTACCTTTGGTATCAAGGCATAACAGGTGGAACCAAAGACCCTAAGATGCTTTACCGAAGGAATGTGCCCATACCACATTTCATAGGGAGTCTTGTTTCTAATAGCATTCGATGGAAATCTATTCTTTATATATACAACACATAGAACTGCATCAGCCCAAAACATCATTTTTACATTTTTGAAGAACAACATGGAGCGTACCATATTTAAGATTGTCCTATTCATTCTTTCAGCTACACCATTCTGTTGGGGATTATAAGGCACAGTTGTTTGATGTTTGATCCCATGTTGGCGAAGATAGTTTTCAAATTCATTTGAAGTGTATTTTTTTCCATTATCAGTGCGAATAGAGCCAATATGAGATTGTGCATCATTTTCAATCCATGTATGAAAGTTCTTGAATGTTTGAAAAGCATCAGATTTGTTCTTTAATAAATAAACTCAACACATTCTAGTGTAGTCATCAATAAATGTCATCATATATTTATTTCCATTTGTAGAAGGAACATGCATTGGACCACATAAATCTGAATGAATGAGTTCAAGTTTTCTATGTGCTCTTGAGTGTGAATCATGAAAGGACTGTTTGCTATGCTTTCCTAAAATGCAAGCATCACATTTCTTAAGCTTCCTAGGAATTGTAGGCAAACCAATAACACCATTTTTCTTCAACAAGCGGAGGTTGTCATAGTTCAAATGTCCAAATCTAGCATGCCATAATAAACTTGATGGAAGTGTACCTTCTTCATAATGAGAATTGTATGAGAAATGTTGTGCACGAGCAGAGGTACCCTGCAGCTTGAGAAGCCTTTCTTCTTCTATCCCTGTCATGACAAGTGAGTGGTCAGATGCTTTTCTCACCTCAAGCTTGCCATCAAACATATGAATGGAGTGACCTTGCTGGTGGATGTGGACCAAGGACAACAAGTTTCTCCTCAGCTGTGGGAGATATAGAACATGATGCAGAAGAAAGTCTGGAAGACCAGGAAATTTAAGCTTGATTGTGCCAAGCCCTGATGACTTGAGTTTTGATTGGTTTGCAAAGTATACTGCTCCATCAATCAGTAAATTCTTCAAAAAAATCTTTTCTATGAGTCCTGTGGCAAGTTGCTCCTGAATCAAGCAACCAATCATTTTTCGAAGAAGCAAGTGAACCATTAAATAAGTCTTCATTTACTCCAATATTACATTGTGCCACAATATAATGAGCGGATTCAGGTGCTTTACCTTTGTCTGTGTCATTATTTTTACCTTTGGGTTGGTTTCTTTGCTGCTCAATTTTGTCCCAAGGTAACTTGCATGTGGAGGCATCATGTGATCCATTTCTTTTGCAGCATATGCAGTGAAAATCTGACTTTTCTCCTTGAGAGTGTCTGCCCCCCTGCCTCTGAAATATCTTCCTCTTCCTCTTTGACCACCTCTTCCTCTGGAAGAATCTTGGGCAAGATTCTTTTCTTTATGAGCAAGGCACACAACCTCTTCAGAAGATTCAGGGGTTGTCTTCTTTCCAAAAGCTTTCTCTCTTTCAACAAATTTTTTCACAAGAGAGTCAAAGGTAATATCTTTGAGATTTCCATTTGCTTGCAATGACTCAAGATAATTGGAGTAAGTAGGATAAAGTGCCTTGAGAAAAGTGATCAGAGGAATATCCAATTCAACCTTAGTGGCTTTGATATCATGCATTATAGATTTTACTTCGGATGCAAGAGCAAGAGGATCATTATTTTGTAATTCAAGAGTGAAGAGTTTAATCATGAGTTGAACAACTTCAAATGCAGAGTGTGAGTCATAGAGTTCCTTCAGTTTTTGTAAGGCTTCGAAAGCATTTGAAAATGGTGAAATATGGCAACTCGCCTCTTCACTTACTGATGCTGCAATCAATGCATAGGCCTTGCTGTTCTTATTTTCCCAAATGGAAAACTCCTTGTTTGAGGTAGGTTGTTCTGGGTCTTTGTCTCCATCTCCAACACACACTCCTTTCCACAACTCATTGAAAATGAGGGTGAGTTTTATTTTTCGGGACCACTCAAGATAGTTATCCTTGCCAGTGAAAACTATTCCCACAATAGATATGATTGAATGCATTGTAAAATCTGTGTACTGTGGAAAAAAAAAATACTTTTGCTGCAAAATTTTACTCCTAAAAAAATTTGATTCTGATATATGGAGACAAAGAAACTAGGGTATCTAATTCAGGTTATGCTATGGGTCTTGGATCAGGAGTTGTCTCCTAGAGATCACGCAAACAATCAGTTCTAGCAGATTCCACAATAGAGGTAAAATATGTGGCAGCAGTTGAGGCAACAAAAGAAATTGTGTGGCTCAAGAAAATTCTTGAAGATTTGCAGGTAAAACAAGTACAATCGACTCCACTCATGATTGAAAATACCTCGGAAATAAAGTTGGCCAAGAACCCAAAGTTCCATGATCGAACGAAGCACATCAATACTAAATATCATCTGATTCGACATCATGTTGAGGCCAAAACAATCCATCTCCGCCATTGTTCCACAAATGAGAAAATTGCAGACATCTTCACCAAAGCGCTTGGAAGAGAAAAGCTTGAAAGATTCAGAACGATGCTTGGACTCACCAACATCCCTTTAGATTAAGGGGGGGAATGTTGACACCTAATCATAGGGTTTGGGTGAATAACTGTAATTAATAATAGAAAAGACGAAGAGTCACCGGGAGATGAAATGAACAGTCCCTCCCTCATGTATATAATAATGACCAACCTGAATGAATATCATGATTTGTTTTGAGGAGTTATCTCATGGCATGAAAGAATGGAGGCTGAGTTCCTCTATTTATACTCCTCTTCACTGGGTCTTTAGGCCAACTTGATAGATGGATGTAGGCCGACTTGTTCTCGCAGCTTCTTCAACATTTGTAGGCCGAATTGAAGAGGTTAGGTGACAAGTTCTTCTGAGGATACCTTACATAGACAACATGACCTTTTACAAAGTGTAAGATGACTTCATTTACATGACAATGACCCTTATATTTTATGACTAGATGAAAAATAAAACCTAAAGACTCTCAATGAGAGTCTTGACTCAAAAACAAAATCCCTTGCTCACGAAACCCATGAAGCAAGTGAATATAATAATTTCATATTTTATTATTTACATCCCTTTACATAAAATCATATTTACATGTCATTATGAAGACCTAACCTAGTTACACCTTTTAACACCCCCTCTTAACTAGGGAGGTATTCATAATGGTACCTTGGACTTTCTCAATCTGAAGAATCGTTCATAAGAAGAATTTAGATTTGTAACTCATTTGTATAGCATCATACCAACCAACATTTATATATCTCATACCAACCAACATTTATATAGCAAGGCCTTGACTAACAATGCTGTCTCTCCATAAGATTAGAGCACAATGCTGGCGAGACCAATGATTTATAGACATACTCATCATTGTCTCTCTCAAAACATACCCCACCCGAGTTCTCTCAAGATATGCTCCATAAGGACTATTCTTTTCTTGGACTCCCCAGTCCCCAAAAGAATATTGGTCCTCCTTGACTACTCTTTCATGGGATTCCCTATGTCATCCCATAAGAGCATCATATACCAAATGATTAAACAATCCTCCATTCTTTGTTCTCAGGTGAAGCACAAAACAACATGTCTATCACTCCTTACACCAGGAGGTTTTATTC